>QEPC01002813.1:83989-107310 GCA_003113815.1 Sphenodon punctatus
AGCCGCCGCATTCTGCACTAGCTGCAGCCTCCGAACCAAGAACAAGGGAAGCCCCACGTAGAGCGCGTTACAGTAGTCGAGCCTCGAGGTGACGAAGGCATGGATGAGGGAGGCCAGGTCCGGGCCGGAGACATACGGACGCAGCCTACGCACTAGATATAGCTGGCAGAAAGCAGCCTTAGCGACTGCCTCCACCTGCCGCTCCAGACGGAGGTCTGCATCCAATATCACCCCCAGTCTCCGGACCTGCTGAGCTATAGGAGGGCAAACCCCCCAATCAGGGGGGCCACCACCCCCTTTGCTCTCCCCACCAACATCACCTCCGTCTTATCGGCGTTGAGCTTCTTCTCACAAGATATGGAGTAGTAAAAGCTAGGATACCACTACATTCTACTCCAGGGGTGGGGAACCTTTCCCTTCCCGGGGGCCACACGGAAGTTGGGGCAGGGGGTGATTAAGGAATGTACTCAAGGAAAGGAGGGCCCAAATCATGGATCTGTGCCATGGAACTGTCCCCTCTCCTTGTCTGCATGACCTCATCTCTGCTCCTTTCCCTTGAGCTCAGTTTTTCAGTGATTGGAGGTAAGAACTAGATCCCAGGGCCAGATCCAGGAAGTGAAAATGGGCCACATAAAAACTTGCCACAGATTGCATTTGGCCCCCGGCCCTGAGGTTCCCCACCCCTGTCCTACTCTATGGTAGCTAGCTGCTATGTGGCAGTACTAGGAGGCCACAAGATAGTGTGATGTAGACTAAGACCACATTCACACCTGCCGTTTGTGCAGATTTTGGCTCCAGGAAAGAATCTGGAAGCCAAAACATGTACAAGGTTTGTCTGGTGAGACAGGCACCCCTTACCCCCCACCCCGGCACGGCTTTGCTGGCAATCACCCAGAAGACTGCAGAACAGGGAAATCCAGTTTTGCTTTTCTGGGTGATACCGGCAAAACTGCGCAGGGAGGCTTTTGCACCAGACATACCCTGAACATGTTTTTGCTTCCGGAAGGTATGAATGTGCCCTAAGTGCTACAGGTTTACCACACAGTATTTAGTTGATTGCTTGTACTACTACATGGTGTCACTGAGGTGATCAGTAGTAGAAGCCACAAAGTTATTTTCCATGGTACCTCTCCCACTGATCACTTCAATGATGTATCTGTTCAGACATCATGAAAAATGCCAGCATGAGGTAACTCAAAGGCAAAATTGTGGTGCTATTGCCGGGGTCCTTGGGTGGTGGTCATGAAGTCTGAAAAAGCCACATTTGAAAAACATCACTCGCAAGAGGAGGGTTGGAAGAAGCCTGCACTGTCTTCTCTTGGTGGTGCTGTATGAAAAACATTTCCCTTGTGAACAAACCTATACAAGCTAACCCTTGGCATAGCATCAAAATCCACTGGGAAAGGTGACCAGCTTCGTTACTGTCATTGCTATTACATTCCACATTGGTAGCTAAAGGCTCGGTTTTTCTAGTTATATTTTAAGATGCATTATGCTTCTGTAGACAGAATCAATGTAATATCACTGATATGTCCCGACACTGTGAGCGCCAGCCTATTTTATTACTTATTGCAGCACAAAAATTGACACTGTGACTTAATGTGGTTGACAGAACTGATTTAGAAACTTAGTAAATGCAGTCTTTGGTTTCAAAAAACAAATATCACTTTAGTAAAGAGACTAGTCAGCGAGACCTAATAATCTCCACAACGTGAATGAACAAATGGCTAAAGTGAAGAATTGCTAGGCTGTATTAAACATTAAAAGGTTCTGATGTGTTCAAAGTGCGATTTTCTAAATGCTTCTCTTCTTCAGTTAAAGGCACTAGGATTCCCTGAAGGACTTGTGATACAGGCATATTTTGCTTGTGAGAAGAATGAAAACTTGGCTGCCAACTTCCTTCTACAACAGAATTTTGATGAAGATTGAAAGGGAGAGACTTTTTTTTATCTCACACTTCACACCAGTGCATTACACTAACTTTGTTCACTGGATTGTCTGGGATATTTGGGCTCATATCCACAGTACTTGGTGTAAGGTATTGGGGGGTTGGGGGAGAAAAATATAGGAAATGAAGCAAGGAAAAATACAAGCATGTCTGCTCTAAATTAGCAGATGCAGCAGATCAAACAATGTAAAATACTATACAACCAAAAATCAGCTTTTGCAGATATTTAGTTCCTTCTATAAACTGTAGGTTAACTTTTTTCTAGGTTTTCACTCTTTTAGTGTACTAGTTCCAAAAATTTAGTGTAATGCCCTGCTTCCTGTTTCTTTTTACTTAACATTGGTATTGGAGATAGCCTTTGCTACCTAGAATCTACAATCTGTATTTCATGGCAACACTGGATAATGGCTTTGTGAAATCTAAAAGATTTGAGCAACTGTAAACATAAATGCCAAAATATAGGTGATTATTTTGCTGCTTCAGATGTATTAAAATTAGTGCAGCCCGTTTTCATGTTAAGTGCTGGATAAATTAATCCCTTCAAATGAAAAAAAAACATTACTCTGTTTAAGTTCTTGATCATTGAATGTGAGACTCCCCCTTTCTAACATGATTTAAGAAGCTGTATACACACAGTCAAAGTTATATTCCTGTTTTTCTTTTGGGGAAATGACAGATATCTAATTACTGTTTACTTCAATGTTATGTTGCAGTAAAGGTTTTAAAAACCATTGCATGTTTGGTTTTGATGTATCCCTTATTGTGAATTGAGCACTTTTTGCCAATGAAGAAAATGTAAACTTCTCTCCATCCTGGTGAAATTTTATTTATTACAAATCAGACTCCATTCTACCTTTTTGTTTAAAGCAAAGTTGATCTGACAAATACAGCTGGAAGTATTTTGAAACGAGTGTCTAATGCTTGTAATAGTTTAGTTTCCACCTATGGGAACGTAGGACCACTCTAAAGGCTATTGTCATTGTATTGCTCTCGAAAGGATTGTAATGTTCCAGGAACTTCTTTTCTCTCCACAACATTATGTGGATAGCTAACTTTGTGGAAGAGTGGAGTTCAGAGCTTCAGAAAATAGGTGAACAATCAAGTTATTGCATCCCTGAAGATTATGCACACCCACTTTTCCTTGTATTAAAAATAAGCTCCAATTGTAGAGTTCTGAGTTTTATTTCTTAGTACCCATTTGTCAGTTATTTTGTGTGAGCTTTACAGTAAGTGTGTGTTGGCTCAGCAGTGACAGTTTTGTTTCTGAGGTGCGAACAATTTTCAATTAGCAATAATTGTGCCTTGGTTTAATTTCATGGGCTGTGCATGATACTGCCACTGTTGATGTCAGCCGGAAAAGGTAAATTAATTTCACTTCTTGAATCCTTTTTGTGCAACACTCGACATAATTTGAAAGTGTGTTCTGAGCTTGTATCATCATGCTTTGTCTCTATATGGAAATCATCTAAGTAAATTGGTCAAAAAACAATTATAGTTCAACTTTAAATATGTACTTAAACTTCCATCCATTATTTTGGCGAGGGTGGGAGATTGTGTAATAAGACACATTCAGTTGGGTAACTTAACTGCTGACCTTTTAGACTGAACCATATGCAGTACCTGGAAAAGGAGATGGAAAACAAAAAAATAAAGGATGTGTGTATTGCTAGCTGCTGGGATTCTGCATCACTTTTGTAACTGACCCTAGTATCCAGACAACTTCTAGTTCCTTGAGTAGGTTTCAAGAGAACAGTTCTACAATGTTTTGCCTCTAGTATGTACTTGATTCATTTAGTTTAAGCTCCTTATTTTCTTCCATGAATTCAAGGAGCTAGATGCTGATTCTGTAACTGTTCTAGTAGTACCTGTTGCCCATACAAGCCCTGTAAAGGAAGAGTACTAATTTTATAATAATCATAAAGGATGGAGTGATGTGCTGTGAGAGACTGTGCACCCATAGCAATATAATTGGAAGTTTGTTTGTTTATTTATTGATTTATTTATTTATTATAAGCATTTTTACCTGCCCCCTCATGCCTACGGCATCTCGGGACGGCTTACCACCACCACAATAAAATTCCATAAAATCAATATTAAAAATACATTTTAAAATATCATCCCATCCCCCCTCCAAAAACTGTCCCATCCTCCCATCCGAAGGCCTGGGCGAAGGGTGCAAAAGACTTGTTAAACCAAAACCTAGCCAGTGTCATCTCTTCCCCCCCCCCGCCCCCCTTCCCGGCTACGTTCTCCCTTAGTCAAGAAGGTGTGAATGCTACCTATTATGTAGCAAGGCTGACTTGAGTGGTCATCTACATACGGATGTCAGTCTGATCTTAAAAGCATTTATTTGTATATCTGTGTGTCAAATTCTAATCCAATAATCATGAGAGACCTTTCTTAACAATATTGATTGTAGGCATGAAAGGGAGCCAGTATGCAGAGGAAAGGAGAAGCCAGGTACTTGTCCATGCAATTTTATGCTAGCATTTGAAATCACATGTCTACTTTCAGGGATGGGTAAACTGTGCCTCGGGAGCAACAAGCAGCTCTTGAGCAGTTCAAATGTGGCTCTTGGCCAAAGGTTTGTCCTGGGACCCACTCTGCCTTAATGGTTCTGTGTCTGTCTTCGTTGCACCCGAGTCTCAGCAGTTGAATCGCAGCTGCTCCTCAGAATCTCAGCAGCCAAGACTACAGAGCCCTAGCTCTACCAGCTAACCACGAAGCAGGAAACGCTTGCATGTATGTCTTGTGGCTCTCGACGATATGAAGATTTTGGTATGTGACCCTTGGGAGTTGTGAACTTGGCCCTCCCCTGGTCTATTGGATTAAGAGGCAGATGTTCAATGAACAGCAATACAGTTTTTTGCATAGAAATTCCATTAAAATTTGGCTTTGCTATCAAACATAGAAGTTTTGTATGGAGAGGTTCATGCAGTGTTTTAAGACCATCTCAAACTCCATTGGAAACTAAATGGGGAAAAAATTACCTTTTGTTCCATTAAGTATTTCATTGTTTTTAACTTCACTATTTAGTTACATGGTGATTTTTTTTTTAAATTTTCTTTAAAAAAAATTCTCTTTTGAAACAGTCAGTTTGGAGAAATGATATATTAGAGGGTTTTTTTGTTGGGTTTTTTTAATAAAAATTGAGTCCATCTTGAAACATGGTAGAACCAGAACCCTTTTGTGGATCTGTTTTTCATTTTAGTCACCTGCTTCAAGCTGCTACAAACTTGTTTGTAGAACTCCATTGTTCATCTTCCCGCTTCAGGGAACTTGGAAGACATGTAAAACCAAGGGAATTGTTAATAACGCTTGGGTCCTGCATATAAAGAAGTCTGACATAACATCACAAAGTGAGTGGTGGAACAAGAGTGCTGCAGTAGCTGAATGTACTGGCACATGGTTTGAAGAGATGAGCTTAGGACATTTTTTTTTTTTACACTTTTTACCGTTATTTTCAGAGGGAGGTTTGGTTTTTTTTAGACTTCTTGTAAGATTGCTCACAGAATCAGTATTTTGGCTTCTAAATTTTGACCTTGAGATTGTGAGAAAACTTTCAGTGGAATTAACATTGTGGTGAGAATTTCAACTTTGCCTTCAAATTCACGCTTCATTTTTTATACATTTTTACCTCACCCTTCTCCAGAGACTTGGAGTGCCCTGCAAGGAAGGATGTTGTGTCATTAATGGTTATGGGTCTCAGCTCCATTTGTACGGTCAGCTGTGTACGGTGGTTGATGCAGTAGAGAGCGATTCAAGCATTGGCTGTGCTGTAGTGATTGTAGCATTCAGTCACAACAGTGAATACAGGACTTCTGTGGAACTGAGCAAATGCATATGCTCCTTGTTACTCTTCCAGACGTAGCAACCAGCATCAGTGCTGCAAAAAATGATCCGCTAATGTAGATTTGCATTGAAAATACTGTACTTTTTGAAGTATTTGAAAGGCAAGGGTGTTGGGCAGGAAGGAAAAGAGCTTTCTCAGGATTGACTGTCACCTGAGAGAGTTGAAATGTGTGTTGGGAGTCGTGAGGAAAATTTCTAGGCAGGAAGAGCCAGTTCTCAACTTAAGACAAGAGGCGGGGGAAGGTGTTTGAGTTGGTAGGGATTAAGTTGGTGTAGAGCTGCCAGATTTTCTCTAAAATATGGCCTTTTGGAGTAAAGGAGCTGCCACATTTTTGAAGGATGCAGGACAAGAAGCTTAGTATCTCAGACTTAGTTCATATTTCTGTTACCAATGGAAACACCCTCTGTAGTGGGTGGAGAAGCCATGAATAAACCTATCCTTTGCCAGTAGTTTCTGTTCCCAAGCACCTCACCTGCTCATCTTTGTTGTTGAACAAGGCTGTGCTTCCTATTCTAAAAATGTATTGAGCTATTAACTCACTTGGCAAATGAACTTACTGTGTGGTTACGCAAGGTCACGGCAAGCAATGGTACCTAGAACTCTCAAACTAGTTAGGTTGAATATTACTTGGCCATAGTACAAAGTATGTACTAAGTCCTCTAGCTGGCACCTGGGGAAATGTCTGTCAACTTACTCCTGGCTGAATAAGAGATTAGCCGTTGCTCTTGTAGTTTACATGGTGGGGATTTGAGCAGGGGGTCAGAAATTCTAGGGTTCAAGTCTAGCTTTATGTTGAGGAGGATGTGACCAAGAACTCAAAATTGGTTGAGTTCACACAGTGTGAAAATGGCCAGTAACACAGTCAGAACTGAGAAATTATATATTATGGTGATACACCAAATTGTTGGGAGTTGTGAATTATTGCCATAGGAGAACCTTTTTATTTAAAGCCCACCTTATACCCTACTACCACAGTCCTGTGTAGGAGACTGGAAAAATTAACACCCTGTGTGCAGAATTCTTCAGTGGGATCCCTGGGAACCAGGTTTCCCACTTCTGTGTTTGGGCAAGTGCATGGGATTAGGTGTGGAGGGTGCTAACAGGCAGGCATGTGCAGCACCTTGTACTGTTGAATACGTAGGAGAGCATATCAGAGCAACACGAGAAATGGGGACTAGTTCTAGCTACTTTACTTGCAGCACAGAATGACAAGAAGCCAAAGAAAGCCCTTATGGGAGTGTAAAGTCCTCTGGATACTTGAGACTGAAAAGGGGAGTAAGGAGTAAGTAAAGGATGCTATTCTGGGAATCCCTTCTCACTGTACCCTTCTGTACACTTAGAAGACAAGGACCGATAGGGGGAAAGCTATATATATCCCCTTTCCTGACCCCAGTCCACTACACTGAAATGTAATATGGGGCTACAGGGCATAATGCGGTAGATGATTTGCAGGAACGTTATGTATTCCATAATAATCTTTATTTTTGAAATCTGGGTCTGACAACCCTAGGTGGAAGGGAGTTTGGGGCAGTTTTGAGCAAGGAAAGAAAAGGGGTGATTGTTTCCTGGGAATCCAGCTACCTGTGTGGTGGCTGAGACCACCCTTCTTTCCGGACTCTCTCTTTGCTCCAGTGTCAGAGTTGGCAAGCAACTCTCTTTTGGGGCTTCCCAAATTCCTTATCCCTAACCCTTCGAGTCCAGTCTTGAGAATGGGTCCCACTGGAACTGGATGAACACGATGGGTTCTGGACAGTGACCTTGGTTCCAGCACCAAGGTTTCAGGCAAAGTGCTGTCCAGCTCCTTTATTAGGGTACTGCACATGATACAGTAGTCTGGTCCATGGTTGGCGCAGACTACTGTATAAAACGCACACAGAAGTTAGATCCAGGTTTCAGAGGAAATGTGAGCTTTATTTATACTTCTAATTTTATACAGTTTTTCATAGTCTCAATTTGTTTGACTCCAGAGTATAATTATTCAGATTATTATACACCATTATTCAGATTAAGTTCAAACTATTAAGATGGCCATATGTTGTCCCAACCTGTGACAATGGTAGGGTATTAGGAGAGTTCTGCTACCCTTGGGAGGGATATTCTGCCTAGTTTCTTCAAGGAAGCACTGATTATACGCTTGGATGACTTACTCAATGTTTTTGGGCTGCTGGTCTCTTAACAGATAGAAGAGCGGGCTGCAGACGTAGTGTTAGATAGCAGCTTGACTGGTCAGGAAGTCTTAGGGTGAAAATAAATGAGACAGCATTGTCAAAGGACATAGTGGGCCCACTGTGTGGCAGTGCCTGCTAATGCGTGCCGACGTTGCTGTCTCATCAATTAGGTTTGCCCATAGAGTCATGCCTAGTGCGGCTGCTAGAGGAGAGATGTGCCCAGCTGGCAGGAGGCTGTGAGAGGAGGTAGTGAGAGAGCTATGGTGGAAAGGAGGGTCATGGTCAGGGAAGACGCCGTCTCTGGCTGTGACCCTCCCACTTTCCATTAGAGCCAGGAACGGGGAGAGGGAGAAGCATTGAGTGTCGCCACCAGTGGCAGCTATGGCCAGCACATAAAACGCAGGCAGGTGGCTGCCCATTTATTAGCTCTTTATGCTAAAAAAATGTGAGTGGGGCTTTACGGACCGAACATGGGACTCCAGCCGGCTATTGTCTTGTTCAAAAACGCCCTTAAACTTTCTAAACTGAAGTGTTTTCCTAATGAATTTGCATCCTGTGGTAGCAATGGATATTAATAGCCAGTAGGTTAGAAGCATGTATTCTCACACATCTTTTCCCTCTGATGGAATTAGAAATACTGAAAAACAGACCGCAGTGGTATTTTCAATGAGTTGTTCTTGTAACTCTTGTTTTCTCCTCTGACTACAGCACACCTTCTATGCTGTGGCCATTTGACTGATCTCCTATGAAACACTTGCTTTGGCTAGGCTTCAGGCTATCTCCCTTCACCCTCTCCCAATAGAACAAGCTTGCTTGATGAGAACTTTTCCAATGGACACTTTCTGACCAACCCGAGTATAATGTCTGTCTTTATAACAGCGGTGCGTGCATTGTCCTTGGAGATCTAATCACAAGTGATACCCATGCTACTTTTGCCTATCAGTCTGGCCTTACTCGTAGTACAATGGAAGAAAAACAATTCTATTGAGATTTCAGAAACCATCTTAATGTGTAGTTTTATCCAGCCGTTACCACCTTGAGCTTTAACTGCTTTTTCTTTCTCGGTTTTGACACGTTGGAAGCAAAATGCCAGCTGAAACAGCGCATTTCCTGCTTAACACTCTTGCTTGTTTTGTTCGTACCTGTTGCCTAATTAAACAAGCTGCTGGATTTCCCATTGGCAATTAGTGGGTTCAGAGTTGCTATTTAGGGACTGATAATGTGTAAGTTCCCTCTGACAAATTAATTCTAGTGAGATTATGTAACGCTGGTGTGTATTTAATTCATGGCCTGTTCATACTGCTGAGTAGTTGTGACCTGTAAAATGATGCCAAAGCAGTAGATAGGAAATGGCTAGCAAGGGATGAAATATACCACTTGCCAGGGAACTAATTTTTACTGTTTGTTCTCACTTCACACTGGCCATTCCAGTGCAGGGACTGGGATTCACCCGGGCAGTAACACACATCCCTGCCAGTGAGAATTGAGAGAGACGTAACATGGTTCAGATGTTATCTTTTATTGGACCAACTTCTATTGGTGAGAATATGCAAACCTTTCAGGTCACGTGGGGCCCTTAAGCATCTAGCAGTTATATAGATAGTTATATAAATGGTGTGTGTGCGGGTCTGCTTTGCGTGACTGTGGGACACTGACCATATGATTGGCTTGCACTAAAGCCAGCTACTTCACTATTCCCTTTAAAAATTCTGATTTTCTGCGCAACTGCAAATTCTATGCTCCTCTTTCTACGCAATAGCTTTCCTTTGCAATTGCTGTAGTTGCAACATGGCTGTTACGTGATCCTGGGTGAAAAGGTGTTCCCAAGGCAATCTCTCAAGACGTGGTCCAGTCCAAGCATGAATAACTGTGACGTCTGATAGACTAGTATAGGAGATGGCAGTTTGCAGTAGTGTGCCTGCCCTGCAGCAACTACCGGCCAGTGCTGGCCTTAGAATTTGTAGAACCCAGGGAGAAAATAAAATATGGGGCCCACATATGCCTGCCTACCATTGCCCCACCCCTTTAACAACTGGCAGTCTGGTGTTTGCTTACAAAAAAAAGTGTCAAATTTATATATATACACACAGGCTTTCCCATGCATGCATACACACAAACTTTCCCTCTCACTCTCATCCACACATCCCTCTGGTCGGTCGGGGGCAGCGGATTCAGGCTTCAGTGATTTACTGAAGGTGGCGGGTGGGTGGGGAGAAGAATACGAGACCTTGCAGGAAGCAGCCACCCCAGCAGCTGAGAGTCGGGTGGGCAGAGAGCCCCGCAGAAATAGCCCAACCTAGGGCCTTGGGAGCAGTGGACCAGGTCTGACTTGACTACAGAGAAGAGGCCTGAGCCATGGCCCTTCTAAGGCCAACCTTGCTGCCGGCACAGCTGCTATCCCACTAGAAGTTCACACCTGAAGCTGGACAACTTCTGTTACAAATATTGGACCATCTATCCAAATTAGAGCTGAAATGCCTATTTGGTACAAATTCCAAACTCATCTACTGTGTTCATATCCATTTAAATGAAGCAGTCTTCACTTCCTGCTTTGCTTGAATTTCCAAAGTATTTGTTTTGGTGACTTTGTACTCTGTATTTGTTACCCTTTTCAGTTACTTTTCTGTACACTGAAGTGGATGAAGTTGTGAATTTGCAACAGTGACAGATTAATTTGGATATTCATTTGTGGAACTATGTGATTATAGAAAAAAAAAAAAATCCTACTTGTTTCAGCCCTCATCCATATGCAGCAGCTTGCTATAACGGACTGTATGATGCTATCAGTCACTTTACTTTTTTTTTTTTTTAAAGTGGCAAAAGACTTCCCTTCTGATATGAATAGCTGGTCCAGAAGCAATTGATTCATCAGCAGTTTCTTAACTTGTGCATTATATAAGCGGGGCAGCCATGAGGCTGCATGTGGCGGAGTAGAAATTATTAAATAAATTTAACACGTCCCACGTCCTCCCCACTCCCCCCCAAAAAAATTCTGAGGCTGTTCTTTTTTTTTAATTTCCTTTTTCCATATAATGGAATAAGCCTATTTTATTATACAAAGATACAACTGCTTTAAAAGTGGAAGATGGATTTTTATGTGCAATGAGTAAGTTTGCTAGTTGCCAAGTAAATGGAATGTTCTCAGGGCATTTACAGCTGTGATTTTAAAACAAATCAACTTATAATTTCTCTCCTTAAGAGGAGTTTACCTTTGCATTCTCAACAATTAATCCCCCTCACAAACTGACCTGTTCAGAGCAGAAATCCATCCATGAGCTTCCTGCCTTGTAGGATACAATAGCCATGATATATTTATTTTTTGTTCGATATCTGGTGCTCATCAGAGTTAGAAGGGACCTCGGGGGTCATTTAGTACAACCCCCTGCTTGCATACAGAATGACTACAGCTTCAACATCCCTGATAAATGGCTGTCCACCCTCTTTTTGAAAGCCACCTGTGATAGAGAACCTAGAACCTCCCTAGGCAATTTGTTCTGTTGCCTTACAAGCTCTTACTGCTGGGACATTTTTCCCTGATACTCAACTGAAATCCACCTTCCTGTAATTGGAGCCCATTATTTCTAGCCCTGCTAAATCTTCAGTTTGCTGTCTAATTAAAAATCAAACTTATTTAGTGTATGTTTATAAAGTAGTTCATCAGGACAGGACCATGGGCAATTAAACTCCTATTACACATTTTTCAGTTGTACCAGAGATCAACCTTTTCCGTAATTTTGCTGGAGAACTTGTCTAACCCTAAAGTTGCAAATGTTCTCATGCTGATTTGTAATAGCATCCCAGATTCTCCAGGAGTTGTAAATACCTTTTGAATGTGTCTCCCCTTACCCCCAAAACATTTTTAAAAAAAGACTTTGATATTTTCAATTATCTTAATAAAAAGCTTAAAGCTTCTATGCCTGATTCTCATCTACATTGGTGCCCCTGTTACAATACTAAACGCTTAAGGCCAGAAGAGTGCATATTAAAATCAGACCATATTGCTTGGAAAGTGGCTTGTTTAGGAGCAATCAGTTTTCCTTTCACGATAAGTTACTAGAAGTCATTGTGAGCCCCTGATCCAAACTAGCATAGTTCCACTGAAGTTAATAAAGCTACCTCAATTTACACAAGCTGTGGCTCTGACAGGGAAACAGGCTGCTTTTAAATGCATGGACACACCGTGTCCACATGTGGGAGCTTCTAGTTTGAATGTGGAGGGGCGTGGGCATGCATTCCCACAACCCATGCATCTCCACTCATCCCCCCACGCATGGAGCAACCAGTGAAAAGGTGGGTTGCTCCATATGTGGAGTTGGGTGTAGATGGGTGTGCACCTGCTGCACCGTCTCCCCACGCAATGGTGCTCCACCCACCACACACAACCCTGCCCCACCCATTTAAGAATGGCGATAGACTTTATCTGGATGGTCTTCAATTAGCACCAGGTACAGTGATATGTACAGAGAGCAGTAAGAATCTGCAGGACTTCGTAGGCCTCATTTTAAAAGTTAAGCATGCAGATTCATTGTGCTGCTAATTTCCACAGGGAATTGCCATCCTTGCATATGTAAATAGTTGTTGCATGTGAAAATTGCCAGTTGAAATATATAAGCAGTCATTTTGTGTCTACTGGGTTTGTGACCATAAGCATCACAGCATCTTCCAAAAGAGGACCTGATGCTGCAGCCACTTGTGCACTTTGGGACATGCAATGCCCCAATTGTCTCCATAAGAATTACATATTTGTGCAACATCCATCAAGCCTGTCTCTAGTTGCAGAATGGGGATAACTGCAGTCACTGCGGACTGATTCTCCTGAAATCTGACTCTACCAACTCAAGTGGCACCACTCTTTTAGGGGTGTGGGCGTGTGTGGATTTCATAGCAGGGTGCGGGAAGAAAATAAAAGGTCATGGTTACCAAATGCTGTAGCTTTTGTTATATTAACATCTACCAGAATGTAAGTAGTAAAAGCATCTGGTTTTAAACATGAATGCCAGTGCTAATCTATGCATGTTTAATTAAGCTCAGTAATATAAGGATGGCTGCTTTTAACTGCTGACCAGTTGAATTGTTACTTTGGAATACAAAGTGGTGGTTGTCCATAAAGTATTTATTTTTATTCATTTAAAAAATTTCTATCCCGCCTATCCTGCCACAGGCAGCTCTGGGTGGCTTACAAACAATAATAACTTTTAAAAACAATCAAAACAGGGAGGAACAAAAATATCCCTAAGTGTTTTCCTTGATTCTGAAACAGAGTTGCTTTTTGTAATGTGGTACATTTTCATTCCTTGTCTGTTATCTCACAAGGCAAATCCATATGTAACCTGCCTTGTGTGTGTGTACACACATAATTATGCCATGGAGACCATTTTATGTCCAAACAGCACGGGGTTACACATAATGGGTATTGGATCAGAGTGGAGGAACTCTTTGGGTCAGACCAAAGTTCCATCCCCAAGAGCCATGTACTAAAATCTTCACATGACTCAGGCTGCTTTCAGACCTCTCCCTGGTGCATATTTTGGCTACGGGAAGGAATGCCCAGCCAGGATATGTGTGGGGATCTGAAAGCCCTCGCCCCCCCCACCCCCCTGCGGCTTTGATGGCAGACATGCACTGGGATGCAGAGCTGGATTTCCTGCTCTGCATCCATGCATGACTCTGCTGGGGGGGCAGGGGTCTTGCAGACCTGCTGATCCCTGCATACCTGCAGGGCATTAAATATCTAAAAGATTGCCTGTCCTACCATGCTGCACTGCAGCTCCTGTTTTAAGGTTTGTTTTTTATAATGAACTTTAAGATGCCCTGAGCTGTTATGGGAAGGGCAGCATATAAGTTTGAATAAATACATTTTGTGGAGATTGAGTGGTTGGAAGTAATTGGCTTCATCTAGAGGTCAGTATGCCGTTTCCAGTGAGTCATCAATCATAGAAGATGACCTGTTTAGTTTAGCTAGTCTATCCCCTTAACAGGGCAGGATTGTTTCTTACAATGTTCTGCTCTCTGTACAATCTAATTTTAAAAGTCTCAAGGGATCTAATTTACCTGTGCTGCGCTACAGCTACTATGGAATAGGAACGATAGAAGGCCATAAGATGGAAAAATGAACTCTTGTGAACCTCAGACACAACCTTACCCATTTGTCAGTATTTTCCTGATATTCAGCCTATGTTTTCACATTCATCCCGGTACGCTTATTGCACGGGAACGTATCATTCTAAATGGTGGTCCTCTGATGCTTTGAAATGGCTGTAGATGTATGACATTCTCAGCTGTTGAAATGAATGCAGTACACCAGTAGTGGGGAGATGGAGAAAACGAAGCATGACTTCACATCTACATCTATGTGGCATAGTGCCTTCATCTGTGAGACTGTACATAAAGTATGTCATATGTCGGGAGGAGGCAGGTTAGCGAAAGTCTCACGTACACAACAGTCTCTTAGACGTAGTGATACAGACTACACCCCCTATATCTTTACTGATATGAGAGGACGTTTGGTGGAAGTAGAAGTGCTAAGTGAGGCAAAGTGTCAAATTCTAGTCAAAATCAGTGGAATCAAAGGAGCCAAGCATAGGACAAACCTCTGCTCTCTAAGCAGAGCGAGACCTCTATAAATAAAAAACATAGCTGATTTATATTCTTTTGGCTAAAGCAGACCCTGTCAATAAATACTGAAAGTACTCAGAGATGGGTTTGGGCCTAACGTGGATAGACTTCAGCTGCCTTGGTGTTTGGGGTTGCTCATCTTGCAACATCTTGAAGGGGGTTGAAATTTTCAGAAACTGCAAAACGCCTGCCCTCTGAAAATCGTGCTTGTCAATTTTACAAACTTAAGGCCTGAGGTATTGTTGTTTGTCCTTTACCATGAACCTCTTGTAAGCCTTGTCTCCAGCTGCCCTGAATCACGAGGAAGAACTTAATTTAGGTGAAAAGCTAAATTAAAAGCTTAAAGCAGAAATTCCCAAACTTTGGGTCGGAGCCCCATCCACCTGTAGATGGGGTCACCACTCTGATTGATACGGGTAGATGTTGCCTGTTTTTGCTCCTCGTTAGGTTCACAGAACTGCAAGTCTCAAAAGGTGGTGAGATAGGCAACAATTTGGGAAACTGTTGACTTAAAGGTATGAAGAAAACCTCTTATTCACTTGGTTATTAGTGTCTGAAACACCAAAGGGTAGTTGATACAGCAGTTCATTTTTAGAATTAAACAGTCCCCTGTGACCCCAGATAGGTTATATCCTTTGCATGTCTTTGGTGCTATCAGTTCGGATCATGATGCCCATTTGCAAAAGATGTAAGTCAGTCCTGGAGTCGTGACTCAGAGTTTGGGAACCTCTGGTAGAGAGATCAAGGAAGCCTGCTGAGCATCATACAGCCAATTGTCTGTGATAACTGGGGAACAAAACTCTCCTTCCATGTCAGTACCCTATCTATGGGATCACACTGTCTCACAGCTGACGACAGCTTCCCATCTATGTCCCATTAGTTGCTTTCTCTTCGTGTGATTGCTTTGCCATTCAGCGTATAGTCATGAAGGGAGAGGGCTTCTTAAGCTTCCTTGCCAAAAACTTGAGGTTGAGCTATATGTTGTGTTCATGGAGTGTTGCTGTTTCCATGGTAGCACTGCAATATGATCTGCATGTTCTCTGTTGTCCCTTCGGCAAGCATGAAAATTCGTGGTCTCCTGGGGGAATCTTTGGCTAGTGCATGGCCAGACCTTCTATTCTTCAGTAGCACAAAAGCAGCCTCTGGGTGCAATCATCTGCCCGGTCTGCACCTGCTCTGTAATTTCATTTGTGGTGTGAAATGTCGGGTGCTGGTGATTTGTAGCTGGCTTTGTGTTAGAATTGCTCAGGGAATCTCAGAGAAGGGGTAGTAAGCCGAGGAAAGCAAATTTCATTTCATGACTAAGAGACTGCATGCAGATGAGAGTGGCTGGCTGTTCCGCAGCAGAGATCTCAGGGGCCTGATCCCATGCTCAGTGAAGTGAGTGGGCCATCTTCCCATTGTTTTCATTGGGTGTTGGATCAGGCCCCTTTTAGACCAAAACAAAGAGAAGAATCGCCCTGCTGGCGTGATTGAGAAACTGCTGAAGTCACTGGAATGGTACACATTACACCAGCAGAGACTTTGGCCCAGAGGGTCCCTGTTCCACTGCTAGCCATCAGGGCTGAGGAAAGGGAAGGGCAGCCTCTTCTGTTTAGGCGAGCATGTTTAACTGCTGAGCAGATCTCAGTCAGCTCCTTCAGGTTTGTGAGGGGAGAGCGAAGTCCAGTCACCCACTGGTTCCTCTGCAGCCCATCCACAGGCAGTGGCTCTCTTTTTCCAAATTTTGAAGGTGGTGGTTGAGAGACGAAGTTACCTTGATGATTGTCAGACTCCAGCCATTATAGCTGCTGAGCAGAGAAAGGCTGCCTGCAGCTAGGAAACCACTCGGGAAAGGTCAAGAGAACATCCAGTAGACAAGTGATTTTTCCCCGCCCCTGTCCAACCCCCCCCCCCCCAACTTGCCTGAGGTTTTAAAAAGGTTTAAAATAGCCCTGCCAAGCACTCTGAATCATTAAACGAACACCTGGACGATGGGATGGAATTTATGGGGGGGGAGTCTTACAATATTTCCCATGCATCTGAGACCTCACACCTTCGTGAATGTTACACTCCTCATCTTTCCCTCTGTTCCCCTTCGTCTACCCCCAACACCCTCTCAGATTGTAAGCCCTAGGGCAGGGACCGTGTCGATTCCATTACTTTGTAAAGTGCCAGGTATATTGCTGGTGCTATATAAATGCTTGCTAATAATAATAATTTCCATTCTGTTATTGCTGACCCAAATGAATTCTCCTGCAGGTACTGCTAATGTTTAAAACTCCGCTCAGGCCAAGGTAACTTAGGATGTTCTCTTTCTACATCAGACTGGATAGCAGAGAGGTTCTCTCTTTCCCTTTGCTGGAGCAGCACAAGGGCTAAGAGAGCTCTTCCAGTGTGGCAGGGAAGGACCACTCTGAGTGGAAGTGCTCCTCTCCACTGTTGAGCAAGAAAGCATAGAGGTTTGTGACACAATAATACGGTCTACTAGGGCAGTGATTCACAATCTTTCAACTTGTGTGACTCCACTTTGAGACTTTAATATAATCTCACCATCACCCCAGATAGCAGTAAAGAGACACTAGTCTGTCAAATCTCTGTTGGAATTGTGACCCCATCGGCAGATGACATGACCCTACTTGGGGTCACGCCTCATCATTTGGGAATTCTCTTCTAGAAAATGCACCAGTGTCGCTTTTTCTCAGAGTATTGTGTAAATGTAACCACCAAAAGGAAGTGCTTTTAGTGCTAGTACTATGCTAACCATGTTTCTCTAATATCCAGGAACCCATGTTCAATGTTTTCCCTAATGGTGGCAATGCAGAAAACTCGAACATGAGTCCTTGCTCTAATATCTAATGGTCTTAAAAGCTGCCATACTGTGTCAGACTACTGATCCATCTAGCCCAGTATTCTGTTTTCCACAGTTGACCTCTTTAGTTGCTTCAGAGAAGTGCAAATCACCATGACCAGACGATATTCACCCCAAAGTTCTGAAAGAACTCAAATATGACATTGTGGACCTACTATTGGTAATCTGTAATTTATCACTAAAATTTGAGACTGTACCAGAGAATTAGAAGGTAGCACATGTAACATCAGTATTTTAAAAGGACTCCTGGAAACTACAGATCAGTAAGTCTGATGTTGGGAATGGGCAAACTGGTGGAAATGGTTAAGAACAAAATTACTGGGCCTATTGATAAACATGAGATAAGATTTAGCAAAGAAAAGTCATGCCTCACTAATTATTAGAATTTTTCAGGATGTAAACAAGCATGTGGATAAGGTTGAGCCAACAGGGATATGGTAGAAGTTTATAAAGCCATGAGCAGTGTGGAACAACTAAATAAGGAGTGGTTATTATATTTACCCTCCCAAATAGTACTAGAGCTAGGGGACACTCCATGAAACTAACTGGCAGTAGATTTAAAACAAATACAAAAGTATTTCTTTACTTAATGCAAAATTAATTTATGAACAACAGGGAATGGATTACCCCCGTTGTGACTTGATGGGTACTTCTCCCAAGTGACCAAGATTGCTTGGTCGCTTGGAGACAGGATGCTGGGCTGGATGGACCATTGGTCTGGTTCAATATGGTCCTTCTTATGCACAATGGGTCATAATAGAATGATTCATTTCCAGCTCCTGTCAGTAAGCAGTTTCATCCCCAAACCCAACTTGGCTAATAGCCACTTATGAACTTGTGCTCCATGACGAGCTCATCCAGTCCTTTCTTGAACACCATTATATCACTGACCTTTTATCTACTAAAAACACAATCTTTTCAAGATAAAATTTTGTCCTGAGGTTTGTAGCTTAAAAGAACAATTAAAAGACCTTACAAATGCATTGCAAAGTCATTCACCCCACCTGATGTATTTGCACTTGGGCTAGCTCAAGGGGACCATTAACTTAGAAAAGCAAAAAGTGAAAAATATTTCACAGTGGGTAAAGTTTTACTCAGAAATTTCTCCAAAATATTCATAAATTGTAATGAAAACTTGAAATGTAATTTTACTCTTTTGAATATGGCATATTCAAAATTTTGATGTAAATGAAATGTTAACCCAACTCCTCTTAAAATGCAATGTTGGATTTATCCCATCAGTGTCAATTTCTCTTCCTATAACTTCCCTTTATCTCAGAACAAACGGTAAGGACTTCCTGGAGTTGAAGCATGTCCCACATTGGAAGAAGAATCCTTTTGGTTATTTTGATGAAGGCTACTTGAAACAACTTAAAACAACCTGGGAGCGCAGATATCACTGATAGAATTTTGTGAGACCATCATGGACTTGGGTCATACATTTTTGTACATGCCCACATTTGGATGCATCAAATAGTCTCATGTTATACTTTTATGGATGTCAAGAATCCAATATTTAGAAGCCTTTATTATTATGTTACATATAAATACTGATATGACTTACACATGTATACGTTCATATTTAATACAATTTATGAGGGTGTTATACATACAATAATCATTTATTTGTTATCCATTGAGCTGGTATACTATATACAACAGTTACACAGTCCTGGGTGTCACACTTTATTTGGCTGGTGTAGTTATTTACGACAGGATTTAGTTTACTCCCAGGAAAGTGTGTGGGTTTGTGATAAACAATTCTCCAGTCACTCCAGAATTCCTCAGAGCCACTGTCCAGGGGGAGAAAAGTGATATGCACAGTGAGAACTTTCATAATCACACATTATGGACTATTTCCCCATCCCTCACATCCCACTCAGTTGTGAGGTAAATGTGTAATAGGTGTGTGGTACTCAGGGTAAAGATATGTGTGGCCTTGTTAGGTTTTATTAGGATTGCTGATCGCCCAAGAACCACACAAATTGTATCGGTACAACTCTATATTATTGAATACAACATTAATAGTTGGACTTGGCAATATTACTAGTTAAGAACCCCCTGTGATCTAATCTGTGGGTATTTTCACCGCCCAGGACTGTGCAATTGTTGTATATAGTATACCAGCTCAATGGATAACAAATACACAGTCTGGATTCACCACAGTGGATCGCCAGCGGTGGTTAACCGAACAACCATCCCTCGTGGTCAAGGAGAGCCCTAAACAGACGTGATGGGATTGGGACCACGGCAGGGAATCAGGCCACCAGATCACGACCCGGGGCAGCGCAACAGACGTGATGCTGATTCCCGGATGTGGTCGAAACACCCAGAAGGCACCGGGGAGGGGCAGGACACAGACATGGCCGGCTGAGGGCAAACGAAGCCAAAAGCGAACGCCCACACAAGGGAAACGGGACGGGAGAGGGAAGAGGGAGAAGAGCCGCCAAGGTACCACACACAACAGCCACAGAGACGAGGGCACAGTGGAACACACAGCACACACACAGGCCCGGGTGTGCACACACCCGCACAGGAAAGGAAGGGAAGGGGGCACATAGCGGGACAGACAACACACATGGCACATGTTCTGTGGTGGTGCAGACGATGTCCTCCGCCTGGTCCTCCCTCCAGAACCATACCCGGTGCTCCCTCATACGTTGTGCTGGGGGCACGGGTTGCTGGGGCCCCTCGGGCTGGCCTGTAGTTACGGAGTGCTGCCCTAGCCAGCTGCACCCTAGGCGGGGGCACAGCTTAGAGGGTAGCAAGGCCCCCCCCGTTAGGTGGCCGGTGCCCTCCCCCCCCCCCCTTCCCCATCACCCTTGTCCCACCCAGCCCAGGTCCCTATCCCAGCCTCCTTGGCTCTCCCCCTCATTGCCGGTGTGCCTCATCTGGAGCCTCCGGCAGCTGCAGGGGCTTCTCCCCGCCAGCCTCCTCGGCCGCCTGACTCGGGTGCTGGGGCGGGCCGTGCCCTGTGGGGATATGGGTGGTGGTGGTCGCCAGAGGGTTGTAGGTATGCCCAGGTGGCCCCCTGGTGCCATGGGCCGGGGTGGACAGGGCTGCCTTCCTGGCCGGGGCTCCCTCCTCCCCCCCTCACCCTGGTCCATCTCCCCTCCCGTCTGCCTGCTTACCCTCGATGTCTGTCTCTGATCCCTCCGAGGCCGGTCCCTCCGTGTAGCTGGGGTCCCCCAGCGACCACTGGCTGAGGGTGATCAGTGTGCCGGCCTCGGAGTCAGCCTGTCCGGCCAGGGGGGGGGGAGCCCTGCTGGTCTGGGAGGTCCCTGGGCATTCCTCCTGTGGGTTGGGGGCCCTGGAGTCTGTGCCTTCTTGTGGGGCAGTGAGGGGAGGGGGTACCTCGGCCCGTTCCCTACCCTGGACCATGGCGCTCCCCACGAGGCACGGGGCTACTATCGATCCCTTCATATGGAGGATGCGGTCCAGGACATCATAGTAGCGGGCGGTCCGGGTTCCGTGTCCGGACCGCCGGTTGTTGTCCCAGATGGCCTTGAACCCCCTCTTTAGCTCCTTGGCCTTCAAGCAGCACTGTGCCATGGTCCTGTGATGCCCCACCACCTCCATGTCCTGCGCTATCTCCCAGAACACATGCTCATTGTGCTGATTGAGCACGAGCTCCAGTTGATGCTCCAGGGTCCCCCAGATTCGGATAAAATTCTGGGTTTCCCGGTGCCCCCATTGCCCCCCTCTATGGTAGGGCCATCTTCCCCCCATGGTCCCTCCGGGTCCTCCTGATCCTCCTCCTCTTCTGGGGCTGTGGTCGTCTCCTCTGGGGGCTCAGGCACCCGGGCCCATTTCCGTGTCTGTGGGACATGGGGCGGGGGTTGGTTGGTTGGTTGCCGTTCTGCCCCTGTCCTGCGGCCCGCCCCCTTCCCTCCCTTCTTCCGGCTGGCCACCCGGCCCCCTTAGTGCCCCTGTGCCGCTGGGTCCCCTGACTTCCCTCCCCCTTCGGTCCCCTTACCTATTTCCGGGGTGCCTCCTCCCCCAGCCTGGTCGTTGTCCCCAGGACGGCTTGTCCCAGCTGCTGCTGCTGCTGCTGCTGCTGCTGCTGCTGCTGTCCCTCCACCTCCTCCATGTGCAGCACGACCACCTCCTCCTCCTCCCTCACTCTCTTGCCCACCACTCTCCTCTCCCTTCCGCCTTGCTCCATCCCGCCATGTCCCGCTGCTGCTGTGTGTCCTTTAAATCTTCCTCCGTGGCCTGTGTTGTTGCTGGTTGCCTGGCAGTGACATTGTGTGGTTTGTCCACGGCTGGGAATAATTTTGTTTGATTCCAGCCGGTGGTTGCCGTCCAGACGTTACTTTTTATTGTTTCCCGGTGGTAATTGCTTTGACCACGCTTTCGGTGATGGTCCGGGCTGGAGCTCCAGAAGCATGATTGATTTTGACCCCTGGTGGGTATTGACTGTGGTGAACATCTGGCGGTTGCCAAACAGACATTCAGGGTGCTTTGGCCCCACCACGGGATTGACCGTGGTTCACTGTGGTTGACAGTGATTTCATAACATCTGAAAATACCCATTGTTGTTCTTATGTGGCCGGTGGCCACAGTCAGATATGAAGGCTGGTTCTGAAGAAGAGGGAGAGGGGGCCCAAAGGGGTAGCTCTGAGGAGCTACTAGAGAGCGAGGAGGTAGGTCCATGTGTGTACCGTCAGGAAGGGACACAAGCCATGACAGTTCACTGCAAAACTAGTGACCTCAAGCCTTGTGCCGACATTCTGTTGGAAGGGAGCCTCTTTTATACCTTTTAGGACCCATTCTGTCAGTGTGCTGAGGCATGCTGTTTTCCAATACACCCCTTTGTTTGAGCATATTGTTTATGATGCTTGTGATCATCCCAGAAGAGGTCAGCTCCATCTGCATTCTTATCTTTTGGACCATTTGATTCCTGCTTTACAGCAGAGTAGCTGATGTTTTGATGGTCCTTGAATTGTATCATAATCATAACTTGCTGTCCTGTTCCAGAGCCTCCCTCCTTTGAAATGCAAGAGGTTATTGTAAATCCAGGGGCCCACTATGGACATGATGTATCCAAACTCCCAGCATGCCTGTGATACTGCCTTGTCCAGACTCCCAGCATCCAACTGTGGCTTACTTGGCCCTATAGTCTGATTGTAGCAACCGCTTGGATTTGGGTCTTTTAACCACTTTTTCAACTTATGGGGGGGGGGGGAGGAGGAAGGAAACTAAATTAATTGATATTATTCAAATCAAAATTTATTTATGGCTTTTGCTAAATTAAGTGACATTCCAATATCATGGTAAACAATACAATCATACGGTTATTATCAAACTGTCAAACTTCAGAAACTGGAAAAATAAAAAGCTCAAGTAGCTTAAGTCAAATTAACCAAAACAAAAAACTTCACAGCTTAAAACAACCTTAAATGCACAATACTTTTCTTAAAATCCAAAAATACCCCAAATTCAGTACAATTACAATTAAAAAAACCTTCAACTCCATACATTACAACAAAACATAAATGCCAAAAAACATGGAAATTAATTCACAATTTGAACAATATTTAATATTTTATCATCAAAATAAATGTAATATATGTACTTAATTCCTTACCATACATACTTTTATACATTTTTATCAAAAACTAAACTTTCACATTTTCCATTATTCAGCTTTAATTTATTATCATAATTCAACAACAAACAATTTTTTAACAGTGCATTAAGTCTGTTTGTACACAACTCCATTCTGTTGAACAAATTGTATAATGTCATGTATACTCAGATTGTTAACACTGTATTGTATGAAGTATATACAATTTCTATACATGTAAAGCACAGATAATGCACTGTCAAAAAACTGTTTGGTATGGGGGGGTCTGGTCAGGGGGATGTTGCGCAGGAGGGTGG
>QEPC01002813.1:108537-176304 GCA_003113815.1 Sphenodon punctatus
GGGCAGGGGTTGGGGGGCAGGTCGGGTCATTGGGATGTTGCGCAGGGGGGTGGAAGGAGGGCAATGTCGGGGCAGGGCAATGTTGCATGGGAGGTGGGAAGCTTTGTCAGGGCAGGGCAGGGTTGGGGTGGGGAGTGGGAGGCTTTGGCGGGGGTGGGGGTTCAGTTTGGGGCAGCGGGATGTTGCGTGGGGGCCAGGAGGTTGGGGCTTGGGTTGTGGGGCTCGCCCGAGGTCAGGCTTGCACCGAGATGGGAGGGCTGCCGCCAGCTACAGGGAGGTCCGTGTCTCACCCCCCACCCCCACTCACCCCCTGGCTGCTCTGGAAGGCGATCACGGGTTGGCGGGTCCCTGCAGAGAGACAGACATGGGGTAAGGGACATTCTACCCCAACCCCCGGTAGCGAGGCAGGACAGCAGTTGCTCTACTGAGCATGTGCGAGCCAGCAGGACCATGCTGTGTTTTGCCGGTGAGCAGCTGCTCTATTGCGCATGTGCGAACCATCAGAACTGATTTTTTGATCACTAATAACTCAGTTTTGGCTGCATCAGTCAGTATCATATTTCAGAAGCACTTGTTATTGATCTTATTCTTGAAGCCTGTGAAGTTTGGGGGCTCAACTCACCCGGGGGGAGGAGATAATGATGATTCAAATACGTGAGGATGGTGTCCATTTTGACCACAACCAATTAACGTTTGAGCAGTTATAACATTTTATTTTCCTAATGGATCTTTTTCAAACTTTGTGGATATGATGGTTTTCACAACTTACAGCCATGGTTAAATTTTCATAAATGTAGGTCAAGTGGTTTCCTCAAAATCGGGGCTTCAGCAGTTCCCTGTTTCTAATGAACAGTGGCTGTGCATTTAAGTTTCAGGCAGCTACCACTGCCTGAAAATAGTAAATCCTATTTGCAAAAATTCATAGTTTCTCATCTTCCAAAGTTATCAATTTATTCATCATATATCTGATCTGAATATGGTAGTCCCAACGAGAGTGTCTAGAGAGATCCAAGGGGGACTTCCAAATCGACCCTCTGGAGCCATAAAATGGCTCCCAAGGGCCATCAAAATAGCCCCCTGACCTGGGGATTCCAGAATACAGGCATCTCCAAAGAGGAGCACTAAGATTTCTCAAAGTGGACTTGTGCGGGTCCTCAAAGTGGCCTCCCCTGCGAAATGAAAGCGGCCCACAGGGGTTAATAAAGTGGTCCACCACAATCCCCAGAGAGGACCACCAAGGTCCAGTTGTTGTTGTTGTTGTTATTATTATTATTATTTTATTACTGCCAGAAAATCTACCTGGCCCCATACAATCATTAATTAGAGCCCAGCCACTAACCATGTCAAACCGCTTGTTTTGTGAGAACGAAGCCCAAGTAACCTCTCTCAAAATGAAATCCACTTGGGAGGCTTGATCTGAAATGTAGTGCCCAATGTAAAGCAAAATTCATGAGGGGTTTTCCAGCATCTTCTCTGCATCTTCAAGGGAACACAGCTGTGGCCCATCTACCCTTGCCACCCAATGATCTTAACTGTTTTTAAATACCCTGCTTTTGTCTCTTCATCAGAGAACATATGGCCCAAACAATGCCCCATTGAATGTACATTCACTTGCTTTCATCAGGCTGTGTCATAGCTCCAGCATTCATTTAATGTTGGTTTGTGTGTGTGAACAAAGGTTTACGATCAGCATTAAAATATGTTACATACAGTGCGGGGCATGGGGAAATGTCATCATAAATCTGGGGTAAATAAAAGCTAATCATACCTGTAGCCGAGGCTGTAATGCTGCTCTTTGTTCTGGGTTTGGCTGTACTCTAGAGAGGCTGAATTCACTTTCAAATTTAAATGGTATGCTCTGCACATTTCCAAGAAGCATATTTAGATGTCTTTTAAGTCAGAGGGAGGCAAATTTGTATAGTAGGAGCTGCTGTGAGCGAGAGAGATTGAATTGAAGGGGGCACGGGGATCACTGACTGCAGTTGATTCTGAGTCCAGAGTATTCCAGTGCAGCGTTATACATGTCCAGTTGAGTGGGAATGTGCAAAACCATAGAAACATACATGAATCCATTCAACCGGGCAGGTTTAGATCACAGGGAAGGCAGCTTGATTAAAACTGAAACATACAGGGCTCACAAATCGGTTCTGAGACGCTAACATGTGCAATGTCATTTTTACCCAAACATGGAAGATGCCTTCACAGTTTCTACATGGATCATGAGTCGTTGGCTAATTTAATTCTTGGTCAGCTCATCAAACTTTTTAACAGCTGCCTAAAGAAATGCTCTGAGAAGCTTGAAAGCCAGCACACTCACCAACAGAAGTTGGATCAATAAAGGTAGCATCTTAACAGTGCTTTGGCTCGGCAGTTGGCTAACTGAATGGGAATGATTCAGTAGGGCAAATGAGGGGGGAATCAATGATGTTAAAGACACCATCAAACTGCCTCTCTCTATTTAAAGGACCACCTCCCTCCATATGTCCCTCCACAGCCTCTAAGATCAGCAAAGTGCATTCTCTTGCAAGTTCTACCATTGGCCGAGGTCTACAGGCCCTGAGCGCGCAGAGTGGCATTCCCAGTGGCTGCGCCATGACTCTGAAACTCCATTCCCTTGGGATTTGCCAAAGCTCTAGTCTGCACATCTTCCAGAGGCAATGTAAGACCTATTTATTTGGCCAGGCATTTAACAGGCACACTTAAGATTTGGGAAGGGAGGTGGATTACAAGCATTTTATGTGATTTTATGCGTTTTATATTTTACAATGATATTAGACACCCTCAGACTTTCGGGAAGGGTGCAATCAAAATAAAAATAAATATTATTGCTGTGGTGTTTCGTTTTTTTTCCACTTCAGCAATTATTTCTAAGTGTATCAACTGATTCTCCTTTCATTCCTAAGATATGGATCCTTTCTTTGAGTTTGGTGTCAATGGGTACTTTCAGACATGACGCTAACCACCCTTTAACCACCCTTGGTGGTTATTTATGCATGTTGCAGGGCTGTATTGGTGCCCTATGCAGCCCTGCAACATGCATAAATAGCCACCAAGGGTGGTTAAAGGGTGGTTAGCATCATGTCTGAAAGTACCCAATGTTATTACCAAGTAATTATTGCTGGGCATCAGACTCCAATAGTGTTACCTTTCTGAAATCACTGACACAGCATTCAATTGTCTTGGATATTACTGAGCTAGAGAAAAGATGAGACAGGATGGTTAAACCCGTTGCCTGGGACTTGAGACCATGATTCAATTCCTTGTCCTGCCACGTACATCCTGTGTGACCTTGCCACACCAGTTAATATTGCTCTGCCTCAGTTCCCCAGGTGCACAATAGGGTTTTGCAGAATACAGATCAAGCTATGGGGTCCTGGCTTAAAATTCAGTCACAGGTGCCAATTTTAGGAGAATACTTCAGACGCTTTCATTCTTTCCTCCATTTATAGGCAAGATCTTCAAATTAGTTACACAGCAAGGGGGGAAAGTATCGGCATAGTCCAGTACATTTGAACTCAAACCACAGTTCTTAAGTAACTAGAATCGCACAAAAGGCTTGAGGCCCTTGATTTCCACATTCAACCACAGGCATTGTGCTCTCTGGCTGTCACATTGAGCCACGAGCAGCGAGCTCTCCAGCCGCTGTGCTGCACCTCTGGCTGTGAGCTCTCTCACAACTGCTGAACCCCGGGACCGTGGCCAATGGAGCTGAAATGCGTACCTGCACAAAAAGGGGTATACAGTTGAAATGATGGTACCCAGACTGGTAACATCAGGTACTCAGTACTTGCTTAATGCCTAATGGGCTTGCTGATATGTCAGGTTTCCATCTTCCTGTACCAATTTTCCAATTAGTACAACAGTGACTAGGTAACTTGGTAATGGTAATGCCTGGTATTTTCAGGTAACTGGGTGCCCAACACAGGTACCCTGTATGTGACAGACCGTGCAAAATTGTGGGTATTACCCGCGGGTAGCAAATGGACTCTGGTGGACATATACATTTCCAACTGCCACAAGAGAATCCAAGCTCACTTTCACATGGGGATAAAACCAATTCCCCACCCCTTCACCAGGGGTATTGTGAGGATAAATACATTGAAAATGGAGAGGTGCTTAGATTTTACAGTGATGGTCACCATATAAGTACTGTAATGGAAACAGCTGTAGTGCACACTCACATCACACTGATGAATTCTTAAATCCTTTAAGGTTAATATCTTTTAGAACATCCCTGACTCATTCAGCTCCCATTCTCCCCTATCCTCCTTTGGTCTGATAGGGACGCTGATACCATTTCAGACATTTTTAAGGTCAGTCCACGCAGATATCATTCGTCCAATCTACTAGATAATACGCTGGTGTTAAAAACTGGATGAATAAATTGTGCTCCAGGGAAAAGAACCAG
The DNA here is from genome assembly GCA_003113815.1 of Sphenodon punctatus. Taxonomy (NCBI): domain Eukaryota; kingdom Metazoa; phylum Chordata; class Lepidosauria; order Sphenodontia; family Sphenodontidae; genus Sphenodon; species Sphenodon punctatus. The sequence continues at coordinate 112,946 of QEPC01002813.1, forward strand.
GAGAAATATCTTTCCTATAAAGATGCTAAGAGTAGGAATTTCTGAAATTCTCAGTCCTGGTGTAACTGCTTCTGATAAAGACAACAGTACACAACTGCCATTGGCCTGAGTGAGCGCAGTGGAACGCTTTTGCACATCCCTTGCAAAATGTTCCCTGAGACATTATGGGGATTAGATTTTTTTTCTCCAAGAACATTCCTGCACTGAAAAGCAGCAAACCTAATAAAATCTTGCTTAGCCAGACCTGTCCCTAACCTGGCTCTTTCCTTATTCTGGACACACTTTATGCCCCTGGCTACTTTTGCTGTGCATGCCAAGCATGCCTATTTAAGTGCCAATCATCAGCACTGATCAGCTGTTCAGTACATATTAGAATCCCCAGATATCTGGATCTCACTCTTAACTGCTCAAAAAGCATGTCCTTGCAGGTGTCGGGGGGGGGGGGGGGGGGGGGGGGGGGGGCTCAACTGTACTGTGCATGTGCACAGTGTTTCCATCTCAGTGATTCCTCAAATATAATAATTGTTTATTTCACATCATGCCACCTCAGTTTCCCTCAGCAGAGGATGCTAAATTTCTTAGATTGTAAGCCTCTCAGAGCAGGGTCCTGTCTTGATACAATGCCAAGTCCATTACTTGTGCTAGATAAATAATTAATAAAGAAAAACTCTCCAAGAAGTGTCCTTTCTATATGTCTTATGGGTACAGAGACTTTAGACTCCATAGACTCTGTGTGACCTACCCAGTCCGGCATTGGACTGGCACCACGGTCAGGATTTGGCCAAGCCCCCGAACTGATGTGACAGGGACCTGGCTGTCGGGGAGCCGGGCATGCGTGCATCCGCCAGCCACGCTCCCATGCTGCTCCCAGAAGCCCGTCCCCTTCCCTGACAGGCGGCCGTGGTGGCCAATGATGGCTGCTGTGGCACCTGGACCCGGCGGTGCTCCCAAATGCAGTGAGTAAAGTGGGCTTTCAAACATGAAAGCCGCTTTACTCCCGGTTCAGCAGTGGGATCCTGACTGTGGTGGGGCTGTGACTCAGACTCAGGGACTCAGTGCCCTGGGCTGTGACTCAGGGATTTCCCCAAGTCAGAGCCCGGGCTAGCCTCCACCATGGTCAGGATCCACCCCGGGGAAACATCTGGCGGGTGCATTTCAACATGAAGGTGACCCCTGGTTTAAACTGTGGTAAAGCGTGTTAAACCGGGCCACCGTCACATCTGAAAACTCCCAGACTTGAGTATAATGAATCCCCAGGGGACCAGAGAGAAAGTTCATGCTATGATTATAGAATGCTAGACTCATAAAACTGGAGAGTTGGAAGGGACCTCAAGTGTCCTCTGGTCCAATCTCCTGCCCTGAGGCATGATAGCTTATACCAGGAATGGGGGAACGTCCCTTCCAGGGGACACTTTGAAAATTAGTACAAGTTCTGAGGGCCATAAACCGCGCACTCAGGAAGAGAAGGCTCCAGATCATGCAGCTGCGCAATTGAACTCAGTCTTCTAGAGCATGGACAGAGGAATTGGATCTAGGGTCTGGACCCAGGAACTAGAAAGGGGTCAAATAAAAACTAGATGTGGGTCACTTCTGGTCTAGGTCCCCACCCCTGCTCTGACTCTAAAGCCTCTCAATCAATCAATCTTTATTAATGGCTTAACCATAGGTTATTGCAAATACAAAGTTCCATTGAACATATCAAAGCAAATTCATTTGAGAATTTCCAAAAAACCAAAATATTCAAAAATATTAAAATATATTATTATATAATAATTCAGACTTGAGTAATCCAAAAATACTTAAGTTAAATCCAAATATATAAATATAAGTACAAAACAACAGCAACAAGCAATAAGATATCATTAATCAGTAAACACTAATTCTATTAATTTATTAATTTATGGGTGGTTGGTTGGTACCATGATCCTCTTCCATATACTCAAAATTTAGAAATTTATTTCTGATAATAAGGACTTCCTTCAAAAACCCAGCCACTAATCGTGTTAGATGCGAATCTGCATCTTCCAACATAATTCTTATTAAGGCAAGACCAGTTCTACCTGCATGTTTATCTAAATAAGAAACCAAATATTGAGATCTTAGCTTATCATAAAGATGACATTCGAACAGAATATGCTCAACCGATTCAGCTGCCATTTCATCAAATGGGCATAAACGAAGAGCATAGTCAGTTCTAAGTATATGACCCTCTAATATTCTGGTTGGTAAGGAATTTAGCCGTGCACACAGGAATAAATACCTAGATCTAAATGGTAATTCCTGACTTAAGTAAGAGGCCATACAACCCTGGTCTGGGATCAGATATAGATAATCACGCAAAAAGGAAGTGTCCCTTATTTTAGCAACAGCATGCTGCCTGGTTATATCATTAAATCTTTGGGTTAATTCAGATCTGATTGGAATCAGTTCCCTAGTTGCCATATAATCCTTTGGAAGACCCACCCGAACAAGATGAATTTCCATCTCTTTCAGCCAGAGGTTTTGAAACAAGTCCTCCTTGACTGCTATTAATAGGGGATTGGATGAGGAAATCACTTTTAACCAATAAAGTAGGGCATTCCTTTTAACCACTGTATCCCAACTAGCCTGACCCATCTCTAATCTAATGGCTTTCATTGGGATTCCCTGTGGGGTTCTCAGTAACAATTGAAGAAATTTGTTTTGCGGACTATTAATATCCCTGGGAGGAGGAATTGCCCATAGTTTCTGCCCCATACAAAAATTTTGATCTCACTTTTGCATTATACACGTGCATAGCCCATTCCAACTCGGATCTCCCAGAATGACCAAAAATATTTTTTATAGCTAGCAGGGCTCTACCTATAGCTGATTTTGCCAGCTGATAATGACATCCATTTGTCATTTTGTTGGAAGGTCATCCCCAGATATTTAAACATTTTCACCTGCTGGATCTGGTGTCTATTTATAACCCAGGGGTATACCCTCCTTTCTTTAGTAAAAACTAGTACCTTGGACTTTCCATAATTTATTTGCAATAAGTTCGTATGGCAGTACTGCGCAAATGCCATTAACTGCGTTTGGAGTCCCAACCTAGGCCGCTTTTAGTCGAGCGGCGGTCCGTTTCGCGTCGGCGTGGCGCATATTTTGAAACTTCCGCCTGGTCTAATTAGACGAGACGGAAGTGGCTTAATATGCGCATATTACGGCGGAGGCGCATTTTTAAAGTGCGCGAATACCTCGATTATGAGGTATTTAATATGCGCACTTAAAAAATACGCCTCCGCCGTAATATGTGCATATTAAGCCACTTCCGTCTCGTCTAATTAGACCAGGCGGAAGTTTCAAAATATGTGCGCCGGTGACGCGAAACGGACCGCCGCTCGTCTAAAAGCGGCCAAAGTCTGAGATAGCAATACCAAATCATCGGCATATAAAAGGCAACTTATTGGTCTTGTTGATATTTTGGGAGGATGAAATTTATTATCTGTCAGCAGTGAGATCACATTGTTAATGCATATGTTGAACAGGGCAGGGGCCAGAAGACAGCCCTGTCTAACTCCTCTTATTATGTTTATTTTATTAGATAAAGGACCCTTACTATCCAATTTAATGGTAATACTAGCCTGCTTGTGCATATTTTGGATCAAAAGAAGCAGATAGGGGTCAACTGAAAGAGCTCTTAATTTATCCCAGAGGATATCTCTATTAACTAGATCAAATGCCGCACATAAATCTAAGAAAGCCGCAAAAAATCTTTTATTCACTTTAGAATATTTAAAAGCTAAGTGATAAAGGATCAGGCATTGGTTTAAAGTAGTTTCCCCTTTTTGAAATCCAGCCTGTTCTAGGTGAATTATCTTAAAGTTGGTGAGCCATGAAAGCCTCTCTGACAGATGCCTGTCCAGTCATTTCTTAGAAACCTCTCAGGTTGGAGATTTCACAATAAACATGGCTGGTTATAGTGAAAGTTGACATATTTCCAATTTTTACCAAGTGCTCATTTCAGTTAAAACACCTTTTTTTTTTTTCTTTCTCATTCAGAAATAATACATGTGTTAGGCCATGATCCACAAACCCTAAGTTGTTGTTTGTGGATCACAGCCTTAGGACATACCTCAGTATAACCTCGCTGCCTTGTCGATCATCAGTTTGCAGGATTATTATTACAGAAACACTGTTTAGAAACAGCACACTTTGGGTGAGAGATGAGATGACAAGCTGTGCAAATAAAGCCTTATTCCGCTAGGGGGCAATACAGTACAGCTTTTAAAGCGATAGCTGGCAATGACTCACCACATTTACTTCCATAGGAGTGCTAGCCTTTTTTTCCCCCTGTAAACATATAATTATGTTGGAAAAACAAAGGGATTTGGTAATGCTGCCCCAGCATGTGCCCTTCCTCCCCACCCCCTGCCCACTTCCAATGCGAAACACTTAGAAGGTCAGGAGAGGTAAGGGCGGGGGAGGGAAAGAGGGATTTGCAAAAAAAACCCACAAAACCACACAAACCATCCAAACCCAGTAAATATGCCAGAGGATGGTCCTATCATGGGCACTGCCAGCATGGCTCCCCCTGTGCCATGTAGCCTGGCATTCCTGCTAGTGGTGAAGAGCAGCTATCTTTGAGGGGATAAACTGACTATTTTTCTCACCTTGCTTAGACATAAAACAAAATGCATTTCCTCACAAAGTCCTTGATCCAGAGGAGGCTGCAGAGGGTGTTCCCAGGGCTGGCCTTAGAATTTTTTGGGCCCAGGGCAAAGATATAATGTGGGGCCTCTGGTGACCCCATGTTTGGGGCCCTGCTGGGAGGGAGTGGGGCCCCCATACCCACCTGGTGAAAAGAAGGGCCCCTGGAAAGGGCAGGGCCCGGGGAAATCACCCCAGGTCACCCTGTGGTAAGGCCAGCTCTGGGTGTTCTTCCAACCAAATGGGATCTGCTACCTCACTGAGCCCCGTGGTTAGACTCTATCTTATCCCCCACCTCATAGCGCAATGCCAACAGTACTAAGGGTGCCAAACACTGCACACTAGGGGTGGAACTCCAGCGGGAATTTTGGATTTGGATTTTTCGGTTTTGGTTCTTTAGTAAATTCGGATCTCGATTTGGATTTGGATTTTTTGCATACATTTTCCCCCATTGAAGTCAATGGGCACAGATTGCAATGTTAAAGATCCAAATAAAAATAATAATAATAATTAAAAAATCAATTTAAAAGATCCTAATTGCCCAAACCGAAAAAGATCCACATTTTCGGATAGAACCAAATTGGCCATTTTCCGGTTCACTCAGTTCTATCTGAATCTGAAATTCCCATCCCTACTGCACACCCATCATATGCCTTTTTTACACGGCCCCCTGTAGAGTGGGGGGGAGCGTGCATACAGGTGTGCCGGTGAGTGTGCCGTGGGTGGGGCGTGCATACAGGTGTACACACATCCGCACGCACCCGCCACTCATCCCCATGCATGGAGCAACCGCCGGTTTCCCCAGTTGCTCCATGCGTCGGGATGAATGTTATGTGGGAGTGGTCATGCACCCGCACTCACCAGGGGCGACCACGTCGCGTTCTTCACATGGGCCTCTTTCACACATGCAGATTTCTGCGTTTTCATAAGTGGGAGAGCCCCGTGTAAAAAGGGCCATAAAGTGCAGTCTGGCAGTTCCGACCCTTTCCTCGGCCTTGCACAGGGACATGGCTGGGAGAGTTCACCCACCTGCCTCTGAGTAGGGACACATAACGCCACAACCAGAGGTGTAACGATGGGGAGGGGGGGGGGAACACAACACATTTGCTCCCCTCTTCCCCCTAAGGTTGAGGCATGGGAGGCAATCCCTTCCTTAATTTCACAACCATCATAACACATCAAAATGGCTGCTTTCCTATCCATGGAGTAGGTTAGAGCCCTGGTTGTATGTCTGTCAGAGAGAAGGGAGCACTTAATTTAACTTGGGCATGTGTGGAAATGCCATGGCATTTAATTTAGACATCAAAAAGGGGGAGACTGCTCTAAAATCAGCTCCTATTTAGATGAAGCCCAAAATTTTCAAAATATGTAGAGGAATCAAAAATTTATAAATATACCCAATTTTATAAACATTCATAATAATACCAGCAGTAAGCACCTGATATATACGTGCAAAGGACAAATAGCAGTGACAGCGTGTAAATATACAAATCACAGATGATTACATATGTACAAGATGATACAACATATATTATATAAAACACAGGTGATTATCTGTAAATTCTTATAGGATCCCTTCCCTCAGGTGATTATCTATAACTTCTTGTAAGATCCCTTCCCTCAACGTTTCGTCGCACATCAGGCGACTTCTTCAGGAGTGGGGTAAATCAATGTCAGAATCCTGCGTTTTACAAATACAATTCTAATTGAAAAATAACCACCAGACTACTTCCAGGGGCTTCCAGGTAAAGAATTAAGATTTTTAGCCACAAATGGTGCCAATTGCAATCGCGAATCAACAAACTGTCTTTCCATTTCCTGGAGCTTGGTCAAGTGCCACAGTCCTGATTTGGGTTTTACAGTTCCTAATTGTAACATTACATACATGTTGAAACTTTTGCTTTACATATTTACTAGACTTGTAGTCTACATGTAGGCCAGGATCCCACATGTGTGACCCTATGTTCCTCCGTGACACACTCCCCTTTAGAAAGAGCCTTCCTTCCTGCACTGGAGACCCGCTTCTAGCCCATCTCCTCCAAGGAGACACTCTGGTGTTAGGACTACCATACCTCCCCTTTAAAAGAAGATGCTTATGAAAAATACATGGTGCAGGGCTGCAACATGTATAGTGTTATCTTTTAAAGGGGAGGTATAGTAACCCTATCTGGAGTGCCAGTCCCAGTCTCTGAGAGATGATCTCTGAAAGGCTAATTCTCCTCCCCTCACCATGATTTACCAGAGATGAGCTTGTGATCTACCAGTCATATACATCATACACAAATTATAATAAATAATAAATAAATTATAGTATAACTTTCCATATCTAGACTCTTCTTTTTTCCCGATGTGCTGTATGTTCTTCCATCTCCATATTCTATAATCTGGACAAAGAAGAATGCTTCCTGAGGTTCTACCATGCCCCTAGCCCTGGGGATGGTGTGTGTGTGTGTGTGTTACTACATATATAGTAATTTTGTACAGGTGGGAAGGTAGGCGAGAGAAAGAGAAAAGAAAAAAGATGGTAATTTCAAGTGCTAAGACCTTAATATAAATATCAAAAAGCAGGAGAGTCATGATAAAGAGTCATAATAAATCTGTAGATATTTTCATCACTGCTACACTGCTAGAAAGGCACAAAGAGTCTCTACGTATGAATGAGAATCAAGCCTGGACGATCCCTTCAAAAACCTGAAAGAATTTTTTTATGGAAGACTAGAAAAACTAGATAGCAAAACTTACTGCTAGTTACAGATCATGATGCTAAGTAAAACTGGAGGAATTACAGACTTATCATCATGCTGGGAAACATCAGTCTACTGGAATTATCCTGCTATTTAAATAGCCAAACATGTTTGTACTATGAATGTAACACAGAGAATCTCACTGACAGCTCTGTAAATGTCAAATCTAATCCTTCCATATATATCTCCCATTCTACAGCGCCTTCCCCCACTTCATTTATCAGTACGTTTCCTTGTTCGTACCTGTTGAGTGTTTCAGAAACATACAACTGTTGTTTTAAGCAAATATGGTGTCCCTTAGCCAACAGGAAAATCCTGTTTAGGGGATCTTTCTTTTACAAGATGCCAAATGTATGAAAGCATTTGCTAGTTGCTATATTAGAGGACGCTACTGGTAACAGTATGATCTTTCCAGCAATATATAAATTTAATCCTTGTGGTGTTTTAAATGTGCTCAGTGGCCCAAATCTTTTGTACCTGGCTTTAACATTCTGTTTGCTCTGTCGACGTCAAGGTGCAAACGATATTATTTGTAAAGCATCAACAGTCTGAGACTGCCCAGACGGAAGGAGCAGCTATGTCCCACAAGAATGTGGTCTTCTGTCTGCCTGACAGTGATGTAAGTGCTGGGTTGACACCTCTTCGGGAATTTGGGCTTCTGTTTATAAACATACAGGGTGTTTTACGGGAGGGAGGCTTATGTGATCCCTCTGAGGCCATGTTCTGAAGAACAGAGAGAAATCAAAGTAACTACTTCAATTTAATTAAATCAAAGTAACTACTCCATTTCAACAGTGTTCAAACAAACAGCGTGAACTGAAGTAACTACTCCGGTTTAGTTAAATTGAAATAACTACTCCCCTTTGTTAGGTTTATACTATTTGTCTGAATGCTAAGTATAACTGTGTCAGTTTCTCCCCAGCTGAGATGTAAAGATCACTGAGTCAAGGTCAGTACTGTTATGTTGATAAGTGTTTGCATGAACAGTTACTTTGAAATACAAACCGAAGGGGAGTATGTACTCTTGATTTTCATGCGCATGTCTCTTCCTACGCCTGAATAACTTCAGTTTAGTGCTCTAGTCATGTGAACACTTCAGGATTAAATCAGATGTAAGGTCTAACTACAACAAATTAACTGTTTTTTGGAATGAGGCCTGAGTGTACAAAGCCAGGTTTATGGGTAGGTGGAAGAGGTGGGCACTTAAGGCTGTAAATTTAACCCTAACCCTCTCTCCCCCATCTGATGTGCAAGCCCAATCCCTCAGCTGAGGGAGGGAAGCACAATCTGGATCATTTTGCCACCATCTTAAAGGCATGGGGGCTGCCCCGGATGACTGTTCGGAAGCTGCAGCTGGTGCAGAATGCGGCGGCTAGGGATGGGTGAACGCGGTTTGGAAGTTCGGAGTTTGGACCGAACTTGGTCTGTTCGGTTGACCGAACCGAACTTCCGAACCGAACTCGAATTTCCAACCGAACCGAATTTCCGAACTCTGTTCTGTTTGCCCATCCCTAGTGGCAACACACACACAAAAAAACTGGTTTTGAATGGCCGAACTTGGTTCGGAAGTTCGGAATTCGACCAAACTTGGACTGTTCAGTCGACCGAACCGAACTTCCGAACCGAACTCAAATTTCAAACCGAACTGAACTGAATTTCCGAACTCAAATTTCAAACCAAACCGAACTGAATTTCCGAACTCCGTTCTGTTCGTCCATCCCTATCGGCAGCTCAACTCCTTTTGGGGGCAAGGCGCCGGGAGCATACTACACTGGTGCTCCGGTGTCTGCACTGGCTGCCAATAGCTTCCCGGGCACAATTCAAGGGGCTGGTTTTGACCTATAAAGCCCTAAATGGTCTGGGTCTCACAGATCTGAAAGTCCGCCTGTCCTCCCATGTCTCTGTGGCCCCTACAGTCAGCTGGGGGCACCCTCTTGTGGGTTCTGCCTGTTACCCTTGTCTATGGGGTGGGGTGTGTGGGAGGTGGCTCTTGGTTGCTGTCCCCATTTTGTGGAACTCTCTTCCCTGGGAGCTTCGTTTGAGCATGAGCCTGGGCATCTTCTGGAGGTGGTGCACAACTTTTTTTATTTGCCAAGAACATTTAGCAGGCAGGGATAAATAGGGCTTGGGTGGATTTCTTTATGGGTAGGGCTGTGGGCCTGGGAGTTTGGAGGAATGTACGCTTGTACTGTTTGAATTTTATTGATTTTTATGGATTGTGAGCTGCCCTCAGCCTTGGGGGAAGGGTGTCATATCAATTTGAAAAATAAATAAATGAATTAAAATCGCCACTGGGATTTTGAATTGACAGAGGAAGGGGGCACCTCTGATGTGGGTGGTGGTGGGGGTATAAATACTCTTCCCCTGCCTGCAGTGAAAGCTTCAGCTCGAGGCTTCCCCTGTGGGTTGAAGGAGCACTGCCACTTCCCTGCTGATAAGCTGTCAGGAGCCACCAGGAGCGCTGCCTCCTCCGAGTGCAGTGCAACACCAGGTTGAGAGGGACAGAGGCAGCTGGGGTGGGTGAGTGGCGGGGAGGAAATGCTCATATTTTGACTAGGGCAGCAAAATGTGTACAACTGGTCCTGCGGTATTACACACACACCCCTCCCAATGTTTTATTCCACAGGCCAATTTTAGGCAAATTTGGTAGAGGAGCAGAAGAGTCAAAGGTAAGCAGAAATTCAATATTTCATAACAACATGCACCTGGAGGGGAGATATAATCCCCTTTGCAGTCAAACAAACAAACACTGACTTACACTCAGCATTATCCCCAGCTCTTAATATCTTTTGTTCACACAGGCTGATTTAAACCAAATTTGGCAGAAGGCCCCCCAAAATAAAGGGGGCCCCACCTCAGTAGGTACACCTGGATCACTTACTATGACTTTTGGAGTGCTGGTAGTTCACAGAGCCCATTTTGGCAACCACCATCCTAGACATTTTCCTTTATCAGCTGTCATGAAAAGTCAGGCTCCAGAGTCAGGATTTGATTATTCTATAACCACGTGCGAGAGGGCATGTGGACAATGTAATATGAGAAACCCACCCTCATTCTTTCTTAGTCTGAACCCATTAGTAACTTTGGCTCAGTTACAGCAAAACAAAGCTATGGGTGTGCTCAAGTACTTTTCAGAATGCAAACCTTTGTTTATTAAGGGTCGGATCTTAATCTGCTACACCATACTGTAAGAGCCAGTGTGGTGTAGTTGATAAGATACTGGACTTGAACCTCGGAGACTAGGGTTTGAATCCCACCATAGATAATGAACTCATGGGATGGCCTTGGGCAAATCACAACCTTTCAGCCTCAGTTCCCCATCTGTAAAATGGGAATATGTGTGTGTCTGTCTTTCCCTGTGTGTTCCCCTTGTCCAGCTTAGATTGCAAGTCCATTGGGTAGGGACCTGTCTTTGAACATCTATGACTGTAAAGAACTGAGTAGCGCTATATAATTAAATGATAAGTAGTAGTTGATCTTCACAAGAGTCTGACACCTCCCATTAAGAAGAGTTTTGATCCCAAGCCTGGGTGCTAAGGAGCCAATGAAATGCATCCTGCAGTAGCATTTGGGGATATGAGTGTGGATGGAGCTACTGGCATAGCTGCTCCAGCACACAATACAGATGACAATAATAGTGAAACAAACAGACATTTTTGTATTTGAGGATATTATTTGCATGCTCGGATAGCCATCTGAATAATAGCCACATCCAAAATGAATAGTAACCTATCCGTTTATTTGGTTTAGTTATTTGGTTACTTCGTTCTCGCGCTGAACTGAATAACTGAACAAAACAAATAAACCGAATAACTGAATAATTGAATCAGGGTGTAGCTAGCTTGGAAAGGACCCTGGGGCAGAAGATGGAATGGGGCCTCTCAACCTCCCTCTCAGCAGCAGGTGATGCAGCTGCACCAGGGAATGTAGGCCCCTCAGGCCCATGGACCCCAGTGCAGTAGCACCTCCTGTCCCTATAGTAGCTATGTCCTTGAACCAAATAAACCAAACGTGCAAATAAATGGCATATAGTCTAAGGGCCTGGTATGGTCCTGTTGAAAAGTGTGCATATAGAGAAATTCCTTTCAGATGTCAGTTAATGTGTGTTCTGAGACGTTTTCTGTCTTGGTCACATGCTCTGAATGATGTCATTTATTTTCAAAATGACCGCCAAACATGACATGTTTTCAACTGTAGAAACAGCACACAATGTATTTTAATGAAACAGAAACCATGCATATAGAGATTTTTTTTTAAAAAAATCTTATTTTAATTAATAGTGAGGACATTTTCTCTCTCAGCAGAGAGTCTATGGCTTTGAAGGGATGGGGCAAGTTAGGGCAAGGCCAGAGCCACTGGATTACAAAGTGGGGAGAGGTGATTACAGAAGTGAGGAGTTGTTGGGAAAGAGGCGAAGGAGATAGGGGAGACGAGGGAGAAAGGGGGAAGAGATAAGGCGCACTGGAAGGGAGAGGAGAGTGCTGGAGGACATTGGGAGGGAGAGAAAGAGAGGTGGAGGAGACTAAGCGGCACCAGGAAAGTGAGGCGGGGGGTGGGGGGATTTCACCTAAGCTTGTTCCATCAGCTATGATAGATCCAAGTGAACCAGCAAAGGTAGCAGTGCAGATTGATCATGCTTAGTTTCTAGCTAATTTCCTTTGGAGATCATACCTTCCAGTGTATGGGTTTCCAGAGTTCATTCAAGTGCCATCTTGGAGTTCCTTCAGCTCTGACTACTACCAAAGTAAAGACTAACACGGCCTACACCGCAATTCTACCTCACCCTGCCACAGTTGTGTCCTCTGTTTACTACAACAGTGCTGAATTTTCAAGATGCGATGTCACAAGTTCAGCAAGATTCAGATTTGTTATGGTGTGACAAAGGAGTTTACAGGCTTACCAAGGAAATACAGCTTTGGTTTGCAATTGAGTTGGCAAACATTTTCCTGGGCCTTGGCTCACTCCACACATGCAAAGTTGTCATCAGCTGTATTGGACTGTACCTCCAAGATAGTGGGGGTAAAGGAAGTACTAACAGAAAATGAAACATTCGGGCCAAAGGTAGTTGATATGTCTGAGCAGTTCATGGGATTAATCTGTTTGCAGAAGCTAGTCAACATTTACAGTGGTTACAGTTTTTTAAGGACAATGATCCACACAACTATTCAGATCTACTAGATGCAGTGAAGTTACTGCAATTGTCCTGCCAGGAAGAAGACTGTGTCAAGGCAAGAACACAAGTTGTGACAATATCCCACCTCACTGAAGCCATAAGCAAGGATTTTGATGCATTTGTATGTGAAGGCATCAGCAAATCAAGAATGTTTTGATACTGGAACACATTCCTGATGGTTGTCTTCCCAGTCCTGTGAGACATGATACGGACTGACAGAGAAGGGAACTGGGACTTGCACCGGGGCGGTTGGCATTTCATAGGGCACTTCCATTGTTCTTTGCATTTGGCAAGGTTCATTATGCGAGATGTTTATTTTGAAGACCACATGAAGCTGGGAGAAGTACATCCAAGTATTCATGCAGCATGTAAGGAAAGTGGCTTTGTTATTCAACATGGGAATCAAAAGTTCAGTAGTGTTGGAATGGATCAGGCACGTGAGCAACTGTAGAATGAGTCTGCAAAAGATCATGGCAGAATCATAGGACTAACTCGCCAAAAGAAAGCTGTGGCACAAAGAGACCTCATTAAACATGAGAAGTCAAGCATTAACTAGTTCCACTGAAAGATGTGTAGTCTACAAGATAATGATGAATTATTATCACAAACTATATCGTGAATTCTCACCAAATGTAACTTGTATGGATGAAATGAATGTTGACAGAATTGTGAGTTTCATCACTGAACGAGGAAACCCTTTCGATCTGTACAAAAAACAGTTGCTCAACCTAATCACAGGCAGACATTTCACTGAAGATGAGGTAAACTTCAAATTGACATGTATTGAGGTCAGAGAAAGGGAATACAAATCATTCAGACAAGAAATATTCATCGACAAGACTAAGAAACTCTTTGATCCACTGCCATGAATGAAGAAGTATATTCATAAGCAACAACTGACAAAACTTGATGTCCAAAAGGAAACCACTGACGTCTTCAGGGTTGTTGATGTGGCCAGGGAAAGAGGATATCCCGTTGACCAGTTGCTCTGCTAAGAACTGACCTCCACTTTATTTTTTCTAACTAAAGATGGTTTTCTTCAGAATTCTAATAAGTCCAAAATGGTTCAGGAGCTGGAGAAAGAGCTAAAAGAACCAAACTACAAACTTCCTTCCCCTTCATCTTTCACTATTGCCACTGTATTTTATTTTATGCTAAACACAAGAGCAATCACAGCAGGAGCAAAGTTGATGAGCACATTTGGTGACTTTGCAGAACTTATCATGCTGACATCATGGTTGATGTGTACAAAGAAAGTAGCATCAAAGCAGCAGGACGACTTAGAAGAGCTACTGCTGATGCAATCGAGAGGAATATTTCAGGCATGAAAAATGCCTCTTCCAAAAAGACATAAATGCATTCTGGGCTTCACCAAATAACAAATACCAGTTGCAACAGTTCTTTGCAGAGTACGCACTCATAACTTGTAATCAAGGCACTGGTACACCCATTTACAGGTGGGCTTGGAGAGGATGGAGAGACCAGTGTACACATTGCAAAGAGCAAGAAAATGGAAGTCCCTGGCCTGATATCTCACCGTGAGGAGGCTGATGAAAGACTATTTCTTCACATGCACCACGCAGTTGTGAGTTTAAATGTCCAGCATGTTGTGTTAGCATCCTCAGACACGGGCACATTTGTGTGTGCAGTGTACTACTGCTACAAAACCTTCAAAAAGGAAGGTTTGGTCGAGTTATGGGTTCTCTTTGGAAAGGGAAATACAGTGCATACAGTGCTGCTGCACAAGTTCCTAAGTTCTAGACGACAAGGTTATCAAAATCCTTTCAGCAGTATATGCCCCAACTGGCTATGACACAGCAAGCAAAGTTGGTACAAAGCATTCAGTTTTAAAGCATGCTAAGCTCTTGCCACAACTTCTAATGAAGCTTGAAAAAACTGATTTATGTGAAAGCATGCTAGATGATGCAGAAATGTTCCTTGCACAGATCCTGTCATCCAATTTCACTTCGGTTAACGCACTCTGGGTCCAACAGTATCATTGAATGAAGAGACTAGACCTCATGTTTCACACCAACATGCTCCAACATAAGACTACATATAAAGTGAGCATTTCTGCAAAGTTACTGGTGGTTTCATGTACTCCAAGATGTGCCCACTCTGGATCCAATCATGGATCGATACACAGTGGAATAAGGTGAATTTGTGCCCAAAGTCATCGTGTAGAGCATTCTAGATGATTTCCCACATCCTTGCACATGCAAGAAATGTGCAAGAGCTAGTGTCTGCACATGCCTCGAGAAAGGTATCTCATGCTTAAGGTTCTGTGCATATGCATGCATTGTGGACTGACATAATCCCAATAACAAATAGGTACATCCCATTCTGAAGTGACTCCTATATTTTAAAAATGCAATAGGTGACAACTGTTTATAAGTAAATGCAGTACCATTTACTGCATTATCAGGATTCTGAGCTTTAACTTGATATGAAGCATGATTAAAATATGTTAAATACAAATACAGTGTGCTGTTTTTACAGTTGAAAACATGTCACATGTTTGGCAGCCATTTTGAAAATAAATGACATCATTCAGAACGTGACCAAAATAGAAAACACCGCAGGACACATACTAACTGATATCTGAAAAGAATTTCTCTAGAAACACACTTTCCAACAGGACCATACCAGGCCCCTGCACTAATAATCAAATAAGCGGAACAGTCAGAAATTGGAATACCTGAGGCAGATTTCCGAATGAAGTGGAACACACATCTGCTCCTTTGGACTTGGTTCAAAGTGGCCAGATTCGATGGCTAACAAATTCACATTTGAATAGTTGCTTCACTGCTACAGGGGAACAATATGTGTGTGAAAACAGGGCTCCATGACTCTAGGTGATGCCACACGTGGGCCACTCTGTGCATTGCCTTGTGGTAATTGTAACATGCGGAAAACCCTATCAGCTCCAGGGCTGCAACTGCTGTTTTCCGTGCCTTGCCCTGTTTGTTTAGAATCAAAAATGAACCTTTAAAAAAGGGTCAATCAAAACTGACTTTGTAAAATCTAATCTGACAGTTCCTTTGCACAGCTGACTCATTACCCCAATACGTTTCTGCTTAAGAAAGTAAATTGCTGCTTCTCAGTGCACAGCAAGATATGTACAGTACGTGCGAGGAGGAGTAAGCTATCCTGCAGTCGATAATCCTCAGGGAGGCACTCCAGAGCTATTCATCATTGGCCTGACAAGTAAAACAGCCCTTTCTCACCCGTAGCTGTTTAACGATTGAATTTAAAAACACAATGAGACTGATTCTTATGTACATTAAAAGCTTCTTTCCCCCATG
Source organism: Sphenodon punctatus (assembly GCA_003113815.1). NCBI lineage: Eukaryota > Metazoa > Chordata > Lepidosauria > Sphenodontia > Sphenodontidae > Sphenodon > Sphenodon punctatus. Next base: position 128,839 of record QEPC01002813.1, read on the forward strand.
AGCTCCACGTAAAGGGACCTGAGACTGGTGTTTCAGCTCCATTAGGGTGTAAAGTAGCTTAGTGCAAATTAAAATCAGTCCAGACTGCCCTTCCTCATTGGCTGGTTGTATCCTTTCTAAGGGATTGCCATGAGAGTTTATTATGAACAGATTTCTCTGCAGGCAGATGATAATCAATTTAAGTTAATAGCATTTGTGCTACCAAAGAACATTTAAACAACATGCTGACAAATATTGGTTTGTGTTCCTTCTAAACACCCACAGATGTCAACACATGGAGCTCTCTTATTTTTTCATGTTCTTTAAAGAGATCTGATCCTGTCTTATTAAAAATGGACCAACCAAGGGGACATGCTGCTACTGTCTTTTTCACATTTCGCTTCCTTCACTAGAAATATTTTACACTTACTTTCCTAAGGACAACACTGTCATAAAAAGAAACAGGGCATCAAAATGCCATTATTTTAAACATTCATGGCTTGTTTATGTAAATCACTATATAGTGGCTTTTCATACCTTGATGGAACACAATTCTTGTTGTTTAGTTTCAAGAAGGTATACTGGGCCAAATTCCATCCTCCGACCTAACCTTCTGGAAACAGTGGGAGCTTGTGCAGTTCAGAAAACAATGCCAAATCATATAATAATTTCAGTGTTCAAAGTGCTTTACAATCCTTATCTACAACAACACTTATTATTCCCATTTTACAGATGGGCAACTGAGGCTGAGAGACAGTGACCTGCCTAAGGTGAGTTTATAGCTAAACGGGGATTTGAACACTCATCTCCCAGGTCTAAGTCCAACTCCTTATCCGCTAGATGGTGCAACACAGGTTGTTTTAAGCAGGAGAACAGCTCTGATTATTTCAACTCATGTTTTAATGTTAGACATGTGCTTAAGCACCTTGCTGAATCAACGCTATACTTTAGAGGGCAAAATTTGCAACACTGCTCCATAATGAGTAGTTTAATAGTAAAGAAAGTGCAGAAGATCACAGCTTCCAGAAGGAACCATAAGATCCCTATCTGATTGTCCAGCATTTCCCAAACGTTTTCAGGATGCAACCCCACTGTGTTAAATGAAATCCTCATGAGCCCAAACTTTGGATATCTTATTATGCAGCTCCAATCTTGTCGAGATCCTGTTTAGAAACATGGTGATCCCACCTAAATTGGGAACTCTGACTGTAGTCCTTACTGGAATTCCCACTGATTTAATGGGTCTGTTTCTTGCAACACCTTGTAACAGCTTTGTGGTACAAATCTGCACTGCTGTCTCCTATTGCCTTCTTGGACTCTGAAATAGATGGTGTGATCCAGACTCCCATATGCCCTCTCTGGCAGTAGACTATATATTAAGGTCCAGGCTTCCCTAAACCACTTCTGGGGAGGAGTCCATTGCTGACCAACCTCAAAGCTTAAAGTCACTCTTACATTCACATGGGTTCTGCTGAATGTTCCTTTATTACAGCTTTGATACCTAGCGTTTGCATGTATGTATGCTGCCTGAGGGGGGAGGTCCTGAAAACGCAAACCATGTGACTGGCCCCACTGACTTGATCAAGCCTATTTCCAAGAGCAGATACCAAGCATTTGCAGGATCAGTCCCTTAGCTTGCTAGAAATAGCACATTGAAAGAAGTGTCTGAATTCAGGCTTTTCTCCTGAGCCAAACTGCCCTGTGTCCCCTTAAAAAAGACTCCATCGGTCTTGAGCTGCTGCTTATTTTTCAGTTCTCTTTAGTCAGTGGCTATATGAGGGGAGAAAGATGTTTTCAAAGTCAGATGAAACCTTACAGCGGGGGCTCTCAATCTTTATAGAGCAACAGACCACTGCCAACCCGTACAAATTTTCTCACCGCGATACAAACCGTCATGCACCCATTGGAAACATTCACGGGCGGCTGTGTGCTCCCCTTGCAGGCTGGATATGGCTGCAAAAAGTGGGCTATGTTGGTCTTCATTGGCATTATGGCCACGGTGAGGGGAAGGTGAGGACTAGGAGATGACTGTAGTGCATTTCTGTGGAGCACATGCCATGGGTTTGTGGTGCCCCAGTAGTTCACACAGACCCATGTGCAAACCACTACCCTGGATATTACACACATACTTCTACATAAAAAGTCAGAATTCCAGGGCCAGTATTTTAAAAAAATGTGACAGGTGTCTTTAAGGCCTTGGCTTGAGACAACTTAAAGGGGCCTGGTTTTGGGAAGATGAGTGCTCAGCATCTAGAATTATCCAGGATAAAGTAAGTCATATATTTGCATTAGAGTCCTAATATCTCTAGTCATGTTCAAAACCTTTCACTCTTTTCAAGTAGTGGTATGCAGGAGAGGAACAGTCAAGGGTTCAAAACTAAAGGGCCAATTTGTCATCTACTGAAGTTAAACAGACAACTCTCCTTAATTGCAGAAGCAGCAGGATCATTCCACAAATCAGCACACACACTGGGTGTCTTCAGACAGACAGCACCCACGCCTCTGCTCTGCCTCCCCCCCCAGGCAGGGGCGGCCCACCAGATGTGCAGGTGAAGCAGAGGCAGAGCAGGCTGTCCCTGCTCTCGGGCAACCCTGCCGCCAGCACTCCAGAACGTCCAGGAGCACCGCCAGCAGAGCAGGGGAACCCGGGACACCGGCTGGAGGTAGCGCAAACCCAGGACACCGGCTGGAGGCAGGGCTGCTGTCCATCTGCTCAGCAGATGACTTCCGCAGCTCTGCTCTCAGCTGCGAGTTGTCCCAGACAACACCATAGAGTTGTGGGCAGAAGCCTAGAGCATCTGGCAATCTGCCTGCAACTCTATGGCACGGGGGAGGGGTCACTGCATGGGCCGACCATGGGCCACGGCAGCCGCCGGGTCACTTAAACTCGACCCAGGCAGGGCTGCAAGTGGACAGACACAGGGGTGCAACCACAGACTTGCACTGGGGGTAAGCACCCCTGCATCTATGTGAAAACAGTGTGTGTGTGTGTGTGTGTGTGTGTGTGTGTGGGTGGTAAAACAACTGGCTGGAATGAAAGCTTACTTTGTACCTCAAGCAAACATGAAAAGATCTGTCATGGCATGGCATTAGAAAGGAGACTCCAGCAATGGCTAATCCCACAGTACAATCGCCTTCCAAATGAAGAGCTTGATATTTTTTGTCTGCCAAGATTACATGTATTTTGCATAAGATTTAATTACATGATAGGAGAAAAGAGAAGAGAGTTGCCCAGACACTATGGCAATGAGCACCATAGAAATGCCTGTAAATAAATAAATACACAGAGCAAAACCAGACAGTTTAAACAGTGTAGAAAGTAACAACATTCGCTGCCTGGAATTTTCTTAATTAAGAGTCTTAGGTGGCTCTATGTTTGTCATTGTAGAGCAAGGATGGGGAACCTTGATCCCTCTCCGGGTTATTTTTGAAATTAGCAAATGCCTGTGGGCTGGATAGGGGCTCACGTAGTGAAGGGAAAGGTGATGGGGGGGGGGGGGGGGGGGGTAGGGGCTGTAGGACTTCTATGCAAGAGGAAAAGGAGTGGAGCTAGGGTATGTGCTCTGAGAGGCTGAGACAGAAGCTCAGGGAAGGAGGGAGCTGAGTTAGAGTTGCCACCTGTGTGACATGTGTTTTCCATAAGTGACCCTGCAACATGTATTTTCCATAAGTGTTCCTTAAAAACTGCATAGGTGGCAACCCTAAATCCAGGGGACATACACGAACATAGGTTGTCTCAATTTCCCCTTTTTTGACCCATATCCCTTGGGAAAGTTACCTTGATCCATTCCTGCTATCATATGAAAGAGTGCTGCCGTCTGCTTGTCTGGGAGCTCCATCAAAAGCCCTCAGTCCCAAGCAGTAGCACATGAGCCTGCTTTCCACCAGGGCCAACAACTCTCCCCTATCTGCAAATGGGGTCCTGTCACTGCAAGCATAGAAGTGCATAATGGATGATAAGAGAAAGGAACACAGGACGAGAGAGGAACACAGAACAAAGGAACACTGGATGATAAGAGGAAGGGACACGACTTTCAGGAACACCAAAGGTTGGCCAAAATTCCGAGAGAGAATGTAATCTGAAGTGACTCAAGCCTAGTTTTGGATTCATTTATTAAGGGAGATAAAATCAGGACAGCTGTCTTCATGTAACATCTTCTGCCACACATTTTTAAAAATCAACTTTGAGTTCATAAAAACTTTCCTAAACCTCTCTCCTGCCTCCAGGGTCTCTGCCTTTGACACAGGCTAAAGTCAACAGAACCTCCAAGCTCGTGAGTATCTCTCCAGATTCGAAGGGCTTACAATCTAGGATGGGCAAGGAAGGGAAGAGAAGGGAGAGAGCTGAGAAGCTGCCTGTGCTTAGCTTAGCTACAAGGCCAGGAAGGTGATCCAGATGGATAAGACAGAGAAACACCATGAGCAATGAACTAGACTGTTGTTGAGCATACGCCTTATGTCGGATTCCATGGCTCTTTCCTTCTGGGTCTGTAATGCTTGCGTACCTCCAAAAGTGAGGAGCTAAAGAAAACCTGACAGAAGAGGTAGATTTTTCGGAGAGATTTGAAAGGTCAGGACATAGAGACCAGAACATGTACATTCAAGCAGGGATTTCCAGACAGAAGGGCCAGTGTGGGAGATAGGGTGGCCACTGATGCATCCTAGAATACAGAACATGTGGGGAGGAAGAATGCAACTGGCTCAGGGCTCCTTCCCCCGCACCAGCCAAGGCTGAGCAACAAGTGCTGGGCAAGGGAGGGGAGAAGGGGATGCAATGATACTGGCTAAATCCTAGCCATGAGTGCGTATTTAAAAATTCTACCTGAATGGGGATGGATGGATCAAAAAAGTGGTCATGTTCTGAAAAATCCGGATGCTACGGTAACCTTCGCACTCCCCCCGCCGCCCCCAGTACTGGGGCCACTGGCTCACCTCCGAGTCCACAAGCTGCCAATGACACTGCCCCTGCCTGGAAGTCATGCGATCATGACTTGGGGGGCGGGGTGTGTGAAAGCGGCAGCGCTGACTGTGTGGAAAATACAGGACAAAAATGTGTAAAGGACAATGGACAAACCCTACCAAAAACAGGACTGTCCTGTATAAAACAGCCAGGACCAATGGCCACCCACATGAGAGAGGGAATAGGAGACTCTGAGGTAGGTGAAGGGAATGGCAGAAGAGGAGCAAAGGTCCTGAGTAGGAACACAGTGGAAAATGAGGGCAGAAAGATAGTGGAGAGCCAGACCATGAAGAGCCTTGAAGGCGAGGACAAGGAGTTTGTACTGCATGCAAAGAGCCAGTAACTAGGTGATTCTAGAAAACAATCAGCAAAAGGGTCAAAGGTGTCCATAGCTCCATTAAAGTGGCTTCCACAGCTGAGGAAAAATTTCTATACAGTATCATCTTATCAAAATTATATATCCTAAAATCAAAGGCAGTGGCATTGTTAGTTTTGGTTTTTTTTTGCTTTCCCTTGCTCTTTTCTGCAAAGAGTTGCTTTGCTGAATGGGTAATATTTATCATAATGACGGACTGTTATAGAAATTTTCACGTAAACTCTGTTTGGTAAAAGGTAACATAATGGGTGGGTGGGGGTCAGAACAGAGGATCCCAAACTTTATTGGGGTCGCACCATCTGTCATAAATGGGGTCATGATACTGACACATTGTATGTGCATGTCTTTGTTTCTGCCTGAGGTTTTAGGATTATAATCAAGCCTCAAAATGGGGTCAAGCAAGCAAAAACATTAGGATCCACTGACCTAAGTATCCATTGAATATCCACAGTCTTAGGATCCACTGGCATTGTCCAGTATACGGCTTGGGCCCCATATATCTGCGGGATTGCCTCACTCCCCGTGCTCTGGATCAACCCTTGCGGTCAACCGGGAGTGCCCTTTTCAAAGTCCCCCGGGTATCCCGGGGGGCAACTATGGAGAGGGCATTCTCGGTGCTCATGCCGAGGCTGTGGAACACCCTCCTGGTAGAGGTCCTGGACCTCTCCTCTTTTCGAAGTCAATGCAAGACCTGGCTGTTCCGTCAGGCCTTTGGTGAAGGAGATGGGTGAGGGTAGGTTTTCATTTTTATGAGAGTGGTAAGGGTGGGGTATTTTTTTCCTCCCTCCTCTTTTCCTGTGGAGATATTTCCCCCTTTTTTCTCTTCTCCCTATTTTAGATGTTTTATGTTGTTTGTGTATTTGTATACTTTTATATATTGTAAGCCGTCCCGAGCTGCGTTTGGCAGGAGGGGCGAGATATCAAATGTTTAAATAAAACAGAATATTCTAAACAACACACCCCTTTCCAGGCCCCCTACCTTTTTCCTCCCAAACACACACCACACACTTTCCCCTCATTTAGATTAGAAAGTTTCATAATGAAATCCTGACTTGGAGCAGGCGGTTGGACTAGATGACGCTTGAAATTCCTCCCAACCCTACAGTTCTAGGATTCTATGACTTCATCATTAGCATTTCCCCCCTTGACTTCAACAGAGACAAAATTTTACCTTCAGAATGTCTTTTTGTACAATGCCCAACTTAATTATACTTGGAATGGTTTGGATTAGCTCCATATATTTCATTTTCCCAGACGCAAATCAGCTTAATCTCTAAACCTATTTCAGATGTGAGATATACCTGACTGGCACAATTTAGCTAGGTAATGAAATATTCAAATGGCCTAAAGCCAGACAGTTAAAATACTCCCTTAATCAGTTCTTTAAAAAGTTAATGGATCATCTAGAATTAATTTTGGTGCCCACCGTAAACAGACACTGCCATATCTATTGCTATCTGGAAACTTCAAGATGACAGGGAAACCCCCATCGTTTTACGGAATGATCAAAACGTATAGGTTATAATTAAGCATGGGAAAATTAGAATGGAACTGGCAAATGTGACTGTTTTCAGGTTCTCATTTCACCCAAGCAACAGTGATAGTAAATATCCACCTTTAACAATCCAAATGTACTGACAAACTTTTTTTTTTTTTTTTAAAATATGGTATTGATTGAACATTAAAAATAATATATTTGTGTATGTTTTGGAACTTGCCTGCAAATTAAAGGCTGCAACCAAGAAAACAGTATTCAGGAATGCTTGTTCTAATACATGAAATATTAAATGGTAGTGAAAAGATGGTTTGATTACTTATGAATCTTACTATTCCTAGTTTTCTGACACAAAAAATTGGAAATTCTCTGATTAAAAAAAATGTTCTGATTAAAAATGGATTAATCAATTTTTTGGTGATTAAAATCAGGTGAGAGGTGCTAGGGCGAGGGTGTGACTTTTGAAAGTGCCAGGCCCCAGTTGGGACTTGTTGGGACTTCCTAAGACTGGCTGGCACTTCCCCACCTACAATGTCTCTCACCTGGGAAAACCTGAGAGGTCCTGTGCAGGGGTGTGTGTGTGTGTGCGGGTGGGGTAGCCTTTTAAAGTGACAAGGGGCCAAGGCCACTGCAGACCCAGCCCGGGTATGTCACTTTCAAAGGCCAGCCTGCGCTTCCCCCCTACATTGCCTCTCAGGTGAGAGGCATTGGGGTGGGGGGTAGCCTTTGAAAATGACAGGCTCCAGCTAGAATTGCTATGAAGCTAGGCTCTGTCCCGGCTGGGGCCTGGCACTTTCAAAAGGCCAGTCAGCATGTTCAAAAGCAAAATCTGTGGGATTCTCTAGTGAAAGGCAAAATACACTTTTTTTTTTTTTTAGGCTTTCCATGTGAAATGGAAAACCAGGAGGTCTACTTATGAATTATTTACTAATCACAATATACAATCAGAATAGTTTGAATAATCATCACTCGCCCTCAGAGGCCACGATTCACCAACCACTTACTCCAGAGTAGGTTATTTGTGGATTGCAGAGGTGGTGTTTTTTTTTAAAAAAAAATATGTCCTTCTAATTAGGAAAATGGAGAAGCTAAAACGTTTTGTTGCTACTGTTTATTCATACTGTATTGGGTTGCAGAGAACTGTCAGCTAATTAAAAATGTGTAGTTGATTAACTGTGTTGCTTTAACAAATTAATCAGTTACCTACTAGAATATTACAGAACTCAGCAAAACTTTATACAAACAATTCATTCATTTTTGGGTTTTACTATATTCCCTTTTTAAAAAAACAAACAAAACTTTTCGTTTTTGAAATTTGAGTTTTTACAATTTAACTGTCTTCTTTTTAAAAACTTATAATTTTTAATTTTTAAAATTTTAAACTGAAATCTATACATTATTTAATTTGGCCGATGAATCAGTTAGTGCTTACTGCCACAGCATTATACGAAATCTTGCTTGTCTTATTCATATCACAAAACCACGCATGTATGTAATTAGACCTTAACTACTCAAATTCATTATAAAAATAAGCCAATGTACAAACCATACAAGCCTCAGCATGAAACAAACAAAATCATGAATGATAGCTGAGAAGATAGGTTGAGACTTTTTATTTGCCTTCTCACAGCAGAAAATTAAAGGGACTTTATGGGAACCTGAAAGACGAGAAGTTTAGAGCGGATGAAAGAAATGCTTTTTTACATAACACACACAATCCTCATTGGGATTTATCAGCTTCATGATGTGGTCTCAAAATCTAGTTAGAATAGAAGTACCACCATACTGGGTCCACTGGTCCATCTAACCCAGCATCCTGTCTTCAGGACTTGTAAGTCAACTTCTACCAAGTAGGAAGATTTTTCTTGTGAAAAGTTATGCCCAAAATGGCTTCCTATTGTGAGTTCATTACAACTTCCTCTGACTTGTTGCTGCCCATGACACAGCATGAGAGGAGACAGACCACCAGTCTGATCTATGTTCCCAACCACACACACACAAAAAAAGTTAAAAGGAAACTCAATGGCCTGAACAATGGCTATTAATGAGACCGTTTCTCTGCATACAAAGCCTCTTTCGTGGGCTTTACATTAGGAACATGGGAACTTTGTCAAAGCAAATGTTAGTAAAAAGCTGTTTACCAAAGGAAAGGTAGTTAAACATCTTATACAGATGGCTGCATTGTTATTGCAATCAATAAAATAAGGAAAACATGCAAGGCAATGCAGCTGTAAATAGCAAAACACCAAACACCTGTTCAGAAAGACAACTTTCTTACTATTCACATGAGAAAACTTTTGATAAAAAGAAAATGTCAGTTTCCTAAGCAGACTATTTCAGCTGTTTTTCAGCAGGCAATGGAAACATTAAAATGCATTACTGTAAGAATTGGAAGGAGTTGATGGAAGGAATTAGTAAAAATTCCCACCCCCCTCCCCGTTTGCTAGCTACTAGACTAATGATTCAGTAGGTCTTTAAGACCCATGACAAGCAGCTTGCTTAATCAGTGCAAACATTCAACAAAGCAGTTTATCACATAAAAGGACAAAATCAATTATATCAGTACAAGAATATAAAAGAGGACAAACTGCAGGAATTGATGAGGTCATGCTGTTTACAGCAGGGAGAAACCGCCATCAAACAATAAAGTTCAGCTAATCCACTCAATAAGAGCCCCAAGTCAGGCTCTCACACATCAGGATCACCGACTACTAGTTAGCATTTCTATAGCACTACTAGGCATACGCGGAGCCTTACAGTTACAGATTGTCAGAGACAGTTCCCAGCCCAGTGGGTTTACAATCTAAGATGGATGAGAGGAACACACAGGGAAAGACACACACACTCCCATTTTACAGATGGGGAACTGAGGCTGAGAGGTTGTGACTTGTCCAAAGCCACCCAGTGAGTTCATTAGCTACAGTGAGATTTGAACCCTGGTTTCCCAAGTCCAAGTTCAACTCCAGCACCTTATCCACTACACCACACTGACCCTGACTAACAAAGTCTGTAGTATATAGTCCATCAAGACTACTGTATACCAACCAACCAGTCAGACCTGTTGCCAGTGTCCCATTTTACAGTCAGGAAATGGAGTCTCAGAGAGAAACTGACTTAAGCCCTTCAATAGTACCAGGATTCAAACACAGGACTTCCAATCCCAAGCCCAACATGCTCTTCACTGGACTCCCAAGCTCATGTGTAGACAATCTTTAGATAGAGCAAAGATAGGGTGGCCAGATATGCAAACTTTAGAGGACACATGAGAAATATAGGTGGCAGGGCTGCATTGCCTCCTCTAAAATTTGCATATCTGGCCCTAAGCAAAGACCAAATGCTTTGGGGTTAATCTTCATTCAGAAAAAAGCTCTTTGAGTGTCTACATGAGAACTGAATAGGGTTTAGCATACTTTAGTAAGCTCACACCCCTAAATAACAAACTCATGCAAACAAGCACAATAGCAACACTCCCATCAGTTTTAATAGATGAAGACAAACATTAGCTTGCGTTGTATCTTCCAGGTGTGACGATACAACTAAATTCAACTTGGTTGTAAAGTTAATTTAACTCTGGCTGCAGAAACAGAAATATCAGATCCTCTTCTCCAATTACTCAGCCAACAAGGAGGATGGAGACAGAATTTTTGAACCACCTGGTACACTGGTTACTAAAATTGTTTCTGCATCTTTAAACAAACAAATATAGGAGACTCCTTAACTAACCAATGAAAAGAGGCCATATCCTTGTGGAGTGTCTGCAGCCTTAAGAGCACAGAACTTGAATAACAAGATTTAGCAAGCCTTAGCATGCAAGCTTATAAACAGGCTCAGGCTCACTGTACCCAAAACAAAATTATGCAAAGATGATTTTGAACTGCAGCTAGATGATTCAGTCGATATGGCATTATTGTTGTTATTGCCCAACTCCTAATTGGATACTAGTTCCTAGGTGAAATGAGCTTGGTGTTTCCACTTTAATTGCTTATTAACCCTCATTCAGACTGGAAAGCCTTACCAGACAAATTCATCTGAAAACTGCAGTCTCTGCTAGGAAGCACTTCAGAAAACGAGATAGCATTATGCAAGGGAATCTAGTTAGAGTTCACAGAGAGGAAGGCAAGGACAGACTGTAGTGCTATAAGCAGTCCAGAAAGCTAATATACACCAGATTCCAAACCACAAAAGTTGACACTAGGAAAGCAAAACCTTTTGTCCTCCTCATTTGCCAGTGCAAACGTGCTTAATACATAAGGCTTTAGACCTGAGGTGTAATACAAGGATCTAAGGAAAATAGCTTGAAAGATGCTAATCTTAGGTACAGGGAAGAAGGGAGGGGAAAAATAGAATACTACCCACAGGGAATACTCTGTAGCCTTTATTTTTAAAAAAGAAAAAGAAATCAGCTTTAACCAGAGATAGCAGTTGCATAGACAAAGCTGTTGCATAGACAAGACTCAAAGCCTTTCCCAAACACATTAGCTGATGGGTTCTACACAAAGCATAAACCCCACAAGGCCTCAGTTCAGCACCGGGGATTCTGCCCACCCTATAGGATTATTCTCACCACTGTGGTACCTGAATGCTCTGTATGCATGCACTGAATGCTCTGTTGGACTGTGATGCAGATTTCCAGAAGGTTTGGGCTTGGATGGGTTATGATTGTGTAAGATGCACTTAAGCACAGACTGTACTCCTTCTCTCAGAACCAGACTCATTGTTTAGGCACTTTCCTTCTAGGCCTGTATACTGTAACCTTCCACCTGTAGATGATTTAAAAGTGCCCATATCCTCCTGTTCATCAAGAACAGGTCAGTTTATTTATGTGGACCAAAGTGGGGGAAAGAGGATGGAGAAGCCGAAGAATACAATTTACAGTTCCTTAACTAATTTGTTATACACATTAGAGATAGCTCTGATACTCATCCCATCAAGGCTGAGGAAGCAAATTGCATTCCCAAGTCCGGTACACATTCAAAAGAGAACTTTATAAACACACTAAGCAGATCCTCAAAACTGTAGGTGATCTACATTAGTCTCCACTCTAACATCATTAGAAGGGAAGGCTATTCAACAATCGCACTAGCTTAATTGAAATCACAATTGATTTCAGAGGTAGCAGGTCCTCAATGGGCACTCTAGGAAATAAATTGATTCCGCTGGGCCATGAACATCTCTCTGGTAGGAAAGAACCAAAGGCAGTGGTGGTATTGGGTTACAAATAAACACTGAAAGCTTCATCAGAGCTTTATCAGACACGCAGGAAGTAGTAATCCGTCATATCACTTTGGGTAGATTTTCATTAAAAAGCCACTTTTAAATACGCTGGAACTTTCCACACAGACATGAGTCAATCCTGTTGTGTGAGCAGCTTACCTTCCCATACACAGTACGCTTGGAGGCTTGACTATGGCCACAATATTAGTATACAGCTACAAACAGCATTTTCTCACTTGGATGCTTTTTTGGTTGTCTCAAATCTGCTTCCACTGAACAAAGGCTGTAGGTGCTCAGAAGCTCTGGGATAGAGACATTTTATGGAAATGCCCAAATATGGATTTTGGTCTTTAAGTGTACATATCCAAGCTGAAATTTTAGCATATGAACTTGACTGATAAATGGGAGCTGAACAGGATTTAAGTTACTGTAACAAGATTATTTGGCGTTTGAGCATGCCCTGTAAGACATTACAGAGGTATTGTTACTCCAAGCCCATCGATGTTCTCTTAGCTAAATGCAGTTCCTGGAGCCAAAATAGATAATGAAACAGGTGGAGAACATAGCAGGCTATTTTTAGGTATACCTGAATATCAAAGTACAACTGCCTATTCTAGTGTTTTCCCCCCTGGAGCCCTCCTAAAGAGCAAGGACTGACTCTCAGGGGCTGTCGTAGACACGGTAAGGACTAAGGAGTGTTGACTGGCACATTTTCCAAAAACGTGCAGTAGCCTTTTTGAGATGTTTAAAGGCACAGTGAAGCATTAAAACTACAGAGCTACTTGAATCTACAGTGGTCTTTGACAAATATAAACACAAGTTACTTATGAAATGTAGTGGAACTCGTATTTGAAAATATGATTGTTTGTGCAAATATAAAGCCGGGCAGAAAAGTGTCAAAAAGAAATTCAGCATATCTCAAAGGATTTAATGCTGTAGTGACAGTGCCCTTGTAGTTCAATTACTGGTAATGTCTTATCCAATAATACATTTTCAGCAACACTTTTCTCTAGTTAGGTTTTAATTAAAGCAAGGCCACCTGTGGACATGATGGATTATGAGATTATTTAAACAGATTCGCTGATTCATTATGGAATTCTAAGCCCTCATGTTACCCAAAGGTGAGCAAGATGTTTTAGTATAATTTGTAAGTGCATTTATGAAACAAGCAACACAGTACATAATGGAACAGTTTTTCCATCTTACCAAGAATCACTCGAGACAAAGCAACCTAAAAAACTTTTAAATATTTATTTATTTTTTCAATTTTTATCCCGCCCCTCCTGCGAACAGCTCGGGGTGGCTAACAAGTTCATAATAAAAACAATGTATATATAAAAAAATATTAGACAATCCATAAAAACATTACAGTAAAACAGGCTGGGATACTAATTATAAATAAATAAGGGTGGGGGAAGATAAAACACTGCTCACTTTTACTCTGATTCCACTCTTCTATGGTACTTTCACCACCACAGTGCTTTGAGGATCAGAGACCTTAACCCTTAACTATTTGGTCATTTGCAAATCAAACCCATGTCTTGTCCCCAAACATTGCTTACGTATGGCACAAATCCCCTAGGACACTTTTTAATTTAGCAGTAAAGGATAGGGAGTCCCTTGAACCCCATGTGCTACTTTATTGTTATTTTAAGGAATAGGTTACTAAGCATATGACATTTTAAAACACATCAATATATCAAACTATATAGCATTCTTTGGGCAGGCTTGAAAAGGTGAAATTGCTATTTAAAACTTTTGTCAAACGTGTTATAGCAGGAATGAAATAATATGAACGGAACTTATCAGTAACATATTATTTCTCATTTGCCTATATTTATGTATGGACACAATACATAGTCGATTGCCATTTTAAATCTACCTAAGTTGGACAAAGGGTACATTTCTGGGGCAAGGTGGCACAGTTTGGGGAGCTGATCTGGCAGACACATTAGCACATTTTCTTTTTCTTGGGTGATTTTAGACAAGTTGCCCCCATGCATGGACACTCACTGTCCATGTAGGGGAGTGCTTGTCTGAATTTGGATGTGTGGGGGTGCGTGCTCTCGTGACCCACACCCCACCCATCCATGCATGGAGCATTCTGGAGAAATCCAGAGTGGCTCAGCGTGGGGCCACTTGTGTGAAGCATTCCCCTCTGCACCAATCCTGGAACCCACAGTGGTGCTCATTTAAAAACATCCTTTATTGCGCGCACAATATGTAGCATGATGAGCCTCTGACTTGATGAGAGCGCCTTGCCTTGCCAAAATAAAGACAACGTTATATTATTCACATCTCTGATTTTTCAATATAGTTACAAAAGAAAGTAGTTAAATGTTTGTCAGGCCTGGCTCTTTATTGATAACCATTACTTTGTGGATCCTTCAAGTGAATTTTATAGTATGGCATAGGGGTGTGCATGTCATTTTCATTATTACAATAACGATAACAAAAATGCAATAACAAAAACCACAATAATAATAAAAATAGAAACGAAAACATTTTGTTTTTGAAATAGAGGGAAGAAACTGAAAAACGTATTTCTGGCTATAACATTTTTGTTTTTTTATTCAATTCCGATGAATCTTGGGGAGCTTGTACCCCCACTGGAGGGCACTATGTGTACCACATTTCAAAACAATTAGATAAAGGGAACCGATATTAGAAGCAATTGAAAGGTGCGATTTTAAGAAAAGCTCTACACACATTCACGGCTACAACTTTTGTCTTCCATTAAATTTGCATGAAACCTGTGAATATTATGTCCCTCCAAAAGCTTAACACGCCTGCCAATTTTCAGAATGATTGGATAAAGGGTCCTGATGGTATAAGACATTAACTTGAAAATACATTTCCAGTTGTAACATTTGTATATTCCATCCTGTTTACAGGATATTTAGCAGGAATGTATCACATACCTTCTGTGTCATCCCTGCCAAACTACAGGACAATTTGATAAAGGGAGCCAATTTTAAAAGCAAGTGATATTGTCCCTGTGAAGACCATTATTCAGATAAATAGCAGCACATTCAGTACCAGTCAGAGGCAGACACCCTGCAGGCAGGGGGAGAGAGACTGTAGGAGGGAGGATGTGAAGCAATCCAGAAGACTGAAAGACACATTCACTGGCCAATTACTGCATGCTTCCTGCTTTACAGGACCAATCGATAGTGGCTTCGAGGCGGGCATAGGGGGCGGCCCTGAGGCGGGCATAAGCAACATAACTGGGACTTTGGGGATAGCATCCCAGCAATCAGGAGACATGGTTTACACATCCAGGCTGGCTAATTATCCTCACAATCACATCCTGCAACACTGACAGAGGACGTAAGAGAATCTATATTGACTCTTTCCTAAACAGATGCTTCTGACTTCCCAGTAACAAGTGGGGGAGAGATGTTGGGATGGTCACAGCACAAAATAAGGATATTTAGTTGACCTTTCTGCTGGCCAATTGGCATCACAAACTGATATTATACCACAGTGACACGTAAGAGAACCCCTGGCATAGGCTCCTTCTCTGCTTATGCTATGCAGGCATATAAAATTGGGACCCTTTATCACATCTTTCTGATATTTGGCAGAGATGATTGTGAAAGTATGATATATAGCCCTGCTAAATTTCATGTACACTGGTTGGACTACAAAGATGTTATAGTCAGACATAGATGTATATGTTAATTGCTTATACCACCAAGACCTTTTATTCAATCCTTCTGAAAGTTGGCAGAGATAGTACATATGGGAAGGGGTATAACCATACCATGTTTCATCTACATTAAATGTGAGGCAAAGAAGTTACAGCTAAGAATGTATATGAAGATCTTTGCAAAATAAAATAATCCAACAGCTTCTAGAATTGGATCCCTTTACTCAAATCATTTTGGAATTTGGTACGCATAATGCCTTCCATTGGAGGTATCAGTCAAATATACTTAAAAACAAAAATACTACAGCCAAAAATGTGTTTTCCATTGAAACCAATGGAAAACAAGAACAAAAGCAAAAACGAAAACGACAATTTGATATTTATGAAAACGACAGATTTAAATAACAAAAACAAAAATGACATGGGCCCCTGGTGCACACCTCTAGCATACACCAGAGGTAGGCCAATGGTGGCTCAGGGACTGTCTGCAAGCTCTCTGGCACCTGTACTGTGGCTCTTGCCAGAAGTGGCTGTCTGTGGTTGTATATATAAGATTCCTCCAGGAGCAAGAGAAGGTGAGCTGCCATCTACACTACAGATGCTGCCAGAGCCTCCTGCAGACTGTTGGAGTGTGCCCTGAGCCACTATTGTCATTGCCTGAAACTGCCAGGCTGCCGGGGAGCTGAAGCTTTGACGTGTTAGGGGAAGCCACACTGCTCTGTCCCTGGGATTGGAAGAAGCCATGATCAGTGTAAAGTAATATGTGGACCTCAATAATATGACAATTTTGATATGTGGCTCTTGAGCATGGGAATTTTGCCCACCCATGGCATATATGCACAACTTGATACATTCAGAGTAGAAGCCTCAATATTGCTTAAGTGGGTATCCTGCAAATTACTGAAACGTATCTCTACATTGCTCAAGCATCCAAAATTCCTAAATCATGTGAATTTTCAATGTACATCAGACCTCAAGTTATATTATTTTGTTCCCAAACACACAGCAAGGTTACCACAACAATATGGCTGATTTTTAAAAAAATTTATTTTAAAAAAAAAATAAAGAGATGATAAATTCCTCTCCAATTTGAAGAAAAGCAATATAAAAATAAACTAGCTTGTCCAGGTAGCTTTAAAGGAAACAAGACGCTAGTAAAAAACACCCCTACCAAACCATAAAAAGGTCAAAGATCGAATGTCTGAGTCTCAAATTGCACATTTGCACAATACACAGACATTTGAGACTTAAGGTTTTTAAACAGATGGAATTAAAGTTTTCTAATACATGGAAGTCTCATTAGAAAGACATTCTAACCAGTTGCATTCCTCCAACAGTATCAAAAGGCATTAACTTCAAAGAGACATGCCTGTAGGATATACAGTACTGCTCTTCAATCCAAAGTCAGCTAAGGCCCTTTTTGCAAGGACGCCCTGCCCCCCTCGTCCACATGGGTGGGGTGGGGTCTGTGTGACCGCCACGGCGGGTGTGTGCACGTGTGCCCATTGGCGACAATGGCTGGGGACAATGGCGGTGCCTCCGTGTGTGGAGATGGGTGAGCATCCATGCGATCGGCTGCCCACACACGGCGGCTTCCACCCATTCCCCCCACGCTGCTGGTGCCGGCCCATTTGAAAAGGGCCTAATTTTGAAAAGGACAGGTTCCCATTGATTTATAGAGAGTTTGGATAAGGCCCTAGAAAATTAGGTGATCCACAACTTCAAACACGTAATGCCATTTTCCTTTAAAAATAAAGCTTATCTAGCATTTTAAGAGCTACTGTAAAGCCAAACGTTACAGTGTTTACCTTGCACTGGAGTAAAGACTGCAATGTTGGAGCCAGTAATAAGGTTACTTCTACATACAAGTCTTATAATGATGGGGGGGTGGGAAGTAGAAGCAAGTCATTCAGATAAAATATTATAGGTTTATTTAAAACTTATTTTCCACTTGAATATGCAAAATACAAACTCCAAAAGTTCATTTTTTACTTCGTAGTTTACAAATATACAAAATAGAAGTTTGCTTAAATTTATATTACATTATTTATTATGTAAAAGAATTATATAGCAAAAACATTTGTTCTGCTTAAGGCATATTTGGGAATAAACCATTGTACAAATTATTGCACATTGAAACCACAGTGCATTGCGGACTGTCTGCATAAGGATTTTTATTTTTTTTAAACAAATAGATAAACAAAAGAAATAAACCAGGCTTATTTACCTGACTTTGGTCAAATGAGCAGATCGGAAGACAAAAAGTATTTCCTTGTCAAATATGCAGCAGTTTGAGAACTTTGGCTTCCTGGTTTTTTTGGTACCTTTGGAACCAACAGTCATTAAGCACCACGAAATAGGCTTTAAAACACATTCCTGTACCTGAATTTCTTCCTTTTTTAAAAAAGAGATTGCAATGGCTTTTAGAAGGAAAGAAAAATACATGATAACATTTACATCTAATATTGCATTGAAACAAAATTTAAGGGAATGTAATTTCCCTGTATAGACTTCCCTCCCCCCCAAAAAAAGTCTAATTAACCCTGATAATCCATGACTTCCAGTCAATCCTTGGCATTTTGTAGTCCAGAAATATTCAAGTCAGATTTAGAAATGGAATGATAAAAGATCCAGTCATTGTCCCCAATACGTTGCTTTTAATTTTATTTAATTTTTAAAAAAAAGAAAATAAAGTTCAACGCTTGAGTGTATCCTTTTTATTTCCACTCTATGGAAGACTTCACCATGATTCTTTGTAGTGCTTTTAAGCTGAGTTCTTCCCTGATGCAGAAGATAAACAGTCTTTGTGCTGTAAATACTGAATCTCTTTAACGGCAGTGCAGGAAAGATCCACTGCTTTCGATTAAAAGTGCCTCTTCATATGTAAGGCGAGGTGGTCTGACCTGGAAAATGCTCTGTCACATCTCTGACACTGGAAAGGGCGATGGCCAGTGTGTTTTCTGTAGTGACGGGTAAGTTCATCGGAGCGGGCAAACTTCCATCCACAGCCCTCCCAATCACAGTGGTAGGGTTTCTCTCCTTCAAAAGAAAACAAGATTCGTGTCAATTACACCCAGGAGTATGTGCAGATAGGGCAGGTACATTAATATGTTCCAGTAACAACAATCTAGCCTTCCAGCCATAATCCTACATTCAGGAATTTGGTTTGGAAGAACAAACAGAGGGTTCGGTCCTTACCCACTGAAGTCAATGGAAGCTTTGACATTGATTCAATGGGTCAAGGATTATTTTTGTAATAAATATTTTGTAATAAAGAAAATTAGACTAATTTTAAAAATAAGGACAATGAAGTCAAAGATAGTGACAAACATTTCCAATCTTTGCAGGGCAACATGACCAGTACAGCCCACTTCTCAACGCACTTTAATGTGATTTGCACCAGAGAGCCCTAAGTGTATTGCAACAACTTTGTTTTCCTGAAACCCTCAACACTTGCATCCAAAATGTTTCTTTTATTTAAGAGCACAGAATACAAAGTCCAAGTAATAGTATTAGTATCACTATGCAGTTTGCCAGACATAGTAAGTTTGTGTGAAACCACCATAGATTATAAAGAGCTCTATAATTACACTTGATTTAGACAACTGTAGGTTTCAAGAATTGAAGAACCTGCTGGAAACTATAGATCACTTTTGTCAAACAAAGGGTTCAGTCTTGTTGTTAAGGTCAGGACTCCTTTTAACCTCAAAAGAGATCTTCCTCTGAAAGCCATATGTTCTAATCCTATTCCTTAAATATTTTGGAGTTTATCATGAAGTTGTACACACCAGCCAAACCCTTGTTTGTGAAGAAAGCCCAAGCTTAATTCTGCTGCTACTAATGTTACTTGTATTAAGATCAGTGTCAAAATTTATATGCGTTTATATACATTTTTATATCTTTATAAGCCACCCTGAGGCCTTTGTGGGAAGGGCGAGGTAAAAACTGAATAAATAATAAAAAAATAACCAAGTAATACTCAGAACCTCAAGACACTCTTACCCTTTCCATGTAGGACATTTTTATTCAAATGACTACAATCTTGTTATTTGGAACCCTTAATTGTTTTAAGTAATGTTGTACTTTTAAAAAAAAATCACAACTAGTAAACATTCACCAACTTGAGCATTCTATTTGGTGGTAAAGTTAAAATAATTAACCAGAGCTGCCAGATCAAATTCAACTATTGATTTTAATATAGTTAACTTAAAAAGTAGCTGAAGAATCTAAATTAGATGTTTTGCAAAAGCAATTAAGCAGTACAGCTTTGGCTGTTTTTTAAACGGGATGTGTCCACGCAAGCCCACCCATCCCCTGCCAACCCAAGCACCCTTTGGAAGGCTGCATGGGTGGGCGTGCGCTCTCGTGACCCACACACATCGACTCGTGCCCACGCATGGAACATGGGAGAAGAATCTGGGATGCTCCATACGAGGGAATGAGTGGGTAGGGGCGCATACCCATCCCGACCTGTTTGATTCCGCTCCCTCACTCATTGGAAGTGCGTGGACGCTCCATTTGGCACACACGGACCCGACCCCCACACATGCCCATTTAAAAATGGTCTTTGAGTAGTAGGCTACCATTCAACAATGGCACTGTTACACTAAAATGATAAAATATTGCCCTAGCATGTTTTGAGAGGGCCAATCGTATTTCTGTTGAGATCAACATGAAAACTAATTGGTTTTGACAGAAGTAAATTCAAGATTTTGAATCGTGATTGTTACAGGCATGTCGGTAATTGAGTTTAAGTTAGGAAAGTGACCGAGGAAAAATGTTAAGCCAAGAACCCAGAAATTAAAATATTCTGGAATTGTTTTTGTCAGAGCTGAGGCAAGCACTGGGACCAGAAAACTTAGAATTCAGGTTGGACTTCCAGCTAGCCATGCACACAGTAAAAGCCATGCAAGTAAACCACATTTGTCTGCTAAAAGAACTCTGCTGTGTGAATCATTTTGATCCATTAAGTAACCCTTCAACCTTGTAGGCAAATACATAATTTTAATGGGTTTTTAATTTTTAACCTCTTATCATACACCGATTCAACTCCAACAATATTTCTTAAGTTGTGGGCCAGCTGGCAGAATGTGCCAAAGGGTGACAAGCAGAATGCCACTCAGGGTGCAATCCTCCACCCATTGAAGTCAATGGCAAAACTTCCATTAACTTTAATTGTGGAGATATTCCCGTGGCAGTTCTAAGAGGGCCTACATAGACTACCCACATTTTTGCCAAGCATAGGGTTGCATGTATGAACTTTGCATGGCCCTCTATTTCTAGTCCCATTCCCTTCCCTCCAAATTACAAGGCCAGCATTCACCACTGATGATGTTCTATGTGTTTACTGAATTTTGGAAGGCAATCTAAATGCCCCCAAAGCAAGGGTTTGCCTGAGTGACTGCATTTTGAGAATTTAACTCTAATCCCAGACAGCAAAAAAAAAAAAAAAAGTGCAGTGTATATGACTAGCAATCAGGATTGTGACCCCATCTGCCAATGGCGTGACTCTTTTTGGGGTCCCAACCCAGAGTTTGGGATTCTGTGACTGAAAGGTTGGATCCTCCCATCTTAACACCTAACAGAGGGGCTCCATTTCTTCGTTAACCTCTTGGTAAGACATGTGTCGTGCAGCTTTGTCATGCTAATTCAATTTCGCCTGTGGACTGAGGAAAATGGATAACCATGGAATGGACCTTACCTGTGTGGGTCCTCAGATGCGCCTTGAGATGAGAGCTCTTGGTGTAGGTTTTACCACAGCCTGCATAGTCACAGGTGTGTGTTGCAGTCCGTTTCCTGGGCCATGACCTCCGTCCCCTCTTTGGCTTGTTTTCTTCGGGCAGGCAGCTCCCAGGCGGCGGTGGCATCAGCTCTAAAGGTGAAGAGGGCGGAGTCAGCATCATCACCCCTTGTACCCAATGAGGGAGAGGCACCTTTAAGGGTTCTCCCAGAACACTTAGATAGTTAGACTGACCTTGATACTGCAGGGTGTTGGGTGGCAGCTGGTCTGGCAGGAAGGGAGAGTAACCAGGGGCAGGGTGATAGCCAGGCGGCAGTGACAGAGATGGGTGGCTGAGCCCCTGGGAGGAAGGATGGCAGTCTCTGCTGTTCATCAACTCCTCAGGAGCCAAGGAGGGGTTAGTCCTGCTGGGGATTGACCTCCCTAAAGGGAAGTCATGTTGCTGCGCCCTCTGGCTAGTCCCATGTGCTTGGGCGATGGTGCAAGAAGGGGCTGCCTCCTGCTTGATCTTTTGACACATCCTGGCCAGGGTCACGTGGCTGTAAGGGGGCCCCGGCCCGTCTGTACAGGAGGCAGCGGCGTTGCTCTTGCCGCTAACACTAACGTGGTTGTAGTCCCCCATATTGACCGTGGCTTTCACAACAAATTTTCCGTGCAGGCTACCCAGGGGCGGCAGTTGCTGCTGCTGCTGCTGCTGCATGTAAACCGGGTCCAAATCCGGCCTCATCAGTTCCGCTACAAATCCGCCCGAGGGCGACACGTCGTTGATGTCTGCCAGGTTGAAGGGGGCGGTGGGGGCTGGCTCCCTGCCGCCGCTGTACAGGAGCCCGCCTCCTCCCCCGCCGCCGCTTGCGGGATCCCCGCGCTGCTGCTGCAGCAGCTGCTGCTGTAGCTGGTAGGGGAAGCTGCACGTGGTGGCGGCCGAGGGGCAGCCGCTAGCGGCGTTGCTGCTGCTGCTGCTAACCGGGGCCGGGGGCGAGGCGGCGGCGGCGGCGGCAGCGACCACCACGGCTGTGGCGGCGGCCTCTTGGTGCATCAGCGAGTTGGAGAGGATGAAATCAAAGTCCAGTAGCTCGTTAAACTCTTCAGTCTCCCGCCGGGACATGAGCGCGGGGCTGGCCCCTCTGGTGCCGCCGCTAGGGCTGGTGGTGCTGGCGGCTGCTGCGCTGCTGTTCTCCAACTCCAAGGAGAGGACATCGTAAGGCCGTCCCGTCAAGACAGGGGGGAGTCGCTTCAGGTGGGACAGCTCCTCCCTCCACCTCTGCGGGCAGGAGAGACACAGGCACCGGTTAATAATACACACGCACGCACAGCCGAGAGCTTACACCCAGAGACGCGCGCATCTGGGGCTGGCGTTTGTCCACACCCGGGGACGCCATGCCCACTACTGACAGGGCGACAACCTGGTCTCATTGAAATCACTGGGATTTTTTGGCCGATTCTCACCCCCTACTGGCCACACTAGTAGCTATACCTCCTCGCCTCTCCGCGGCTGCAACCCTCAAGCCACCGACTCCGGAGAAGTCCCACTGAAATAAATGGATCCTCTCCGGATCCAGCACCTTGCAGCCTGTAGTATGCTCCGCAGCCACACACATAAGAGGGGATACATAACACATGCGGTTGTAGAAGAGGCGTTGCCTATAGAGGCGTTTGATGACGAACGTGAGAAGGAATCGCGCGGCTTTATAATAGCACAAATTAACAGAGTGGGTTTGGAAAGCGATTTCTGAACAAGCAGAGCATTAAGAGACTAGCATGCGGGTCCGCTTTCTTAAAGGTGTAGGTTGTACAGAGCTCACACACTACTCCTGCTACTATTTATTTCAGCCACAGCTCCAGCCTGGCTGGGCACATCCCTGTTCCCCTCTCTGTTCCGAATACTCCGCCTCCGAACCTGCAGGGATAAACAGATCGCGTTCCTGCTTCTCCGACACTCCTTGTACAGCGCCTACGCCCATGCACGGGAATCCCAACTTTGCGCTGGCAAGCTACTCTAATCGAGGAACACCCCTGATCCCCATCTGTTTGGGGAAGGGGGGGGGGGGGAAGAGATAAATCTCCCAGCGAGCGGAGGAATAGGATCAGCCCGCCAATCGCATTAAAAAAAGCAAGGAACGGACCAGAAAGGGGGACTCAAAGCGCTTCCCTCTCCGGTCAGTAGCCCAGTCGACGAGAGCAGCCCAGCCCTAGTAACTTTGCTACAGGTAATCGAAGTTCTCTGACGGCACCCTCCCTTCCCCCGCAAAGGGAAGCCGGGGTCCCTTCCGGCAAAGAGCCGGTGGCGCTCTAGGCAGAGCGAGGGAACGGATACTTACATTGCTAGCACCTGTCTGTCTTAAGGCTTTCTCCCGGGCCGCGGTGCCCGGTGCGAAGGTGGAGATGGATGGGAGCAGAGTGCCGCTGAGAGCCATGTCAAAGTCACCGGGTGGCTGCCTGCAAAGGACAGGAGGGAGACAGAAGAGCAATGGGGTCAATTTAGGGAAGCGACACCGAGTCCGATCCACGCCACCCCAGACCCCTTTCCTTCCACCAGTGCAAGGCAAGTAAAGCAAGCAAGCGCCACCCACCTCATTAATGTGTGGCAGAGACTGGTTCTTGCTCTGGGGACCCGTCAAAAGGTGCAGCTCGGGGAGGGAACCAAAACGTTGGGAAAGTTGCACAGATCAGAGGAGGGGAAAGTAATGCAGCAGAAATAAGAGCAACTCCTTTAGATCCACGTTAATCCCGGGCGTGCGCTGGGATGCAGGGAGCCAGGCTGCCCCCACTCCTGCCCGAGGGATGCAGCGCTCTGGAGCGGGCGGTGACAGGCTTGGCGCTAGCGGTAGCAGCAGTCCCGCCGCGGTGCAGCAGCCGCCTGGCAGCAGCAGGAGCAGCGACGCAGCTGGGCGGCGCGAGACGATTCCCGGGGATTCCCTGCTCGCGCCGCTGTTGCCATGAGCTCGTGAGGGGGGCGGGGGGAATGAGAACGTGCAGGAGCCGCCACTGCGCCCTTGCAGCAGCAGCAGCTGCTGCCACCGCCGTCTCCTCGCGGGCGGGGCTCGCGCGGGCTCCGAGCGGTGACACTGCCCGTTGCGAACTGTCAAGCCGCGCGCCTCAGCCTCCTCGCTTATAACTTCATTCCTCCCCCCCGCCCCCAGCCCGGGCTCCGCCCACCCCAGTGCTTGATGCCGTCGCCATGCCAACTAGAAAAACAAACTTACTCGGCACACGTGGGGGAGGGAGAAAGGCGGGGGAGAGAGAGAAAGGGATGGGCCGTGACGTCGGTAGAGCAGCTGGCTGGCAGCGCGCGGCATTGACGCCAGCGAGGAAGAGTCCAAGAGGCCGTGGCGGCGACTGGCCTCGAGCTACAGGCAGCGTCCGGCGTCTCGCGCACCTGGGGAGGGGGGGGAGGAGACTGGGATAACCGAGTGGGAGGGACGAGGTGAAGGAGCCGGGAAAAGAAAGAGACAGTCGGAATCGGGAAGGGTGAAAGGAAGAGAGGAGAAGGGAGAAGAGCTGATGGCGGGGGAAGGGAGGAGAGAGGGTGCGGAATGAATGGCTGAAGGAAGAAAAATGATTTTAAGAAGGGAAAGGCGAGCAAGGAGGAGGGAGAAAGGCGAGCGATTATGAGGAGGAAGGGGGGGGGAGGAGACGGCAGACGCTTAGGGAGAAGAGAATCTACCCCTCCACTAGTTCTAGAAAAAGTAGCTATTTAAAAGTCACGTTTCTCCTTTGCTCCTTCGGGAGCGTCCCGCTTTGGCTACAAAACCGCCCTAAGTGAACCTGCAGGGTGACATCCTGCCTCTGTTAAAGTCTCTGGTAAAACGTCTCTTCAAAAGTTTGCCTTGGCAATTTAATCTCGCGTGCTGTGGTTCGAAAAACAAAAATAGGTGGGTTTTTTTTAACCCTGGAGAATGTGGCTTTTGGTATGAAATCGGGAGAATTTTAGCACGGATCATCAGGGAAAGAAATGAAAAGACGAGCAGGGTTTCAACCTGTATAAATTAAACACTTCAGAAGTTAGGGCTACTCAACAATCTTCAGCGAAAATGCTCATCAAAATTTTAAGGGGAAGAACAGGGAAGAAATTTAACAATTATTTTGTGAGATTTCCCATCCCAACACCACTCCCCCCCCTAATATTTTTCTGGTCCTAATTTTCAAGTTTTGAAATTTTGAGGGGAAAAAAATCAGAGTTTCTGTCATCTGTGTTTTGACCAGGTATAACTGGAAGCAATATAAAGAAAAAATAAGTGAAAAAATTTATTAGGTGCCCACTAGGTAAACTCATAAATGGAAATCTGGCTGCTGAAACTTTTGCTGTCGAGTTGTCTTGATGACTCCTGATTCCATTATTTGTTTCAGTCACTTACTATGAATTGTCTCATTAAATTGCAGCCCCATTTCTGCTCTAGTTGCTGAGATTTTGTCTCTTCTCCCCAATTAAAAGTTTCCTTATTATTTCAAGAGAGGGTTTCTGCTGCTCTAATCTTCCCAAAGCTTCTTCCAATGCTTCTCAGAGATATCCTAAGTAGTTTGAGTGACAGCCTTCCTTTCTCCCATAGCCCAGCAACTGCCGGGGCTAGTCATGTGTGATCTACTTTCTATTTTGCTCTGCTGTCTTTTGCTTTGGCATATAGCATCTCTCCAAGTGCCATTTATCCCCTCTATTATATCATCTACCCACTTCTTGTATGGACTGCCTCCGGGCCTACAGCCCTAGACCAAGAGCTCAAAGAGTACAGTCCAAGTAGGTGACGCTTCCTCATTATTATTGCATCAGCTACTGTCCTTTTTGCTGCAGTTGTTTTTCTGACAGTCTAATTTCTAGTTATGGCCCTGCCAGCTCACTGCAAATGGCTATCTATAATATTTCATTTCAGAGGTCAACTGTCTTTTTCTCTTGGCCTTGTCAAGATCCAAGTCCCTGCTGCATAAAGCAGAACTGAAAAAAACTTTAATAGCCTAGTTTTTTTTGTCTAGAGAGAGTTGCATGTCACCCTGTATTGTCTTCAGGTCCCGCAGCACTGCATTTGCTGACTGTATTCTCTTTTAATCTCTAGGCAACCATTATCCTGTGCAAAAAGGTTTTCCAGGTGAAGGAAGCTGTATACATAGTCTGCTTTGCTACCTTCTATTTCAATATCTGTGTTCTCTCCTATAAAGACCAATCATAGTCTTGCCCATGCTTATATAGAACTCAAATTATTCGCTGACCTTATAAAGGGCAGGATTCGACTCAGTTTTACTGTGGCTCACAAGATTGTGAAGTCATGAAACTAACCAGAACCTAATTATTATTTGGCTGTAGTCTGAGGGTGACAGCATGGCATTGGTTCACATTCTGTTCATACTTGAAGTGATCTTTGGGTAGTAGAAATGTATCTGTTGTAGAAATGGATAGTCTAAACAGGGTATGTAGTTGCCATGTTGGTCCCAAAAGTAAGATGGAGAGAAAATAGTTCAGATGATCTCTTTTATTGGACCGACTTCTCTTGCAAGCTTTCAAGCCGTGACTCAGGGCTCTTCATCATGTCACAAGCATGTCAGAACTAATGGCATAGGCCTTTCATGCTAACTAGGTGCAATTGCCCACTGTTTACCTGGGCAGCTATACTTGCAATCCTGAATCCACTTAAGCAAATGGCAAAGCTTCCATTTACTTTAATGGATGAGGTTTGCACCCTATTCTTTTAAATCATGGGCAAGCACTCTACAGAATTAGATTATTGAAGAAAATGAGCTTTCACCATTTTCTGCTCATTTAAAATGTTATTTATCAAGCTATTATTTACTGTTTAGTATTTAAAGTATGGCTGATTGGCAGCACTATCCTAAGTAGAGTAAAAAAAATAAAACGGCCTGAAATTTTTAGGATTTATGTGACCACTGGTTAGTGTTTTTGAAAAGGGATAGAATTTTTAGGATTCTATTTCTAACCATAAGTGTAGGAACTGATTATGTTTGGGCCAATATCGGCTCATCAGGCACATAGTTCCAAAACGTCAACTTTTTATGTAGTTGGTGAGTACTTATTTCCTTAATATCCAGATCCTTGTGGCAAAGTATTGCACATCTCTTCTATAACTATGATTCCTAAAGGTGAACAATGTTGTTACGGCTTCTAGCAGTGACTTACTAAATTACTTTGCTGTTTGGATTGTAAAGACAAATCTTATTCCCAGATGTCAATTCTTGAAACAGCGAGGGTTTGCCTTTCTCATAAATTACCTTCTTTCGAGGCTAGTCAGATATTCAAAGAGGGTTATGAACCTCCCTTCTCATACATCAATTATTCCCAAACAGGTTGATCCGGTGAGTTAAGTCCCTGCCCTGTATAATTTATAAACATGAGGGTGAGTAACCTTTGATGACTAAATTAAACTCTGTAATAATGAAATGCTTGACTTTATTTCAACAAACTGGAATGACAAGTTTCATGGTATTAATTATTAATAGCTCTGGCGCTAGAAAATGGATCTTTTTTCTTTTCTGCACAAATTCCATTTCTTGGCAGAGGATGTGATGGGAACCATCAATGAAAAAAGGATTAGTGTAGAGACATGGAGGATAATAAAGCAACAAGGAGGTTATCTAAATATTTTGCATACAGGACAGTACATGTACTTTTCTGCTTACAGTATGAGATTTAGGGTGTAATTCTGCCTCCAGTCAAGTCAGTGGCTGAACTCTCTTTGACTTAATGGGTGAGGATGGCACCCATAGGATCCATAGGTTCTGTTGGGCTTTTGGCAGTGGGGATTAAATTGGGGGGAGGGGGTTAGGGGGGAGTGGTAACTAAGGGGGAGGATGGGCTGGGGTTGGGTAGGGAAGAGTGGAACTGGAGGGTGTCTTTTGGGTGGTTCCTATATGTTTACTGTTTGTATGGATTGTTTTAATATGTTTTTATATATGCTGTAAGCTGTCCTGAGCCTTTTTAGGGAAGGGTGGGGTAGAAATTTTAATGAATAAATAAATAAAATTTTGTCCTACAGTCCATGTAGCAGCATAAAGGGTCTGTTAAAGCTAACAGGCTGGCTGTTTGGGGAATCCCTGCTACCCACATAATAGGATGATCCCTGGCTGATGTCAGGTATCTGGGTTATTTTAGTGTTAGCTCGCTTCACCCCCCAGGTGGCCCATCCATCTAAAGGCAAACTGCCAGATGTGCAGCACAGTGCCTGCTCCAGGGCAGCTCCACAGGCGGTGCTTTGGAACATCCCAGAGCGTCGCCAGTGGAGCAGGCTGGCCAAACCCGAGACATCAGCCTGAAGTGGAGCAGTGGTCTGTCTGATGTGTAGACCCATGCTTCTGCTGCTCTGCTTCCAGCTGGCTGTTGCCCCGGGCAACACCATAGCATTGTGGATGCTTTAGCCCGTAACTCTGATGTGTGTGGGGCACCACGCAGGTGGACTGCGTGCCGGGGAACCTGGTGAGTCCATCCGAGCCTGACCCAGGCAGAGTTGGGAGCAGGTGGACGTGGGGGTGCACCCTGGAGCACCTCTGGGGGTGAGCAGCCCTGTGTCCATCTGAAAACACTATGGGTAATTTCAGACGTGACGGGCCTTTCAGCTTGCCACGCTGAACCCTGAACTGAGTGGAAATACGGCGCGTTCGTGATCAGACTGGCCGTCCTTTAGACATGCCGGCCTGACCTGTGAGGCAGATCAGGGAGGGGGTGGGGCTGCACGGCGTGACATGCGGCTGTTCAGCCCCCCTGCCCGCGCTCCCTCGGCCGCCCGCCCGTGGGGAGACGGGCGGGTGTAGCAGCCAATGAGACCGCTGCACCCGACCCCGTCCCGTGGTTGGGGCCTGATTCCAGGACGGGGCTGGCAAGCAGACGTGCATCGCGGCCATTGCCAGCCCCATCCCGGATCGTGGCCAACCTAACCATGGTTCTGAAGGTGAGGCCAGCCTCACTTCCAGAGCCGTGGTTCGCTTTGAACCCCGCCCGGAGTGCACCGTGGTGAACACCTGGCGGGGCTCAAACAGACGTTCACGGGATCATGGCCACCACACTGAATCTACTGTGATTCAGGGTGGTTGACTGTGATCCCATAACGTCTGAAATTACCCTGTGTCAATCTCTCACACTTGCCTGTGTTAGAGACTTGG
The DNA here is from genome assembly GCA_003113815.1 of Sphenodon punctatus. NCBI lineage: Eukaryota > Metazoa > Chordata > Lepidosauria > Sphenodontia > Sphenodontidae > Sphenodon > Sphenodon punctatus. The sequence goes on from QEPC01002813.1 coordinate 158,352, forward strand.
GCTGCTTTGCGACTAACGGATGCTGCTCACGCCTGTAATCATGCAGCCTGTAAAAGTGCCGCGGGCAGCATTTAAATGCGCCTAGACACACCGTGGACGCGCCGTATTTCCGGTCGCGCATTCTTTAAGACTGCAAATTAAATACCTTGATATCGAGGTATTTAATTTGCGGTCTTAAAGAATGCGCGACTGGAAATACGATGCGTCTAAACGCTGCCCGCGACACTTTTACATGTCACATGATTACAGGCGCAAGTGGCGTCTGCTCGCCTAAAAAGGCCCTGAGGCAATAAAAAAGAAGTGGGGCTGAAGAACTGCAGCCTCCCTGAATGGCTCATTGAAGCCATTTGTAGTTAATGTGCAGTAGAGCAGATCCTACATTACATTGACTTACGGCAGAAGGTAGGTACAGCCAGGCACCCATGGTCACTGAGTTTTACCCCTTTATCACCAATGGGGAAAATGCAGTGAACACAGGTCCCGAGCTACAGAATATAGGATGGCACAAAGGCTTCTCTTCCCTTTAGCTTCTGTGAGCAGAGCTCACAAACTGAGAGTTGGGCTCATGTAGTTAACAGGCTAGGAAAACTCACATGAAATTCCTACACCTATCTATAAGGTCTGCTGTACAAGCAGAAGTTGTATGTGTTTAATTTAAATGGGCTTTAAAAAATGACCTGATTTGATTCAGCAACTAAAGTCATTTTGTGTGTGGGCACAGTGTGAGTGGGACTCCCATTTATAGTATATTATGCTATTGTTTGTGTTATACACCTGGAGACTTGTACATCTGGACCAATGTTGCACCCATAATCAGCAACAGGTAGTTTTTCCGGTGTAGGTTGCCTTTTAGCATGCAGGGATGGTCACAGCCCTGTGAAGGCAAGTGGCCAAAAGGAAATGAAAAAACTCAGGCATGTGAAAGAGGAGAGAAGATGGGGAGTGGAAATGTGAACACATCTTAAAAATCCAGACCTGTTTTGCTAGAAGCATAAGAAACCCATTTATCTTGATACACAAGTACTAGGTTTTGTAAATGTTTAATTGACACCCCCCTCTTGGATATCGGCATGCAGTTTAAAACACTTCATTTAATTATCTGCAGTAGTGATTGATAGAATTGGAACCACAGATATTAAGAAAGATTACATCAAGGGGTTGTCAGGGTAACTTCTGAGGATACATTTCTGGCATTAGGTCCTATGCTCTTTGCAGCACATCCTTTTTCTGGCATTAGGTCCTATGCTCTTTGCAGCACATCCTTTTTCTGGCATTAGGTCCTATGCTCTTTGCAGCACATCCTTGTTTGTTATATATGTGTTCAGCACCTTACACAAGAAGACCCCAATCCTTGACTCATATAATAACAACAATGGGATGAGAAATTGTTGAAAGGTCCAATCCTGCTCTTATTTAAGTCAATGGCAAAAATGGCATTGACTTCAGTGATGAACTTAGAATGATACAGTTGTAGAAGAAACAAGGTCTACAGTGGATGGATTTACAAAAGTGTAAGTGCAAATTCAGACTTCACAACCATTGTAGGACTTAAGTGAGGTGACATTCATTAAAACAAAGATCAGGAGGGGAAAGCGTGAGAGAGTGTTAAGGTCTGGGAGAACCTGGTGCATGGTTGGGAAAACACAGTGAATGCAGGCCTCTGTGCATGAGAGACACTCAAGAGAGCATATACATGGAAGCAGAAGAATTTATTCTCTTTTGCAAACTTTGCTCAGGAAGATTACTTTCTGAAATAGATGGGAACTTTGACTGTAAACTTATTTTATTAGGCAGAGCTGGGGAAAACCTGAAGTTTTATTAACCTGTTATCTTTATTCATATCTTGTCCTCTGTAATCTACACTTGGGCCAGCAGAGTCCAAGAATTTTAGTTTTACAGTGTTGCAGGGATTGCTGTAGCATAACGTCCTTGTTCTTTTGGTATTATTCCTTTTTCATGTAAGTACAGACCCCTTTTGTTTTTCTATTCTTGTGGTATATTAAATAAATCAGAAGGCCACATTTCAAAGGACCCTCCCTTTCTAGTGCATTTACAACAGAGATGGCTTTAGTAATTGTGAGAGCCTGCAGGCCCTCATCTACTGTGGAGCCTTTTCTGGGTGCATGCAATCAGAGACCCCGGTGGGGCCCTTTGTGATAACACCAATTGCATATACCTAAGGACACTCCTGATGCAGAAATTAGTGCATGTAAATACCAGTGTTTAAACATTTCAGGCACTAGTATGCATTTTACCAGTGTAAAATGCATACACTGGTAATGGGGTTAGGCACTAGAAAGTAGTCACTGCCATACTGGGTCAGACCAATGGACCTTCTAGCCTAGTATCCTGTCTCTGGAAGTGACCAGCACCTGTTTATGGGATAGGTTATTTCCTGTCCTCTGCAAGGAAATATTGACAATAAGCAGAACTGAAACTATTTTCAGTGGGTGTCAACAGACATGATGTTGGCCTGCTTTGGTCTGGGACTCACCTTCATGTTTGTTCTTCTGATGCTAGATGTTGATCCACTACTGCCCCGGGGTGGGTAGGCAGCTGGTCCGGCACATCCTCCGGAAAAGCTCAGAGGCACAGCCCATGCCAACACCTGCCCGCCTGGGCCAGCACATCTGTTAGGCCCTGCCTAATGCCGCCACAGGGTGAGGACCACGACGCCATGACCAAAAAGACAAGAGTGGTCAATGGAGTGGCCATGCCTCAGTGCCTTGCCACCTCCTACCCCCCTCCCTCGCTCTGGCACCCCTAAAGGGAACCAGCAGAAAAATGTTAGGCATCCCGTTTCCACAGAAGCTGCTGCCTAGTGCCCAGGCCACACACCTCCATATGAGTTACGAGTGCCCCAGAGGGGAAGATGGAGTGGCAGGAGGAGGGACAGGCCAGACCGGTAGGTCATTGCACCCAAGGGAGCAAAAGAGGGGTAGCATGGTAGCCATCCCACGGTAAGCACAAGTTATATGTGGTGTATGCATATCACCCTGTTTACAGACATCCACCAGCACTGCTACCCCAGGGACAGCAGCAGTATCAAGAGTGGGGGAGGGAATGGAGGAACTTTGTTTGCCCTGGGAGAAGGCCCTGCACTCACCCACCAGAAGAAAGTGCCCTGCAGTGATAAGGAAACCCGGGTCTTCATTGGCCTCTGGGGGGACGATACAACACAATATGATCAGGGCCTATCACACCAGAAGGAGTGGGTGTATCAGTGTCTTGCTACCCAGATGATGGAAGTAGGCTACAACTGGAACATGACCCAGTGCCAGTAGTGGACCCAGGATCTGCAGAGGGACTTCCAGGAGGTCAAGGATAACAACTTTATGACCGGGCATTGCTGCAAAACCTTGGGCCTCCTTGAATGCTTTCTCTGCATCGATCGTTCCATTGTGGCCCTGAAGATTGCCGGCGCCAGGCTTGTCAAGGCCTGCCAGTGGATACACCTCCACCAGTGCCCAACTCTGAAATACCCACTCATTCTGACAGTGGTCTCCCCGACTCTGAGGAGTCGGAGTCTGGTCCCTCCGAGACACAGACCACCATTTACCCCATCGCTAGCTTCTACCAGAAAAGAACCAATCGTACACTTCAAGCACACCACAACCGCCCTTGTGCTCTTGCCAACCGCTGGGGGTGTATGCTGCCTGGGACGGCAGGACCCATTTCCACAGGACCTGCTTGTTTGAATGGGTAGGGCAAGGAATGCCCCAGTAATCTGGCCCTCCCACAACCCTCTCCACTCCAGTTCCTTGCCTTTGGAGGCAGAGGACGGTTGGGTCCAGACGGGAATGACGGTCCCAAGCCCTGACCTTGCCTCACTTGCTGCAGTCGCGATGGGACCATGGGATGTAAATAAGAGCACGGCATTGCAGGAGATTTGTGAGCTTCCAGAGTGTCACCTGTGCTTTGCTGTGGTGGAGAGGGGATGTCCCTCTCTGCTGCTTTCCTTCACCAGTGCCCTGCTGTGAGCGAGGGGATAACTGCAGCCCCAACACAAGTGCCTGGACTGGATGCAGGAGTTGCACCTCCTTGCAGGGCTGGCTGGGTCTCCCAAGTCCCTACGTGCATGAGGTGATGACTACAGCAGAGCTCCATGCCCTGTACACAGTCTGGACATGGCCGGATGTCCAGCTCAATCTGGCCAGCAGAGACCCTTTTGACTCCCACTATATGATGACACAGCATATGCAGGTGAAGAATTTTATGCGGAGGGAGTGGGATTCTCCACCCCTGTCCCCCAGTTGTCTTGACTCACGTTGGAGCTTTGGACTTTTTCTCCCTCCTGTGTATGATATCTCCCTTTTGGAAGGGGGGACTTTCCCAGCCCCACCCCAAAGCTGCTATAGCCTTGTTGGAACTTTGCGCGCTGGACTTCCATCCTGTGTGAGTGATGTCTAGGTGAGGGGGCATGCCCACCTTCCTTCCCAGCTGCTGTGACCCCATTGGAACTTTGTGCGCTGGACTTCTGTCCTGTGTGAGTGGTGTCTAGGTGAGGGGGCATGCCCACTTTCCTTCTCAGCTGCCGTGACCCCATTGGAACTGTGACCCCCTGGACTTCCGTCCTGTGTGATCATTGTCTAGGGGTGTGTGTGCCCTCCTTCCCTCCCTGATGCCACAACTCCCTTGGAACTGTGCCCTATGGCCTGACTGTTTGGGTGATCTGTGACCCATGTTATGGACAGTGTGTGGACGGGACTGGACTGGCAGTCTACCAGAGGAACTGGTTGTTTTGGGGCTATGTGTGGCTGCTTTCATAGTATGTCTTCCTTTTGCTTTTCCCTTTTCTTTCTGTGCTCACAATGGGATGTGCGTCTTACCCCCTGCAGCCGGTTTTCATTGGGTGGCACCTGGTTCCTCCTGTGGTGTGCCAGCATGACTGGCTGCTAGGACCTGCTTCTCAAACCTCTGCCCCTGCCCTCCAAAAGTACCGTGGAGAGTGGGTGGCTGCTGCGGCTTCTTTTGCCCACAATTTGTCAGGTCTGTATGTCATGGTGGGGGATGGTGCTGGGAGTGGAGCGAGGCCAGGCTTAGCCGCCTGCACATTTGTTTTGTTCCTCTGCCTTACCTGGCCCTCCAGTCGCCAGGGGTCACAAGCGTGTGCATTCTGTGCTCCTCCCGAAGCTGAGGTGTGTTGGCTGCATTATATTAGAGGGAGGGCAGATGTTTGGGGTGGATAAAACTGTGTGCATGTGGAGTTGACTTGATGTGTAACTAATTAAATGACTGAGCAATGAAAGTTTTACTATATAGCAAGGGAAGTGTCACTAACCTGCTATTCCCTATTTCTGTTTCTCAGGTGCTCAGTTGTCAGGACCTAGAATGGAGCAAACACCCATGCAGCGATTATGAGAGATGAAGATGGAAAAAAAAGCATTGCGAGTTAATGCTGTGATGGATATAGCAAAATCATCTATGGTGGCAGCAAAGGCAATTACTGAAAAAAATGGGGAAGATGCATGAGACCAGTTTACTAGAGTTAAGGCAGCAAAGAGAGCTGCTTGTTGCTAACCATGAGCACCGAAAGAAGCTAGAGAACCACAGGGATGAAAGGAAGGCACACCTCCAGGAAATTGAGGAACGATGACAGAAAATGGAGGAGCGCCTGTTAGAAATGGCAGGAAAATACCTCCAGGACTGCGCTTGTCCCACGAAAGCAATTGCAGCAGTCAACCGAGCATGCAGGGAATCTGGTGGCTGGGTTTGATAGGTTTGTGGGCTGTTTTTCTCTTCCACCTAGTGAAGGAGCATATGGCCGTTTCCAACCCATGCAGAGCTCTACGTCTGCAAACTGGCAATCTTTGCCATCGGAGCAAGTTCCAGTTCCATTCACGCAGGTGCAGGCCACATCGACTATTACGGGTCCTGTGTCCTAGATCACCAACGGTGTCTCCAAAGAAAAAGACCACAAAATGTAACGGTCTTGGAAAATATCTCTTTTCAACTGTTATCAGCAAACAGCTTTTCGCTAGGAAGATTTTAATGTTGGTTACTATTAAATGGTTACTAAAAAACCTTTTATTTAATATTTTTCTAAAAAGAGGGAAATAGAATTTGCAGATCGTTATTTATATTTATGAGGGAAATAGAATTTCTATTTCTGCTCCCATTTCTGAGGGACATAGAATTTGCCAGTGCTTTATTAAAAGCAAGAAGGAATGGTCCGAGATGGATAACGAAATACCAGAAGTGTGACCAGAGTCAGAAGTTATAAAAGCAGGAAGGAATAGTTTTTAATGTTCATTTTATTTTTAAATATGAGCTGGTTTTTTTTTTTTTTTTTAATTAGGGCTGCACTAAATACGCCTTCTGGGTACTCAGACTGAATTCTAACGTTCCGAACACCTGGTCTGGGTACTCGACAGAACTTTTGAGCTTTATCCGAGTACCCCGAATTCAGAAGTTGGAACTTTGGAATGGCAGAAGACAAACCCACCATAAATGTGCAGCTCCAAGCAGAAGTCCCCCAAACCCTCAGCAGTAGTGTAATCACAGCATGGCCCACCATCAGCAGTGCACCCGCTTTAAAATTATTATGCATTAATCAAGCAGTGCCCAGAAAAACAAGCTAGCAAGAGTGGGACAGTTGCTCAAGAAGACAAACTCGCCACAAAAGTGCAACTGCGGGCAGAAATTCCACAAAAACCCCAGCAGTACTAAGTCTACCCACAGCATGCCCCACCATCAGCAGTGCGCCCACTTATTCATTGCCAACCAAGCAGTGCCCAGAAAAGCAGGCTAGCACGAGTGGGACAATCACTCAAAAAGACAAGCCCACAAAAGTGCAGCTGCAGGTAGAAATTCCCCAAAATCCAGCAGTAGTGTAGCCACAGCCTATCCCACCGTCAGCAGTGCAACCACTTTAAAATCATTATGCCAACCAAGGCCTCTAGGGTGCTGCCAGCTTGCCAACAGGCAATGCAAGCAGCAGCAGCAGGCAGTACCCAAACTTTAAGCATATTTGGCAGTGGTGGCAACCCCTGGTATTGCCCCTCGTATATGGACAGACCAGGGGAAGTGGAGCTAGGCAGATCCCTCTGGCCACCATGGTGTCAACTTCAGTGGAGGCAGCAGGTACCCACTTATTTTTTAAAAAGGCATGGCATTGGTGTGGCACTGATAACTTGGACAGCCCAGGCCAGGGGAAGCAGAGCAAGACAGTGATCCCTCTGGCCTCTATGGTGCCTCCCAAGCAGTAGGCAGCAGCAGTGTGGCACCCCCTTATTTTTTTAAAAAAATAAAAAATAATCATGGCATGGCACTGGAAGCAAAAACAACTAACCCCTGTCCCCCAGCATTGTCCCTATGGACAGGTCACACACTCCTCCCTCGAGACAAATTCACCAATGAGAATGAAAAATGGGTGTGCAGCCACTTTTATTTTGTCCTGGCAGCCAATCAGAACTTGCCATCTGACTTATCCATCACCTCCTATAACCCCCTTGTACCAAATATGGCACCAAGTTTCATTTCCTAGAGGCTAGGGGGTGATTTATTTTATTTATTTATTTCAAAAAATTTATACCCCGTCCCTCCTTCACAGGCAGCCTGGGGTGGCTGACAACATTAATAAAATATACAATATATATAAAATCTTATAAAACAGAGTGGAACATCAATAAAAATAACTAGAAAAGAAACCCCACCCCAGCCAATCTCCCCCCCGCCTCCCAACCCTTACCCCTCTCCCTCGCCAAACGCCTGACGGAACAGCCAGGTCTTACAGTTCCTACAAAAGGCTGGGAGGTCCAGGGCCAGATGGGCCTCTGCCGGGAGGGAATTCCAAAGACACGGCATGACCACCGAGAACGCCCGATCCTGTGTGGCCCCCCCGGAAAACCCAGGGGACCTCCAACATGGTGCCCCCGGACGATCGCAGGGGCCGGTCAAGAACCTGGGGAATGAGGTGATCTCGCAAGTAGGCAGGACCCAGGCCGTATAAGGCTTTTTAGGTCAAAACCAACACTTTGAATCGAGCCTAGAAGACTATTGGCAGACAGTGAAGAGATTGGAGCACTGGTGTAATGTGCTCCCGGCAGCCCAGCCCCACCAAGAGCCAGGCCGTCACATTCTGCACCAGCTGCAGCTTCCAAGCCGTCACCATAGGTAGCCCCACGTAGAGCGTGTTACAGTAGTCTAACCAAGAGGTAATAAAAGCATGGATGATCGTGGTCAGGTCAGGAACTGAAACCAGCGGCTGAAGCCGTCACACCAGATGTAACTGGCGGAAAGCACTCCTCGCCACAGCCTCCACCTGGAGATCCAGGCGGAGCTGCGCATTGAGGAGCACCCCCAGGTTCCGTACCTGAGAAGTCAGTGGGGGACAGACCCCTTCTACCAAGGAAGGCATCACCTCCACCGACTTACCCACTAACATCACCTCCATCTTGTCAGGATTTAGTCACAGTTGATTAGCCATCATCCAGTCCCCCACAGCTGCCAGACATCGGGTAAACACCGAGACAGCTGGGCCTGGGTCGGTCGAAAAGGAGAGAGACGGTTGGGTGTCATCCGCATACTCATGACACCTCACCCCGAACTCTCTGATTACCTCGCCGAGCGGCTGCATATACATGTTGAACAGGAGAGGGGACAAAACAGAACCCTGCAGAACCCTACACGAGAGGTCTCGGTAAGCTGAAAAGCAATCACCGAGCACCACCTGCTGAGTTCTCCCGGTCAGGAATGAGCGGAACCATTCAGGAACGATCCTGCCCACCCCCGCACTGTCCTGCAGGCGCATCACCAACATCTCATGGTCAACGGTATCAAATGCTGCCGACAGATCTAACAGGACCAGTAGGATCGATCGACCCCGATCCTTTTCATGGTGGAGATCATCCACTAAAGCCACAAGTGCTGTCTCAGTGCCATAATTGGGTCAAAAGCCAGACTAAGAGGGATCAAGATAACTGACGCGGTCAAGATGCCCCTGAAGCTGCTGAGCCACTACCCGTTCAATAACCTTCCCTAAAAAGGGAAGGTTAGAGACAGGCTGATAGCTGGAAGGGGAGTCAATGTCAAGTGATGGTTTCTTGAGCAGATGCTGCACCACTGCCTCCTTGAGGCAGCCCAGCACTCTGCCCTCCCGTAGGGAGGCGTTGACCACCCCGGCCAGCAACGGCCCCATTGTCTCCCGGCAGCTCTTAACCAGCCAGGACGGGCACGGATCTAATTCACAAGAGGTGGCTCGAACAGCCCCAAGCACACCCACCACATCAGCGGGTGTCACCGAATGAAAGTGATCCCACAAAGTTGGACAAGCCGGGGCTTCTACAACCTCTACATCCCCCACTGTATTAAGTGCGGCATCGAGGTCTTGGTGAATACGAGCAATTTTCTCTGCAAAATAATCCGCAAAAAGGTCACAGCGGGCAGAAGATGACTCAACCCCAGGGTTGAGGGAGGCCGGACTGATCAGCCCCCGAACAACTTGGAACAGCTCTGCCGGACGGGATTTAGCAGATGCTATGAGGGCAGCAAAGAACTCCCTCTTTGCTGCCCACATAGCCACGGCATAGGCTCATAAACTAGCTCTATGCCGTGATCTGTTGTGTTCAGCACGAGAACGCCACCGTCGCTCTAACCGTTGCCCCTCCTGCTTCAGTGTCCACAGCTCCTCGGAAAACCAAGGAGGTCTGCGGAGCCTTCGCCTGGGCAATGGACGCCTGGGAGCCGTTTGATCAATGGCCTCTGTCAGCAAGGTGTTCCATAGCTTGACGAGGTCATTGATGAGACGGTCGTCAAGGCCCCAGAGCGCCTAGAAACCACATTGGGTTCAATGCGGTTTGTTCCATCACATTCTGAATTGTTCCATGCATGTAATGGTGCCAGCACTCGATGAGGACTTCTGAAGTTTTCCAGGGACCAGCCACAGTACTCGGGACTTCAGAAATTTGGAACCGAGGACCAGAATCCTCAGTGGATTTTGAAATTTTCCAAATAGTGAGTTTCAGCTCTATTTTTTTTCCATATTTTTTCTGACCATTTCCCCCCGATCACTAATTTTTGCTACTTTGCACAATTTCTACATAAACATTTCTTAACATTATTTTTTGTTCAATTACTTTATAATTACTTAATTATATTTAAAGTTTCCTAAATTGAAATTTTATGGTTTCATGTTACTTTTAATTACAATTTCATTCAACAGAGTTTTCAATTAAAATACGAGACTTTTTTTCATTTGAAGGTTTTAGTTGATTATTTAGAATATGGTACAATCTACAGAGTATAGTTTATATACCATTTTAAATTTACGATGTCCTAAGAAGTTATTACTTCAAATATTAAAATAATTTAAATTGACAGGATTTTTTCCATAACATTAAAAATGTGAATAGTACATTCACACATTTTAAAAACTGTGGAATTATAATACCCGCTATTATCTCCAGTTATTATAATAGCTCATTGTGTAATGTGCGAAAGCAGCCTGTGTTATGAATAAAGCACTGTGTAACTAGCTAATTCCCTTAAAGAGACAGTAACTTTGAGCTGAATTCCCCAAAGAGTAACTATTGAATTGATTGCTCAAAGACAGTGGCTTTGTGGGGTCTGGTGCTGCAGGGATTTACCTGGGAAACCATGCCCTGCTACGTCAGTGATGGAACAAGGTAACAATGCCAAGTTTGCAAAAGTGGAGCTCTGAAATGGGCACAAAGAGTAAAGCTATTAAGTAGAGACAGAAAGAACTTTAAAAACAAAAACATGGTGCCCCACTCAAAATCACCCTTGTTTCTGCCAGGATATGCATTTCTGAATAAGTGAATCTGACTGGCTGAATTGCACAATAGGACTTTTAAAACTCGTCAGAAGGCTGAAGGTCAGTTACTGCATGGTGAACATCTGTTACCCTACTGCACCCACGTCCAACAGATTCTGCATGTATGCCTCTTGATCATTTGAATAGGAATAAAGTCATAGTAATAAAACATTGTGAGAAGATGAATGCTTCCTGCTCTGAAAACATTGTGCTTCCAACAGTTTTTCCATGAATGACTCCAGCTTTGCCTCAACATTTATATAGCTGCAGGAGACCATTATCCTAAGATAACATTCTCTTGCACAGACATGATCTCTTAATTAGAGCAATATGGGAACGGCTTTAGTATCTTTGACATAGATCCTGCATACTGATTCATGATATTCTAACTAAAGACATATTTTTGGCATCATGATGGCCAGTAAGCTGGAGATGTGAGAATTCAAATCTCCTTTTGCAAGAGCAGCAATGTTCCAGGAAACCCTCCAAATGCCACACCGATTGGCTTATATTTTCACCCCATCTCACTTGCTGCCCATCTTTCTAACCATATAGAGCTGAGTATGGCTTGTCTTATTGCTGCTTCAGAAATGACAGAGGGCAAGGAAGCTTTTTGAGATCGCTATAAAGCAAGTATATGATTCGGTAACCTCTCCTCTTTTTAGCTATGTCTCAGTACAAGTACATTGGATGAGTGACTAAGCCCCAGTCTATTAGAGATTGTCAGGAGCCTCATCTGCATGGGTGCAAGTGGGATGGCACTGGTGCTCTGCTCAGGGGGCAAGTCCTGAGCATCCAGATTTGGCTGTCCAGTAAAAAGGATGAGTCAAAAGCATGGTTGGGTCCATAGCAAGGGCCAAAAGCCAAGAAAGGAGTCCAGGAGGTGATGGACCTGGAGAGGCAAGTCCTACAGCTAGCACTTGAGATCTCTCTCTGAAGCCCAGAACGAAAGGTTAGCTCTTGATCCCAGGAAACATTTATGCGTCCTTCTGGTCAATCCTGAGACAGAACACTGCAGCCAATCAGGGCAAGGGCTGAGAAGTCCCTGGGAAAAGTGCAGGACTTGATTTGCCCCAGAGCCCGAAGGCTTATTTTGCCCTTGGTGATGTACCTGATATCCCTGGAGACCCAGGTTTTAGACCTGGCAATGCCAAATCCTGACACTTATGGAAAAATGTGCATTTTAAAATTCACAAATACAATTCAGATATTTGTATCTAGAGATGTATATGCATGCTTGCATTCATTGCTGTTTCAAAATTTGTCACTTTGGTAATTTGGTACGTAGGTAGTCATTTTTTGTTCACTTTGTGTGTTTGGCACTTGACTACTCTGTTATTCAGTTCTTGAGTCAACATGGTATTTGATATTTCATACTTTGCTTTCTTTCTTTACTTTGCTGATTTTTGTGATTCACTGTTTTGTTGTTCAGTACTTTTCATGACTTTCCCCCATGTTAGATCGTACAGAACAATCAAATTTGAAAATTCAAAATGTCTCTACCAAATAGAACTGACAGACTTTAAATACTGAATACAAAGTACTAGGACTGACACAAATATTTGGTGTAAGCAGCATCAGCAGGTCAGCACCATCTTTGAAAAGGACTGAGCATGCTCAGAAAGGGCCATTCAGGCTCTTCTGAGCATGCTCAGTGGGTTTTTTTAAATTTTCAAACTTACCAGCCAGGAAGAGGCCACGTATCCAGAAGGTAAGTAACCCCCCTGGACCCGCTGCTAGCCCCCGCTTAACACCCCCGCCCCCCTGCTAGACCCTCCGCTCCCTGTTAATTACCCCAACCGTGACCCCCTCAGAACTCAGCGAGTATTCACCAAGGGACCGAGGAGCAGCCCAGACACTTGGACCGCTTCTCATATCCCTGGAGAATACTCGTGAGGTTTATTATTATTATTATTTATTATATGGAGCAACCCTATCTCCCACTGACTTTAATGGTGGAGGATTGTTTTCTTAGTTGTGAATTTTGCAATGGAGACAAAGATGAATTGAGTGTGCCAATTAAATTCATAAATATGGAATGTCATATTCATTCCAGCCTTCCAAGGTACCAAATAATGATGTTAAAGAAGCAGACAAAGTATATGAGGTGAATGAAGTACTGAATACTGAAATACCAACAGGACAAACAACCACAGAGGAAACCAAAACAAATTTCACAAATGAATAGCTTGGTATCTAACCTCCAAATTAAATTTGTATAAATGAATGCAGATAGGTAAAGTCTTTTAAATTTGGTATTCACAGTGAATATTTGTTTCAGCTCAAAATAATATACTTATTTACGCATATATTTATTTAGTTATTATTTATATACTTATATAAAAGTATATATATCATTCAACCCTGTTGATTGTTAGATCTTTCGGCTGCATTTGATACTGTTGACCATGAGTTGTTGGTGACTCAACTGCAAGACCGGGCAGGAATCAGCGGGACTGTCCTTGAATGGTTCCTCTCTTTCCCTGGCTGGGAGAACCCAACGTGTGGTGCTGGGTGATTATTCATCTTCTCCCCGGGGCCTCACGTGTGGAGTCCTGCAGAGTTCCATCTTGTCCCCTCTCCTGTTCAATGTGTATATGCAGCCTTTGGGGGAGGTTGTCAGAGAGTTTGGTGTAAGGTGTCATCAATATGCTGATGCTACTCAGCTGTACCTCTCTTTTTCAGCTGACCCAGACCCTGCCGTCTCGCTGCTATCCCAGTGTTTGGAGGCCGTGGCAGAGTGGATGTGGCAGAGCAGACTGAAGCTCAACCCCGATAAGATGGAGGTGATGGTGGTGGGGAGAACGAGGGAGGTGTCGGCCCCCCTGGTTGGGGGGGGGTTTGCCCTCCTGTAGCTCGGCAGGTTTGGAGTCTGGGGGTGATTCTGGACACAGATCTCCGCCTGGAGCAGCAGGTGGAGGCAGTGGCGAAGGCTGCCTTCTGCCAGTTGTATCTGGTGCGGAGACTGCGTCCGTTCATCTCTGTTTCAGACCTGGCCTCCCTCATCCATGCCTTCGTCACCTCGAGGCTGGACTACTGCAATGCGCTCTACATGGGGCTGCCCTTGTTCCTGGTTTGGAGGTTGCAGCTAGTGCAGAATGCAGCGGTCCGTCTCCTATCAGGGACGGGCCGTTGGGAGCATATAACACCTGTGCTCTGGACTCTGCACTGGCTGTTGATAGCATGCCGAGCCAGGTTCAAGGTATTGGTGCTAATATATAAGGCCCTTCATGGTCTGGGCCCCTCATACCTCAGGGACCGCCTCGCCCTCCGCGCCCCAGAGCGGCTCCTTTGGTCTGCCGGGGATGCCTTCTTGGAGGCCCCCATGTTAAGCGGGGGGCCACGATAGAGAGGGCATTCTCGGTGGCTGGGTTGCGCCTTTGGAATTCCCTTCCGGAGGAAGCTTGCCTGGCCCCAAGCCTTTTGACATTTCGGTGATTTGTAAGACCTGGCTGTTCGCCCAGGCCTTTGGGGAGGGGGGGTTAGGGGGTGTTTTATCTTCCCCCACCCTTATTTATTTATTGTTTTTATCCCAGCTTATTGTAGTGCTTTTATGGATGGTTTATATTCTGTTTTAAAATTGTTTTTATGATGAAGTTGTTAGCCATCCCGAGCTGTTCGCAGGAGGGGTAGGATACAAATTGAACAAAATAAATAAAAATAAATAAATATGCTGATGACACCCAGCTATATCTCTCATGAAGGAGGCTATGGTTAGGCCCCTGCTCAAGAAACCATCTCTTGACGCTGATGCTCCTGCCAGTTATCGGTCGGTCTCTAACCTTCCCTTTTTAGGGAAGGTTATTGAATGGGCTGTGACACGGCAGCTTCAGAAACATCTGGACCGCACCGGTTTCCTTGACCCCTCTCAGTCCGGGTTTTGGCCTGGGTATGGTACGGAGACTGCATTGGTGGCCTTGGTTGACGATCTCAGTCTGGCATTGGACCAGAGTCGTCAGACCTTACTGGTCCTGCTAGACCTTTCATCTGCGTTCGACGCAGTCGATCATGAGGTGTTAGTGACTCGCTTGCGGGACCGTGCCGGGATTGGTGGGACGGTCTTGGACTGGTTTCGTTCATTCCTGGCCGGGAGAACTCACCAGGTGGTCTTGGGGGAGTGTATGTCTTCCCTCCGGGACCTCACGTGTGGAGTCCCACAGGGTGCCATTCTGTCCCCCCCCCTCTTGTTTAACATCTATATGCAGCCGTTACAGGAGATCGTGAGAAGGTTTCAGGACATGCAGTGTCATCAGTATGCTGATGACACCCAGCTCTACTTCTCTTTTTCCATTGACCCAGGCCATGCAGTCTCTTTATTTTCCCAGTGCCTGTCAGCTGTGGGGGCTTGGATGAGGTTGAGCCAGCTGAATCCTGACAAGACGGAGGTGATGTTGCTGGGTGAGGGCCTGGGAGTGGTTGAATCTCCTCTTGTGGGGGGGTTTGCCCTCCCATGGTCCCGCAGGTATGAAGTCTGGGTGTGTGCCTCGATTCACAGCTCAGCCTGGAATCTCAGGTTGTGGTCATGGCAGGAAGTGCATTTCGGCAATTACATCTTGTCCGGTGGCTTTGGCCTTATCTCTCAGACTCTGACCTCGCCACTGTCATCCATGCCTTCATCACCTCGAGGCTGGATTACTGCAATGCGCTCTACGTGGGGCTGCCCGAGAAGCTGGTCCGGAGGCTGCAGCTGGTGCAGAATGCCGTGGCCCGTCTCCTTACTGGGGCAGGCCGCAGGGAACACATGACACCTGTGCTCCGGGCTCTGTACTGGCTGCCTATAAAGCACCGGGCTAGGTTCAAGGTGCTGGTTTTGACCTTTAAAGCCCTTCATGGCCTGGGCCCTGCCTATCTGCGGGATTGCCTCACTCCCCATGTGTCCATGCAACCCCTGAGATCGTCCGTGGGGACCTTTTTGGAGGTTCCCCGGGCGAGATGGGTGGGCACTGATGTGAGATCTTTTTTGGTGGCTGCCTCTGTGCTGTGGAATTCACTTCCGGAGGAGGCTTGGTTGGCCCCCACCCTCCTGTTGTTTCGACGTTTGTGCAAGACCTGACTGTTCCGCCAGGCCTTTGGCGAGGGTGTGTGTGTAGGGGAGGGGGGGGGAAGGGGGGTTGGGATGAAGGGTGTGTTTTTATGACTTGTTTTAAAATGTGTAGATTTATTTTAAAGTGTTTTATTGTTGATTTTTTTTGTGCATGTTGTTTGCTGCCCTGAGTTGCCTTTGGGCAGGAGGGGTGGGATATAAGTTTTGAATAAATAAAAAAAATTAAATAATTTTTTTTTTCATCAGACACAGGTCCGGCAGTCTCGATGCTTACCCAGTGTTTGCCAGCTGTGGGGGACTGGATGAGACTGAGCCGCTTGAAGTTAAATCCTGACAAGACGGAGGTGATGGTTGTGGGGAAAGCTGGGGGAGTGATGGCCCCCATAATTGATGGGGTCCACCCTCCCCTGGTATCTTAGGTCCATAGTCTGGGGGTGCTCCTTGATCCACAGCTCTGCCTGGATGTCCAGGTGGCAGCTGTGGTGAAGGGTGCATTCTGCCAGTTACATCTGGTACGTCGGCTTAGGCCGTATGTCTTGGACTCAGACCTGGCCACAATCATCCATGCTTTTATTACCTCGAGATTAGCCTACTGTAATGCACTGTATGTGGGGCTACCCTTGGTGCTGGTCCGGAGACTGCAGCTGGGGAAGAATGTGGCGGCCCATCTGAAGGGGACGGGCCAACGTGGGCATGTTAATCCAGTGCTCCACTCTCTGCACTGGCTGCCAATAATCTTCTGGGCCCAATTCAAGGTGTTGGTGTTGACCTTTAAAGCCCTAAACAGCCTGGGCCCCACCTACCTGCAGGACCACCTCACCCTCCAGATCCTGGATTGACCTCTGCGGTTGGCCGGGGACGCCCTCCTTGAGGTCCCCCGGGTTTTCCGGGTGTCAACCATGAGGAGGGCATTCTCTGCGGCTGCACCATGGCTGTGGAACTCCCTCCCGTTGGAAGTCCGCCTGGCCACAGACCTCCCCTCTTTCCGTAGGCAGTGTAAGACCTGGCTGTTCCGCCGGGCCTTTACCGAGGGAGATGGGGTGGGTGGGTTGGGCTAGGGAGGGGTTTTGGTACTGGGTTATTTTAACTTTGGGGTTATTAGTGTTGCTTTTAATGTATTTTATTTTATTATGTATTTTAAAATGTTGTTAGCCGCCCCGACATGCTTATAGCAGGAGGGGGCGGCATATAAATTTAATTAATAATAATAAAAAATAAAGAATAAAAATAAATAAAATAAAAATATAATACACTTTTTTTTCTTTCTTTTTTTAAACAATAGCTTTTCCGTGTCTCTGTATATCTATATTTAGATAGCTCTAGCTACAGGTGGATGGCTACAAACAGACAGTTGTTTTAAACATTTACTATCTGACTACTACATTATTTGAAAAAGAACAAACAGGCTTAGATAAATAAGCTTGTACATTAACACAGTCTTAATCTACACAAGAAAGCTTGGGGGGGAAAGAAATACTGAAGGATTCACATCAGTTAGCAATTCTACAAGCCAATCAGAATCCCATGAGCAAACACTCCTTGTCAGCTGGTCTGTGACTCTCTCCTTCATCTGAATCCTGAGTGCCAAAGAATACTTCCTGCCCCAGATAAATTCTTTCGCTTTATTTGAGTCTATTGCATTACACGATAAGTCAGCCTGTCAGTTCCTCACAAAATTGTCAACACTTCACATTGGGTGCAGTCTGGAAGCTACTTACTCCAGAGTAGGGCGGTCATACCTCCCCTTTAATACAGGATGCTTATGAAAAATACATGGTGCAAAGTTGCCTTAAGACTGGCTGCATTGCAGCCCTGCACCATGTATTTTTCATAAACATTAGGGGTGGGAATACCGGTAGATCCGGAATCCGATAATGCCGGTACGCCCAGTACCGGCATTATCGGATTCAACCCGGTAAATCCGGTCAGGTTACCGGATTCCGGGTACCGGATTTTTTTACATTGCAGCCATTTAAATGAATGGCTGCAATGTAAGCAAAGCCCCACCAAAAAAGTAAAAAAAAAAAAAACCCTCCCCGAGTCCAGGCTGCGCGGGTGGAAGGGGGGACACCCCCCACCCACCCTGCCCAGCCTGGATTTTTGTTAAAAAAAAGAGCCCACCCCCCAGCACCAGC
>QEPC01002813.1:176760-220812 GCA_003113815.1 Sphenodon punctatus
AGGAATTAATTGTATTTCATTGATTTCAATGGGGACACAGTGCCCCATTGAAATCAATGAAATAAAACCGGTACCGGTATACCGGATTTAATCCGGGAATCCGGTTCTTTGAGAACCGGAAACCGGTAAATCCGGTATTTACCCCGGGGTTCCACCCCTAATAAACATCCTGCGTTAAAAGGGAGGTATGGCCACCGTACGCTGGAGTAGCCTTGTTGACTCTTGTGAGACAGCTCTAGAATAAGTGGTTTCAGGGTTGTGTCCAAAGGGTTGCGGGAGGCTTGCACCAGTGCAGCACTTTGAAAACTGGGTTTTAAATCCGGTTTATGAAGACTGAAAACCTCACAGTAAGTTGAACAGTAGAATAACGTAACAACTTTCTGCTTCACAGATCAGGTTTTTCAGATGTTTGCACATCATGTAACATAGCTCCTTCTGTTCCAGTGTTTGTGTATACATGGGGACCAGGGAATCCTGCCTGCACTAAATGACAGCAGGTGGGAATTCCCTAGGCCCTGGTTATCAGCTGTTTGGTGGTAAGCAGGGATGTGTGTGTCCCCCCCCTCCCCCCAATGACTCAGTGGGGGTGGGAGTTTCCTGTTCCCTGCCTAATAGCTGTTTGGCAGGAAGCAGGGAATCCCTTCCAGCAGCGATCTGGACAGGCCAACCCTGCCAGTTCTGAATTCCCATTGGAGGGGGCTGACATCCCAAGCTGGGGGTGCTGCCAGCAGACCATGAAAGCTCTGCCAACAATTCAGCAGAGCAATGAATACCAACTTGTTTAGCATCATGGGTGGAGCTAGAGCAATTCACAAGTATCTCTGTCCACCTTTGTGCTAAGTGGGTGGATAATGTACAGAAGCAGCACCCTTTCTATATTGTAAAAACATGAGAGATGCCATACTGGCTCAGACCAATGGTCCATCTGACAGTGGTCAACTTCAGTTTCAAAGAATTGCACAATAGATCACAACGGAGAGAGCTGTTTGCTGTTGTTCAGTCCCTGACAATCAGGTCTCATTCCCCAGCCAACTTCATGATGGTGGCAACAAATGAGCCAGTGTCGCTATGGTGGAATAAGAAGTATTCTTTTCAGTCTCTATCACCATCATTGACCTCTATGGCCCTTTTTACATGGACGGGGGGTGGGTGAGGGGATGGGTGTTATGGCGCAGTGGATGGAGGTGTGTGTGTGTGTCCCTTTACATGGACACACACACACCTTCACCCACATGGCCTCCTCCAGTTTTCCAGAGGGCTTCGTGGGTGGAGGTGGGTGTTGTGTGGGAGTGTGTACACCCCCCATCCATCTTGCTCGGTGTTCACATGGACAAACACTGAGCGGACACCCATCCCCCGCTGGCTGTTTTCATGGACAGCCACCCCCTAAACACCCGCCCGAATACCAATGGGGGTGGGGGTCCGTATAAAAATGGTCTATGTTTCTGTTATAAAACATTCCTGTTGTTGATACACACAAAAAAGGGTACATTTTGAATTTCAGCTTCTAGGCTAACATTGCAACATTAGCAGACAGGAAAAGCCCTGCTTTTATTTTCCCCGTTAGGGCTGCTCTGCAATGCAGCCCTGTACCCTGTATTTCTTATAAGTGTCTGCTAAAAATGTGCATATATGGCAACCCTATCCATTGTTCACATTTGCTACTTAAATCCCCGAGAGGCAATAAGCACAGAATCCTTCTTTTGCAGTTTGCTGGTCTCGTAATTCAAAGAGCTGCCCAAGAGAAAGCCTCATTCACTTCAATGGGGCTTTCACTGGTGCAGCATTTTGAGGACTTGAGGCTTGGTTGCTTTTCAGGGTAGGGCTGTACCAACCCTTATCTTTTGTGTTGGGGAGGATTCCTACCCTGGGTGCGCATCTCTTGCAAAAACTTGCAAGTTAGTGGCTCTCCAACTTTGCCTTTTTAGGACATTGTCACCTAGACACAGGTACACAATATCCTGAAAGGAAGGCTAGTTACCAATATTTTATATCTGACCAAAAAGGCCCTGGGGTAGAAACATACCCCAATTCATTTTACAATGGGGTGGCTAATCAGTGTAACTCATTAAGCTTAATCTTTCTGTTTCAAACAAAGATTTTTGGGGAACACAGTACTTTCTTCTCCCACCCGAACAGTTATATTCAGCCTTTGCTGTTCAAATTTTAATTCAGTTTTCTTTCTCTGGCTGTCCCACTTTCTTTCTCCCCCATTCTTCTATTTTATTTAAAACATGTTCCTTAGAACAAATAAGGTTCGTCAACAACAAGAGGCTACTCTCTTCTATCATGAAGTGATTGGCTTGCTAGGTAATTGGCTTGCTAGGTCATCATATGGAAGGTAAAGTAGTAAACAATTACCAATGCCACAGCACCAGATCCTGTATCCCACAGCCTCCGTATCGAGGGCCAAATCTGAATGATTTCAAGACACTTGGGATTCGACTTTTCTATCTACACCTTTCAACAAAGTAGTGGGAGATTCATTGAGCCTGATCCCAAGCCCTGCAGATCCTGCACGTGCATGTGCACAATTTCTGTGGGGCTCAATGTGCCCACAATAGAGATCTGGGGGGCTTTGGATTGGGCTCTTTGAATTCTTTGACCAAGCCTACGACATCATTATTATAAGCATTTGTATAGCGCCAGCTGTGTACCTGGCACTTTGCAGAACAATAAAATAGACGCGGTCCCTGCCTACGGCTTACAATCTAATAGACACGGAGGGGGGAGACAAGGAGAGGAGACATAGGGAGAGACAAGGGATAAATAATATTCAAGAGGCTGCGAAGTCTCAGGTGCACGTGCTTGGCTTGGTTGCAGTTAGGCAGGAGTCTGCGGGGAGGGCAGACAGTAAATATTGAGAGGAAAGTTCTAACAGGCATCGGGAAAGGCGGCGAGGGAGGGGACAGAGGAGGAGCGGAGAGTGCATGCAGGAGTGTGTAAGGAGAGGGCTGAGAGGTAAGGTGGAGCCATGTTGTGAAGGCCAGGGTTTTGTAAGTGAATACCAAGAGTTTGTGAAGGATGCGTTGGGGAAGGGGGAGCCAGTGAAGTGAGGAGAGGAGAGACTGCACGTGGTCGAAGCGACGGGCCGAGTGGGTGACCCTAGCAGTGGAGTTTTGGATGGAGATAAGGGGTGACAGGTGAGAGCGGGGGAGACCAGCAAGGATGAGGTTGCAGTAGTCTAGGCGAGAAATGACCATGGCGTGAACAAGGGTTTTGGCTGAGGAGACCGAGAGAAAGGGGTGAATCCGAGCAATCTTATGGAGGGCAAAGTGACAGGACAATTTTAAAGGCTAGATCCTACATTCCAGTGCTTAGGAAAGTTTCTGGTGGGATTTAATGAATGTATTGCTTGAATAAGGATGGCAGGGTCAAAAGATCTACAGCTCAGTTTGCTTATTACCTTGGCAGCATTGGCTGCATCCCAACAATGTATTTGCCAGTGGTTTTGCATAATCTGGGTTTAAGTGACTCAGAAGATGGGGTTTCCATCACTTTTTTGGGAGACTAAGTATTGTGCAATCTAAGAAACCTTGCAGTTTATGAAGTATTTTCAGACTTTTCCCCCTGGAGTCTCATTGACTTAGGTTCACTTCAGTACTGTATTATATGATATCCCTTGAGCTCTCTGTGGTGTTTTACACCCTTCCAGTAGGGGTAAATGCCTATCGTGATCTCTCTAATTTCATCATCTAGTAAGACAGGCTGCTCTACATTTAACTGCACTTTGATCTCTCCTGACCTTACCCCCTCCCAAGGCTCGGATCCAAGTATGTACAAATTGTGCAATTGTAGAGGGCCCCCACATGTTTGGGGATCCCCACAGGAACCCCAAAGTACATGGAGTCCATGAATAAACTTGAAATGACAACATGTGAGAAGCACAGATGTAAAATACAGGTCCACAAGTCCCCCAAACAAGGGAATTCTGTCCTGTGGAGGGCCCAGGGCCGGCTTTAAGCAGGGACCATGGCACAGGCCCCGTGGTCAGAGGGGGGCCCTCAGGGAGGCCTGTCCTGATAGTCACATAGTCACAGGTCCAGCACTCCTGAGACTCCAGAACAGGGTATTTTTGTAGGGCCCTCTCCTCATCTGTGGCTCTCAGCCTGCAGGGTGCCTTCGCCCTGCGTCCCGTTCCCTTAGTTTCAGTAAATCACCCATCCTTGAATCCTCTCTGCCGGGGGGGGGGGGGGGAGAATGTGTCCCCACATTTAAAAAAATTTTTTTTTGTCCTAGGTCCCGCAAATTCTAAGGCCAGCCCTTAGAGGGCCCACACAATTCAGGAGAAGGCCCATGCCACTGTTTTGCACAGGGCTTCAACTTCCCTTGATCTAGCACTGTCCCTCCTTCTCTTGCTCTTGTCATGTCCCAGCTCTGCTGGGGGAGGAGCAGTAATAGAACAGTGGCAGCAAAGCCAGAGTACTTGTCTGCTCCACTCCTTTGGGTTGCCACCTCTTTGTCAAGTCTCCAGGCTTCAGAAGCCCTGATTTTTCACAGGAGCCTGTGGCTAACCCAGTGAATCGGGGGTTCTAGGGTTGGCAGGGGTTGGCGGCGGGGGGAACGCATATCAGAAAGGAAGCGGGGTCGTAGGGCTAACTCTGTCCCTACGGAGTGACTTGATGTTATGAAACTCCACATCAGAAAAGGGGAGAGGGGTGACAGCCCTTTTGCACTGCCTCTTTCTTTATGCTCCACCCCCTGCAAAGTGATTTCTAATGGTAAATCACAAAACTCAGCAAGGGGCGGAGTTATGTCAGAAAGGGGCGTGACAGTCCCTTTGTCCCACCTCTGAGTTTCCTCCTGGCCCTAACTGTACCCTCTTGCAGTCACTGCTCCTGCTGCTTTCCCTCCCTTTCTTCTCTTCCACCTGTGCTGCCTTGTGCCCAACAGCATGAGGATGCAGGGGAGAAGTATGGTAGAAACTAAGGCGAGGCACAGTGCTGCAGTGTCTTCCAAAATGAGAGATCTCCAGGCAGGCAGAAAGCAGAGCCAGAGAGAAGGGAGGAGGGAATGCAGCAAGTTTGTGCTGCTGGGGATTGGGCCCTGAGGCTTTTCTAGGGCCAAGAAGTGGGGAGTGCGCCCCCCAGATTATCCCCTCTATTCAGTGAATGAGGTATGAGGGTAAGAAGATCATCACTCGCTTTAGAGACAGAATAGTCTTTGGCTGATTTGAAGGAGAAACAAACCAAGGAGTCTCCTTGGAGTCACGGCTACATATTGTGAGAAGAAATTTATATTTTAGCATTAACCATCCTTCCATGAGGCTTGGAGAGAAAGGAAATCTTCCCCATCTGCCATAATTCAGTCAGGTTGTAGTGTTGAACTTGTGACTCACAATCATCCCCATGTCACTAGACAGGCAGAGCAAGTCTTGCACTATGACTGCACGACTGAGCAGTTGGGGGAAGAGACTAATCCTACTCAGACAACACACAACTCTCCCAACAGCAGGAGGAGAAAGAGAGGGAAACAGCTGGTTTCAGAGAGAGGGAATTCAATTTATTCCTCTGCTCACAGTTGTGCTGGTGAGACAGCCTCTCTGAAGATGCCACCCTGAAGTCTTTCCATAGGATTTTGGTAGAAATCAATGGGAACTGATAGCAGAAGTGGGTAGGAAGGTACTCTACACCACTAGGTGATTTGTACTTGAGGTAAATCAAAGTCAGTGTAGTTGCATTGGTTTATTCCAGCTTAGGATCTGGCCATAGTTTGGCACTGATTTCTCTTGAGTTTAGGGGAACAATACATTTTTTTAAAAATTCAGTGTCCCTGTAAACCTCTGGTCAAATAAGGGAGAAAGAAAGTTGCACAGACTCATCAACAGATACTGGTCCAATAAAGCTAGCCACCACCATGATCATGTCTGTTTCATACTCAGGATCAGCATAACAGGAACAATCCAAAAACTAAATCTAGTGCAGTCATTGGAAGAATGCCATTATCTTATCAATGGCAGTATTTTATTGTATTTATTTATTTATTTTTCAATTTAATACCCCGCCCCTCCTGCCATCAGACAGCCCGGGATGGCTTACAATATAAAAACACAAATAAAATCCAATATAAAACATTTTTTAAAACTGCCAAAAGGAAGGCGACATTTAACACCACCACCACCACTCCTCCAACCTTTCACCCCTCTCCCCCACCAAATGCCTGGCAGAACAGCCAGTCTTACAACTTTTCCGAAAAGAGGGGAGGTCCGGGGCCAGCCACAACCCCACCGGAAGGCAGTTCCACAGCTGCGGCGCAGCCACCGAGAATGCCCTCTCCTGCATGGCCCTCCGGAAGACTCGGGGGACCTCGAGCAGTGCACCCCCGGATGACCGCAGGGATTGATCCAGCACCTGGGGGGGGTGGGTGAGGCAGTCCTGCAGGTAGGCAGGGCCTAGACCGTTTAGGGCTTTATAGGTCAAAACCAACACCTTGAAGTGGGCCCGGAATGCTATCGGCAGCCAGTGCAGAGCACGGAGCACCAGTGTTATGTGCTCCCGGTGTCCCAATTCCACCAAGAGATGGACCACTGCATTCTGCACTAGCTGCAGCCTCTGAGCCATTGTCATGGGTAGCCCCACATACAGCGTGTTACCATAATCTAGTCTAGAGGTGATGAAAGCATAGATAAGGGTGGCCAGGTCAGAGTCTGAGACATACGGCCAAAGCCGCCACACCAGATGTAATTGGCGGAAGGCACTCCTCGCCACAGCCTCCACCTGGGACCGCAACACCCCCCCAAATACCACCTCCATCAGAGCATGCAGAGAGGCTATTGTACAGGTAGGTGCACGGTATACAAGCAGCACCCCTAAACTGTCTCCCGCCAAATCAAACACAAGGTGAAGGACCTCCATACCAACCATGGTTTGCACCGGATACCTCCTCACAGACCATTCCTCTTTAAAAATCATGGCTACACCACCCCCCATCCCTCTGACCGTGGCTGATGCTGCATGGAATACCCGGCTCACAAGGTCAGCCAGAATAGGCCACTACTTGAGGTCCAGCCAGGTTTCCGTGATACATACAAGATCAGCGGCTGAGTCCAGGATCAACTCCTGGACAGTTGTTGCTTTACTCACCATTGAACTTGCATTCAACAGCAGCAACACAGGCTCAGAGGCCCTCTGATCGTAACCCAACTGCCTGGGGGCTAGTAAGTGGGACTTGTGCTAAGCATCTGTCCTGCTTCAATGATCTTACACCACCTCCACCTGGGATCATATCTTCCTCGGCCTGTCACGACCCCAATGGCTGTGGCCCTCCCCCCGGCAGGGCCCGCAGCCCTGACCCCCCTCTGGCTTCCCTGCCCTGGCGGCAGGGGAGATCACCCCCCACCCTCTCCTCCTCTCTAACCCTGTCAGCAATCCCACATCCCTATATATCCAAATATACCCCAATACTCTCCCTCCCCACCCTAGCCCTCCCACTAACTCTCCCTTCCCATCAACTCTTCTCCCAAATACCCCAATCTCTCTCTCCTCCCCCCCCACCCCAAAATAACAGTAGATGGTAATCGGAGCAGAATTAGATCATCCCTGGGCATTTTTGACAATCCCACCCGAAATGGCTTAAAAAACTCACAAAGGATGCAGATCCTCCATCCATTGGAATTGCTGGGTGTTTTTACACACACATTTCTCCTGGATGTTTGCTGTTATTACTATTTATTATTATTATTATTTTATTTTATTATAAGCATTTGTATAGCGCCATCTGTGTACCTGGCGCTTTACAGAACAATGTGATAGACACGGTCCCTGCCTACGGCTTACAATCTAATAGACTCGGAGGGGGAAGACAAGGAGAGGGGATATAGGAAGACATTTGAACTTTTTGTGTGTCTAAATCACTCACCCAGATCTTAAACATCTGGATCTTTGAACTTCTGCGTAGAACTTCTCCCAGAATGTTTGTGTGTAAAAAGTTCTCCTGGTAAACTCCTTTACACCAGGCAGCTGTGGTCACTTGGTTTCTATGGCAGCCCCTCACGTCTACAGCTGCGGCTACTTTAGGCTGCCTTAGAGCAGTGTTTGTGTGAAGAATGCATACAGGAACTGCCTCAGGGCAGTGTGTGTGTGAAAAATGCATCCGGAACTTGTGGACTTGTAAACCCAGAAGATTGAAAACTCCGGAACTTTAACGTGTGTGTAAAAATGCCCAATGTCTTACTAGAGCTGAAACGGGTGCCAAATTTGGTACCTGCAGGCAATATCTGCATTTCTGAGTACTGGGTCAGGTATTTGAGGAGCTACCAGATCTCCGATTGGGTACCTGGATATCCGGAAAAAAAATTCAGTAATTTCTGGTACTGGTTTTTCAATTTTCCAGTTACTGATTGGTAAATCGGGACAGAAAACTGAAAAACTGGGACTGGAAGACAACATTCCCAGACCAGAAACCAACATTCCAGGATATTGGGTACCTGAACTGGGTTGAAACTGAAATTTCTGAGTCAATTTGGGTACCAGAAATTCAACAGGTAGACCCATTTTTGTGAGTACTCGTTTCAGCTCTACTCAACTCCCAATTGACTTTAATAGCGAAGGCTTCAACCCAAAGTCTGCAATCTTCAAACCATTTATCTCACTTGCAATTCCATGTGCAATGTTGCATGTGTGCACAACACACGTACCTGCCTACTTGTGGGCTTTGGTGCATATTCACCTTTGTCCTCCAATGATCAGATCAAATTGCCTAAGCACACAGAGGGCAGAATTGATAGATTTATATACAAGCCTCATTTGTACAAATGGTGACACCCGCCCCTTCATTTGAGAATTAGACTTTATGTCTGTTAGTTCTTAATTAAGAGTGATTACCCAAAAGGTTACATTTTGGAGCTGACTGATTCATTGCTGCCAATGGGGGGGAAGGAACACAGTGAACAAAGGTCCCTGTCTATGGTACTTGAAAGCCAATATGACTCCCATCAAGTCTACTGGCCCTGGCCAGAACTGTCACCCATTGAAACCAAGCTTCAAAGGCAGGTCTGTTGCTTGTAAACCCACCGCACTAATAATCTCTGGGCTGTTCTGACTCTACAAAAGATATGCAACCATTCAAATGAAAACGGCCACAGCAGTGGAATGTTTGGCTGCCATTCCAAGGCTCCTATTTGGCCAAAATGAGATTTTATTGTTGTGTGTGTTCTCAGTCCTGCAAACGTTCATGCACATGAGAAGATTTACCCAGGCGAGTAGTACTTCCATAAATTAAATGCAACTATTTACCTGTGCAAAATTACTCACATGCAGAAATGTCTGCTGGACTGGGACTGGTGACTTTTTTGAAAATTACAAATCATACACACATAGAGTGCAGTTGTCAATGCTAGTAGATAGATCAGCCATTATTAAATATCCCTCTTTGTGCCTTGGCAAAGCATACGTATTCCTATCCTTACTGAAGGCCAAGAATCATGCCAAATTTCAGTTGCTAAAGTCAGTCTTGGGTTGTTTAAGGATAAAAGAAAGCACTGCATGTTTTGGCATCCTAATACTTCAGAAACAGTTATGCTAAATTTAGTGGGGGGAAATTTGCGGCAAAGTGGACAAAAAGAGAATTTGTTCTCAAATTGAGATGAAGTGGGGAAAGTGTCAGTATAAATGGTTGGCATTTGCTAAATTTGTTACTGGTTAAAAATAGTTTAAAAACCAATAGAATTGCCTTTTATATTCTAGCTCTACCATGTGTGCTGTAATGATGAAATATTAAGACTCAGGCCGTTTTTAGACATGCAGCGGGGATCAGGCGCGGGAGCGGCAAAACAGCCGCGGCGCTGTTTTACACGAACTGGAAGCAGAAGTTGTGCGCGTGAGTTCAGAGGTAACAAGAACCCTCCCCTTCATGGGTCCCATGGCAGTACCATGGAATTACTTTAGTTGGTCTTTTGCTAGTAATTTCCTTGACCTCTGAACTGATCTACCACAGGTTAACTCCAAAATTATCTGTTGTAGAAACATCCCAGATATTTTCAAAGGTGCTTCTACTGTGGATGACCTTGGGATTGCCAAGCAGTAGGTCCATTCTGATATCAAAACACACCCTTTGTGGCATGGAAGCCCATTCTTACGTATCTAGATTTTTGTCACAAACTGAGGTGCAAATAAATGTGGGATGTTTCCAAGTGCAAAATTTTACTTATGAGACCCCCTTTTCTTCACATGACTGAAAATCTACATGTCCATGTTTTCTAGGACTTATAAACAGTCCATATCCTAGCACAAAGGAACCAATGTTGCATGTGGACTTCAGGCAATTACTTTGGGTATTTTTAAACAAGCAAGGCCTGGATGTGTGTGCCCGTGTCTGCTGAGTAGCGCAACTATGGGACACCCATGCACATGGAGTGAATGGGAAGGGATTCTAATGGGCAGATCCCTGGGTATCCATCGCACCCACTCAGGCAAGCTCCATACACTCCCTCCACCACGGACTGGCCGCGCAAACAATTCATACAAATAGCCGCTTCCCCTCCTTCCACCCTAATTCCTGCCCAACTGCCCGCCCTCTGCCATGACACATAGTCCCAGATACCATGGAAACATGAAGCCAGGAACCCCTTCCTGCCCAGGAGATGGTGCCCAGGATATAATGGAGATGTATATTACTGGGCGGGACATGCAGGAAGCTGAAGTCCGAGGCTGTCCTCCATGGCGCTGGTTCTTCTCTTGTGCATTGTGAGGGATTTTGTTATACTTTGAGCTAACGCAATGTTGTACGTTGCGTGTGTTCTTAAGAACTCCCCAGGGAGCTCCTGGCAAGGCTGTGGGCAGAACTGGGGAAGAGGCTGGGCTGCAGACCTGTCTTCTGGCATGGGTGGGATCCCCAGTCCATATGAATAGGGAATGTGTGGGTGCCTGTCCCCAAGCACCCTTTTGCCTTGCCCTGCATGGAGCTCTCCAGATTTTCGGTAGTGCTCCGTGCGTGGCCATGAGTGGCCAGTGCATGGATCATGGGAATGCGCTCCCCTATGCTCCACCTTTGCACAAGCAGTTGGACATGTGGATGGTGGGTGGCCATGCGTGGATGTATCTCATTTAAAAACACCCTACAAGTCTTTCCTTGCATTGAGAAGCCCTGGATTGTCTTTGAGACTTGGCATCCTGATGGAATCTTTGTCTTTCATATGGCATGAAATAGCAACATTAGCTTTCTAAATCCTAAATTGGCAATCCAAATGAGACAGAGCAGATTACTGAGGTCCCACCAGGAGATGTTTATGTGGAGCACTGATTAACAAGATGTTCCACATCCTGACGTACATTTCTGCAATCACAAAATTTATGTGGTTTTTTTTGTTTGTTTTTTAAGGGTGCAAGTCCTCCACCCATTAAACTTAATGGCAAAACTCCCACTGACTCTAATGGTGGAAGATTGCCCTGGCAGTCATCATTTCGAGAGTGGATGCATGTGTCTGCCATGTAATGTGGGGATGTATTTCAAAGTGGACCATATTTTACAAGGAAGAGAAAAACCAGGGGATTCTAAAGCTAGTGTCTTAATAAGATGTTTATTTGGGATTGTGGTGTCCTTCCACCTTGTTTGCTATTCATCTTCAGGAGAAAGTCATGAAAGGAGTGTCCATTTAGCAAATGGACAAAATCTTATCTTCAGTTGTCATCAGCCAGTGGATGGGATTCAGATTCAACAAAATTCTGTCTGTTCCTGAAAAATATTACTCACATGAGTACTCCACTGGTCTCAGGTGAATTATACAACTGGGCCATTAGACACTTAAACAAGGATGATAAGTTATTCTCAAATTGCTGTTGACCTCTTCCTATGTTGTCAATAGCCAGTTGGATGTCATGCCAACTGGAAATTCCAGAGGGGTTCCAGATACCAAAGAGATAGCAGGATGTGATGCTCAGGAGCAGGCCATGAAGCTTCCTTTTGTATTCAAGCTTGTGAGATCTCATTAAGTCACTGGGGTATTCCATACTCAGCCAATGTTGTAGTTTGTTTTTTCTCTGGAGCACAAAAAATGTCTTTCTGACTGGTATTTGACTTGTGGAATCACTGTCAGAGATAGTTTTAATCTGTCTCACAATGTGTGAATGCGGTTCAAAGCGCACCATATTTTTCATGGAAGGGGGAAACCAGTAGATTCCAAGGTTTGCTTCTTCTGAAGATGTTTATTTGGGAGGGCAGCATCCTCCCACTTTGCTCACCATTGATCTTTGGGAGAAAGTAATGAATGGCTAAAGTACTCAGGCTGTGACCTTGCTGTCATTTCAAGATGAGCAGGCTCTTATAGGAGCCAACCGCTGCCAATTCCTCTCAACCTATGATGTTTCCTGTGAACTTTGCTAGGAACCAATAAAAGATAACATGAATTGTTGTGACTGAAGCAAAGAATGACAGGCTGAACAGAGTAAATAAAATATTTGCAGCCATGTTGGTGAGTGATGACGATCAACAGGATTATGTGGAGCTAGTTGGAAAAGAGAGTCAGCGTCCTGGCTAAAGGCTTTGCAAGCAGGAAAGAAAATAACCTAGATAATGAAGCCTATGGGACAAAATGTCCTAGAAGAACTTTCTGTGTTACAGAAAAGATTGTAACAATAACTAAGCAGTGCAGCATAGATTCAAAGCTTCAACACTGACATATAGCCTATAGTATACAACATTCTCCCCATAAGACCTGGTGAGACTTTGATCCACTGTTTTGGGATAGGTTATTCAAGTAGGGCTTGATCTTATTAGGTATTGAGCTCTCCGGCTTCAAAGCAGGAGTGTAACTGGGTTAGAATGGGCCTTGGGTCAGAAGATGGAATGGGTCCCTCACCCTGCCCCCTCTCACAGCAAGAAGAGATGCAGATGTACATGGGAGCGTCGGCATACCAAGATGCGGGCATCAGTGCAACTGCACTGTCTGTCCTATTGTAGTTGCTCCCTTACCTCAAACTAGCAAAGCAGTTACGTGCCCACTCTCATGCAGAAAAACATGCAGGCATTTGAAATTAGGGGGATATTAAGGTGATGATTATTATTTATATAACAGGAGCAATGTGCCTGGTGCTGAGCAGTTGTGATTATAGACACGCCCATGCCCCGTGGAGAAGAGGGAGGTGAGGCAAGGGAGAAGGGAACACAGTATAAGAAACACAGAGGTAGGTGTTTAGGAAGGGCTAGAAGATTGGGAAGGAGGGTGAGAGACAGAGAAAGAGAGAGAGCAGAGTGTGTGTGTATGTTGAGAGAGAGATTTCCACGCATAGGGGAAGCGTAGGAGAGGGGGCAAAGGCAGTAAAGGAAGCAGCCGGAGATTCTGAGGTGGGTGAGGGTGGTGACAGAGGAGAAGCAAAGTTCCTGGATGGGACAGTAGTGGAAAATGAGTGCAGAAAGGTAGGGAGGAGCACAGCCATGAAGAGCCTTGAAGGACAAGGAGTTTGTGCCTGTTTTGAAGGGGGAGAGGAGGCTGGCAGAGGGAGCAGAGAAGGAGTTGAATGTGCTTATGTGAATTGCAGCTAATCAGCCCCTATTGAGATTAAAAAACCACAAACCATAATGCTAGAGATGGACAGAATATTGTGGATGGAAACATCACATGGTTTTAGGAAGTTACAGATCCAGATCATAGAATTATAGGGTTGGAAGGAACCTCTAGGACCACCCCCCTGCACCAAGGCAAATAGGGATCTCCTAGATCCAAATGCTCAGTGTCAGAGACAGTTATTTAGAGTAGGGGAATGAAGCCCCACTCCTTAAATACCCGGATCCTTATTCCTGACCCTATTCCTCAGTCTCTGGAAACCTCAGTGGGTGGGGCTTGCAGGAATCCTGCCTCTAGCTGCCAGAAGTATCAGTGGGCTGGTATTAAGGGCTCTGCCACTCCCATTATCAGTGCCAAGGGAAGCACATAAGCACTGTTGTCATGCCCCACTCCAAAGCCCCAGCCCCACCTTGACCAAGGGCAGGGTGTCATTCCTTAATTTGTAAAAAAAAAAAGAAAAAAAAGATCTTCCAGAGCCCAAGTCTGCCCCACAAGCCACATCCCTTACCCCAGAAGCCTTGCCTCCTGGCCCAGAACTTGTCAGAGCAGGGAAATGAACCCTAGTCTCCAACTAGCAACCCAGCCACTGGATTAATCTACTGCTCTACAGTTGAATATAAAACAGGAGTTCTTGTGATTGAATCGGATGGCCAGCCCAGCTGGTGGGGCAGAAAAGTCATTAGTGAAAGCCAAACAAGGCTTCTCTGGGTTTTTTTGGCTTTTGTTTCTTACTCTGACATGGCCAATATCAGTCTTTTCCTGGTCTTTCACATTTCAGAATGCATGCTCTTACTGGGAACATTTCTCAGGGCTCAGCCTTCCTTGAATTTAATTGCTGGGGTTGAACCCTGGCAAGCCCCTCTCATAAATTAAGCCCTGAGACCATTTTTATATGAGCGGGATTCCTCCCGCAGTTTAAACGTGCAGCACTGGGAAACCCCTGTGGGGGGGCTTTAAACGCTCCTCTGTGAACCGCCATTAGAAACAGTGACACTGCACAACTCCTGGGTGTTTTGAGACGTGGCGTAGATAAGACCTCAAAATCAAGATTTTATCTATGCTGTTTCTCAAAACCCCCAGGAGACATGTGGCGCTGCAGTTTCTAATGGCACCCAGGTAACTTCTGGTTCACGGAGGAGTGTCTAAAGCCCCCCCACCCGGGGTTTCCCAACGCCACCGGTTTAAACCGTGGGAGCAATCCGCTCGTATAAAAACAGTCTTAGGGAAGGGAATTTTCTGGGACTAGCAGCCTGGTGCCATGGTAGCTGCAAAGGGCTCCTCTTCCAGCAAGGGGAGGAAGCTCCGAGGGAGGAATCGCTGCTTTGGCTGCGGATGCGGATGCTGCTGCTGTTTCTGCTATCCCTCCAGTGGTAGTGGTAAGATTACCACCTTTCACAGCTTGATCCTGACACTCCCACAGGCCAAAATGGGTGTCAGGGTCAAAGCACGGGAAGTGGCAACCTTAGGTAGTGGTGGAGCTGCCTACAGAAGCAACAGCAGCTTGAGGGGCTGAAAATCTGGGCAAGGGTATTGTAGTAGTAAGGATTCACTCCCTTACTGAGTTGATGCCAGCAGGAAGACAGACGCCATTTTGTATGTGTTAGCAGTTGCACTAAGGCCTTTTTAAGAGCAAGAAAGCTTCCTACCTGTTCCTGAGCTGAGGGATAACACAAGTATAGTTATCATAGGGACAGGTGGTACATCTGCATCGGGGCCCATGATCCCCAGGGAGCAGGGCTCCAAGTCCCTCTTCTCACCCAAGGTCCATCCCAACCTAGATTCCCCCCTCCCCCCTGGGGAGGTATTGTTCCATCCTGGAGTCTCTTATGGAGAGGAGGAGGTTGAGACAGAGGAGCTGTTATGACACAGCCATCTTGTACGGCTGCTACTGTATTGTTCTGCAAACAGCGAGAAGAGGAAGCAGAGCTCGGCCTAGAATGAGTGCTGAGCTCCCAAGCTTTTAAAAGGAACAGAACATCACAGGTATGTCCCTTCCAAACATGCCTTCTACATATTGCTACTGCAGCTCTAGTCTGATGGGCTCCACTGGCAGTAAGGTCAAGATCAGTGGCAGAGCAAGGCCGTGGTGAACCTGGGCTCACGTCTTAATTATGGGTCCCTACAGGGCATGGGGTTGGGGTCTCCCGCGTGCAGGACAGGGCTTACCCATGCAGGTAGCACTGCCCCAGCTCTAGGGTGGCCAGATATGCAAATTGTAGAGGACACTTATGAGAAATACAGGTTGCCCTACTGCACAGGAGCCAGTACAGCCCTGCAACCTGTATTTCTAATAGGTGTCCTCTAAAACTTGCATATCTGGTCTCCCTTCCAAGCTCCTAGCAGCCCTCTCTTCCCCCTGGAGCGGTAGCAAGCTACAAGGAAATGTTCAGAGTGGGTGGTGATGGGGCCAGCACTCTACCTTTGCCCATTCTGAAAACTCCCTTCTTGTCAGCGCCCATTGCAAATGTTCAGAGTGGGAGGGGGTGGTGATGGTGTGCAGGCTCCGCTCCCATCCCTGCCCTTCTGAAAATGTCCAAGTGGTGTTCAAGTCACTTGGGACCTTTTCACACAGACACTCTAACACTGATAAAATCGGTGTGACATTTTATTATACATGTTGCAGGGCACCCATAGCGCACACCTGCAGCCCTGCAACATGTATAATAAAATGTAACACCCATTTTATCCATGTTAGAGTGACTGTGTGAAAAGGGCCTTGCAAAGAGCCCACCCCCACAGTCTGGGTTCCGGACTCAACTGAGTCTCTTCGCTCCATGGTAGTTACGCCCCTGGTCAGGATAGGCCCACCAGAAAAGGCTCCAATGTTTTCACATCCCACCCATTAAATCTGTCACTGCAAAATGGAGCCTACTTTATAACAAGCTATATGGGAGAGTGGAACTGGACATCTCCAAACTTAGGGAAAGCTTAGTTCTAGATTCAGAGGAGATCTTGTGGTTCAAAGACTTCTCTAATTCCTCTGGCAGGCAGCAGTTTACAGATTATCCCTGGCGGATGGTGAAGTGAATGGCTGCACTGAGGTAAGCAGCAGTTGCCATTAAAATAAAACATTTCCATCTTTCAGACATCGTTTCTGCTCTTGGGCAGGGACCGTGTCTATCTTATTCTCTGTAAAGCACCAGGTACATCGCTGGTGTTATATAAAAGCTTATAATAATATATATCACAGTCAGAAAAATCATGTTTGCTCCTTTACTAAATGAATTACAGAGTTCTAAATTCAATCTTCCCTTTGAAGATTACTCTTAAAGCACAAGACATCAACTGCTGGAGTTTGGCAATGTTTTATCCAGAAGTTTGCCATATGCTCCAAAGTGAAGGGACAGCCCTGATTTCCATAGGTATGTCTCATGTCCTTTAAACCCACACTGGCTTATTGGGCAATTAAAGTACCTTATAATGAAAGTGTCATGAGATAGAATCCATGATTACAGCAATGCACCTGCATGCTGTGTGTGGTGTGTCAATATCTGTTCCTGATGTTGTCATCACAGATAGTTCATAATGTCATCATGCAAAGTTCATAGTGCAAATGACTGTCTTGTACCCCAGAACAGAAATGAGCAGCGTACAATACGTCTGCATAGCAATTAGCACAGTAGGGTCCTGAGATCAACTGGAGGCTCCGAGGAGTTCTGTACACTCCTACTAGTAGAAGTAGTAGCAGCTCTATTGAATGAAATTGAATTTGAACATAACATATAGTGATTCCCAGACTGTGTGGCTCCATACCGCAACTGAGGGCCAAATATATGCAACTAAAAACGCTGGCAGCTTTGTAAAATTTTGCAAATATTTTCAGATTTCCTCCAGGTGAAAAAACAAAACAACACACAAAAAAACCACCCCTGTGCTCATCATCCTGCTTGTTTTGGGCAGAGAAAATAATCCACATGTCTCCCCAGCGTTCCTCTCTCCAGATGTATAACAAGTATAAACTGGTAAACCAGAGACCCAGATGGGACTTGGCCAACAGGAAAACAAAAGTAAATGGCTTTATTAAGATTGAAACAAAGCTCCTGGGAGTTTAAGCAGCAGGAATTCAAGAAGTTTAAGCAGAAGAAGAAATGCTCAGAGAGGCAGGTGGACTTTTGGGTTCCAGTACCAGTGAAGGACACTGGGTCATGAGGCAGTGTTTGCAGGATCAGGACTACTACAAGCTCAGAGGGCCACATAGAAGTGGAGGGTGGAGGTACTTAAGGGGTGTGCTCTGGGTGGGGGAAAGAAAAGGAGGGTCCAGATCATGGATCTGTGCCATGGAACCATCATCTATCCTTGTGTGTATGCCCTCTGCATCCTTTCCCTGAGCTCAGTCTCAGTGCTTAGGGCAGGAACTAAATCCAGGGGCTAGATCCAAGAACTCCTGACCCCCTCCAGTCCATCGCCTTAATCATAAGAGCAGCATGCTTGTTGATGTGGGACACCAGGCAGAATACCGGTTACTGGTTTTACCGGTTCCCGGTTCTCAAAAAAACGGATTCCCGGATTGCACCCGGTATACCGGTACCGGATTTATTCCATTGATTTCAATGGGGAACTGTCCCCATTGAAATCAATGGAATAATAATAAAAAAATCCTCCCCCCTCCCCCTCCCAGGCTGTGCGGGTGGAAGGGGGGGCACCTCCCACCCACCCTGCCCAGCCTGGATTTAAAAAAATTTTTTTTCTTTAAGTCCCAAGTGAACTTCTGGGTTTCACTGGAAGGCCTAGTAGCGCTGAAGCCGGCAGTCACAGCCAGCACTGAAGCCGCCGGAACCGGACCGTTGCCACCACCCGGAGCGCAAGGTAGGCGATCCCTGGGTGGGGAGGTAGGGTGATCCCTGGGGTGGGGTGTGTGTTAAACCACACCCTACCCCAGGGATCACCCTAGTACCGGTACATACTTACCTGCTGTTGGACGCTGGTGCAGGCTCCAGGTCGCCGGCGGTGGCCCGGAGCCCGCACTTGGGACTTAAAGAAAAAAATAATAGTTTTTTAAACCCAGGCTGGGCAGGGTGGGTAGGGGGTGTCCCCCCTTCCACCCGTGCAGCCTGGACTCGGGGAGGGGAAGTGTTTGGTTTTTTGTTTTACATTGCAGCCATTCATTTGAATGGCCGCAATGTAAAAAACCGGTACAGGGGGGAATCCAGAAAATGGGCCAGATTACCGGGTTAATCTGATACTGCCGGTACACCAAAATACTGGCAGTATCGGATACCGGATGATCTGGTAGTCCCACCCCTAATATGCACTTTCCATGAGGGCCTTTACACATTTCCCTCA
Organism: Sphenodon punctatus; assembly: GCA_003113815.1. NCBI lineage: Eukaryota > Metazoa > Chordata > Lepidosauria > Sphenodontia > Sphenodontidae > Sphenodon > Sphenodon punctatus. Next base: position 195,542 of record QEPC01002813.1, read on the forward strand.
CACACACAGGGTGTTTTTAAATGAGCAAGGCTTGAGGGGTGTGTGTATCTGTGGCTGCTGAGTGGCACAGCTGTGGACCACCCGCACACAAGGAGTGAGTGGGGAGGGATTCTAACGGGTGGCTCCCAGGGCGGCCACTGCACCCACTCAGGCAGCCTCCATGCACTCCCATGGACCAGCCCTGCAAACAACTCACAGGGGCAGCTGTTCCCCCTCCCTGCCCTCTGCCATGACACACAGCCACAGACACTATGGAAACATGAAGCCACAAAAACTAGTAACTCCTTCCTGCCCAGGAGCCAGTGCAGCTGCTGCAGTCTCTGACAGTCCTGGGCAACAATGAACGCTCATCCAGGGCAAGACATGCAGGAAGCTGCTGCCCTTCATGGTGCGGACTCTTCTCTCATGCGTCGTGAGGGGGGTTTGTCTCCCACACAGTGCACTCCAGATTTTTTGACAGCACTCCATGAGGGGTGTTTTGTGGGTCACAGGAGCGTACCTTCTTCCAAAGCACCTTCACACAGGCATTTGGATGAGTGTTTGATGGGTGACTATGCATGGTAGCATTTCATATGTTGTCTACTCCTTTTATTTGGCTGACTCTCTTCATTTTTCCTATTATTTACATATCCCTTCCACCTCCTTCTCAACCTTCTGTTCTTTCCCCCTGTACCTCTTTGTTGATGTCTGAGTCCTCTTTACAGATCACTCCCTTAAGATTATCAAATGTCTGTAAAGCTTCCTCACTTGGTTGCAGCAATAGGCTTTTTGCTGGGCCCCCTAATACAAATAATTCTTATTTTCTAAAGTCCTTTTTGATCAGTTTGTTGGATCAAAACTATAATAGCTCAGAGCGTGTTGTGCAACGTGGTGTTGATTCACTGTGGCCTCAAGACAGGAAAGCATTTGTGTACTTAAATCCATCTCTCTGCAGAAAAACACTCAAACCCAGGCTTAACATTAAACATGGGCTTAAATCTGATTGAATTTAACAGGACTTAAATCCACGATTGTTAAGACCAGGCTGATTTGTAGAGAAAGTGGAGAAGATTTAGAGGAGAGCAACAAAGATGGTATAGGGGGTGACTTTCAAGACATATTAAGAAAGGCTTAAGAAACTGGATAGGTTTAGCTGAAAAGAAAAGAAGGCAAAGGTGGGGATGTCAGGGATGATTTAGGTATAGATAGCCAAGTCCTGTTGGTGTGAGTCAGACTAGATGACATTTGAATATCCTTTCACGTCTGTCTGAGGGAGGCAAGCACATGCCAAACAGTGGCCTTGGAATTGTTCCACCCAGCTTCCTTCCTGTTCTGAAAGGTGGCCAATCAGCAGAGCTGGAGGCATGGTAAGAGCTGCTGAGGTGAACTCCTCTGGACTTGTATGCAGGCCAAGGGAACTGCAACAGTGCTGATCATTGCTTGGAAATCCCATGATGTAGGTTCAAGGCTTGTGGTTCCTGGCCAATCTGTTCCCTTCTGTATCGGCTAGCAGAATTAAGTGGTTTGTAGATAGAAGTGACCTCTACCTTTTGGGGGGCTGCAGTCAATAACTTTCCTCACCAGTGCAAGTATTAGGTCACAATAGGGGAAGCGGAGCTCAAATCTGAAGTCTGCAAGGTCCTGGTCAGGTGTTCAAGACATCCATCCATCCAGGATTTAAGGCCCTTTTCAAATGGGCCAGCGGGGTGTGTGTGTATGTGTGTGGGTTGGGTGCGTGCCATTGTGGGTGGGCGGTGCGTGGGGGTGCGTTCCCATGGACCCCCACCCACCTCTGCGCATGGAGCATTGGCGCCTGTTTCTCTGTGCGTGGGTGATGGGTGGAGTGTGGGAGCGCGCACGCACCCCCACCCACCACCCAAGGCGTTCCCATGGGTGCCCCTCCATCCCCCTGCACCCGCTGTGGCATTTGCAGAGGCGCCCCCCACCCCACCCGCACATATGTGCGAGGGGTGTGTGTGTCCGTGTGAAAATGGCCTATGGGCGTTTTCAGACAAGACACTACCCACCCACCTCCCACCCACTATACATGTTACAGGGTACCCATAGGGCAACACTGCAGCCCTGCAACATGTATAATGGGTGGGTGGTGGGTGGGGAGGTGCTTGTCTGAAAATGCCCAAAGATGTGCATCCCAGGATGGGGTGTTGTGCTCCATTGACTGTCACTGCTGCTATTTGGTGGACCCCAATTTTCCACTCCCTGGCTATTTAAGACCCCAGCAGGAAACAGGAAGCACCTGTATAATATGAAGGCTCATGGCTTGATTGTGAGAGCTTGTTGTGTTTTCCAGCTTTGCTCCTCGTTCCTTGCTTTGGCTCTGTTTCTTTTCTGCCATAGTTTGCTCTTTCCCTCCTACTTTGGCTTTGGTCTCATCATGTTCCACTCCTGCCATATGCTTCCCCTGCCCAACTCGACTCAGTTCTGACTTTCTGGGTTGAGTTTCGACTCTGACCATCCCAGTTCCTGACTCTGCTTGATGTCCTTGACTTCTGATCCTAGCTCTGATCCCCTGAAACCATCACCCTTAGCATCACCTGGCTTGACTTATATGCTTTTGAATTTGACGTCACTCTTCCACACCTTGGCTCATCCCCAATTGCCCATTCCATTCCTGGATAAAAACACACATGACTTTGGCCTGTTTTGACCCACTATTGCTCAGGACCCATTTGCATGTGTATGCAGGCACTGGTAGATGATGGCCTGGAATTGTCCTGGGCCATGTGGGCTGTGACCTTGGCAAATCTCCGATGTCACAGCCTGGGCCACAATCTGCCCGCCTGGGCCTAACAGGCCACAGTGGGTTAGCACATCTGTTCCCATGCACCTTATCTGCCATGGGCTGGGGGCTGCCATGGCCAACTGCCATGGATGTGCCTCATTGGCCGTCATAGCTGTCCATCATGGTGGGTGGAGGAGGGGCGCTGGGAGCAGGTTGGGCCCGCCTGCCTGTTTGTTGTGCTCCCGGCTCTACCCAGGCCGTGTGGGAAGTGGGATGACTTCCTGGCTACAGGCACATCAGTTCAGTACCCCGACCTGACCCGGGCTGTGTTGCCTGTGATTTTTCAGCCCAGAGTCACCCGGGGGGTGGTTCCACCGACTGCACGTCTGTTTGTAACCCCTGGCTTGAATCATTCTAGTAAGTGAGGTGCCTTTGGAAACACTGTGACTGAATTACAATGCCTTCCAGAGTTGCTCAAGCCAGCCCCTCATGCTCCAGTATCAAAAACCAGGCTCTCCAAACTTGTGAGATTGACTGAATAATTGTAACTTTCCTTAAGAAAGGTCTCTGCTTCTTTTTGGTTTCTCAGCTGGAACACTCCTGTTCCAACTCCTTTCTGGCCCATGGAGTTTGTACTAATTTTCAAAGTGGCCCGTGTGAGGGAAAGGGTTCTTCACCCTAGTGTAGGGACTCAAACACTGTGGGAAAACAAAGTGAAGTCATGTTTAAAAGCCTCTTTCTCCATTAACGAGGACTAGAAATTGACTTTAAAAGGAGTTGAGAATCTCACAATGTTAGTGCAAGTCTCACGTTTTCAGGTGTTAGGAAACCCGCAAGATTAAGGAACTCATAATAATTCTGTGACCTTGCTCAGAGCTATGCCTCAGAAATCAGGGACAGCCTGGCCTATCTTTGTTTCAGTTAGCTGCCTAGGCCTGGAATACAGAGAGAAAATGGGTAGGGTAAGTCAGGGAAAGTGCAGTGATTTCAGGGGAGGAGCTATGCACGCGCATGCACACACACAAAATTGTACTTTTTCTAAGGGAAGGGGTGTGTATCTCTCCCCATGCCTGCTGTTCCCCATTGTGCCTTCCTCTTCCCAAGCTCCCTGAATCTCCCTGACACTGCCAGACCCCAACTGTGCTGCAGGAAACTCCAGCTCTACTGCAGGGAGCTCTAGCTCTATTGGAGCTCTGCTAGTGCAGATCTACTGCAGGAAGCAGCAGTAGCTAAGTGAGGGTGGGGACCCAGTGCCAGACTAACTTTGGTTTCTTTCTCCTCTCTCCTTTGTCTCTGAAACCCCCTTCTTCACCTTGCTGCCTCTGTCACTCTCCATCCCTCTGCCTCTGCAATACCTGCAGGGAGCTTTCATTGTGGGGGGTTTAGTCCAGGATTTATGGGTTCTGGGAGAGGGTGCAGTTGCACCTTCCTGGCTCCCACCTGTCCCTGCCCCTTCTGAATGTCATGACACTCAGAAAAGGGGGGTGGTTATGTCATAGAGGGGCAGGGTGAAGCAGCTCTCCTGCCACCTCACCCCCTCCCCAACATAATTCTGACACCAGCCTTGCCCAGGAATGGGTCTGTGGTTAAGGGGGGAGGGGGTGTCTTGACCCTAGAGCCTCTAATCCTAGTTGTACAATACCTACCCATGTATGAATAACAGTGCTTTTCAATCTCATAGCTGTGTAAGTGTGTATATATGAATGTGTAGGCCAGGAGTAGAGACCCTATGCCCCATGGGCCAAACCCAGTCCATGGCGGTTGTTTGGCCCTTTTCCAATTCCTGGAACCGGCTCAGGAATCCAGTTCCTATCCTTAAGAGTTAGTGCTCAGGGAAAAGGAGCTGAAATGAGGGCATGAACTCAAGTTTAGGGGATGAATCCGTAAACTGGACCCTCCCTTTCCTTCCCCCATCCCGATCACACCCCTTAAACACTCCTGTTCCAACTCCTTTCTGGCCCATGGAGTTTGTACTAATTTTCAAAGTGACCCGTGTGAAGGAAAAGGTTCCTCACCCTAGTGTAGAGACTCAAACACTGTGGGAAAACAAACAGACTTTTATTGTCCACGGTGCCAATTTTTACCTGAGCCAGAAAACTCTACGAATCTTGTTCTACAAGCACTCAAAGCCTGTTGAAAATGTGTACTTGCTTGTATTTGACCCTCTTCAGAAAGCTTGCGACTAACCAGAGCTAAGCTGCCTGCTTCGGGCTTCTTGGCTAAAAATCATTCACTGAACTGTTCCTGAATTCTTGGCCAGAACACATGCACTCTTTCCAGAAACCAGAGCCTGAGGCTGTTGCCTATCTCTTCTGTGAAATTATAAACTGGTGGTTTAATGGCTGGGTGATAAATGCTTAATGAGGGGCAATCCAGGGAAATATTGGAGTTTGTAAAGGATGCTACAGGTAGTGAACATGCCTTAAAACATCAAGCACTTAATTAAACCATCATCCACTGGATTTACTCTTCTTGGCACAGGACACTACACTTCAGCCCCATCACAAATATAACAGTCAAGCTATGACCACGCATTGAGGTGAATGCAAGTTTATGTGTAAATACTTACACACACACACACACCCCATCACACACACACCATCAAACACTACATGTATGCCTTTGGTGTAATGAGGTGGGATCTCATGTCATCATCATCAAGATATGGGAATTCAGCAACACATGATAGGGTGATTAGATGAATATTAGGGATGCAACATGGGACAGATGAAATGGCTTATGAGTATTGCAGGCTGTTGTGTTTGGGTCAGGTTGTACAACATGTGGTTGAACATATATATTATGGGTGCCTGAGGAGCATGGCACACTTGAGGAGGGTTGTATTATACCATGTTTGTGCCTCCCACACTTTTGGAGATCCACAGCAGCCATAGGCTGACACACCAGTTCCTGAGACACAGCTCTGCTGAAACTGGCTGAGGGGATGACAAAATGAGCTCTGCAGCTATGGTGGCCAGGTGACGTCTGGCACTAGACATTTGGTTGACTGCCACATTATATGGCTTCCTCATCCTGTCTGAGCAAATGGACTTGCTAGACTTGTTGCTCCTGGATGTTCCTTCCTTCCCTGGGTCAGTTTGCTTCTGCTTCTCCACTCCCATGACTGGACTTCCCTAGTATCTGCCTTACTGAGCTGCAGCTTGACTTACTACCCAACCTGCCTGACTATGGGCTTTTTCATACAGACACTCTAACACTGATAAAATGGGTGTTGCATTTTATTATACCTGTTGCAGGGCACCCATTGAGCATACCTGAAGCCCTGCAACTTGTGTAAGAAAATGTAACACTAATTTTATCAGTGTTAAGAGTGTCTGTGTGAAAAGGGCCATCCTCTTCCATCCTATTGACCAATTTCCTGATTCTTTAACTCAGTCTAGCTATACCATTTGGTTTGGTCCTTGGCAACACAGTGGGTCCTTGACTACACATTTGCCTGCCTTCACAGATTGGAGCCTTGCCAGTCACAGCCAGTCATCTCCTCTTGTTGGGGGGGGTTCGCCCTCCCATGGTCTCTCAAGTGCGGAGTCTGGGTGTGCTCCTCGATTTGCGGCTCAGCCTGGAATCTCAGGTTGTGGCCGTGGCAGGGAGTGCATTTCGGCAGTTACATCTTGTCCGGCGGCTTCGGCCGTATCTCTCAGACTCCAACCTCGTCACTGTCATCCATGCCTTCATCACCTCGAGGCTGGATTACTGCAACGCGCTCTACGTGGGGCTGCCCGAGAAGCTGGTCCAGAGGCTGCAGCTGGTGCAGAATGCTGCGACCTGTTTCCTTACAGGGGCGGGTCGCAGGGAGCACATGACACCAGTGCTCCAGGCTCTGCACTGGCTGCCTATAAAGTACCGGGTCCCGTTCAAGGTGCTGGTTTTAACCTTTAAAGCCCTTCACGGCCTGGGCCCTGCTTATCTGCGGGACCGCCTCACTCTCCATGTGCCCGTGCGACCCTTGAGATCGTCCGTGGGAGCCTTTTTGGAGGTTCCCAGGGAGAGGCGGGTGGCCACCGATGTTAGATCTTTTTCGGTGGCCGCCCCTTTGCTGTGGAATTCGCTCCTGGAGGAGGCTCGGATGGCTCCCACTCTCCTGCTGTTTTGGCGTGTATGTAAGACCTGGCTGTTCCGTCAGGCTTCTGGCGAGGGGTAGGGGTGGGGAGTTTCCCCACATATTGTAATTTTAAATTGTTTTTATTGAATGTTGTTCGCCGCCCCGGGCTGCCCCGAGGACAGGAGGGGTGGATATAAATGTTAAATAAATAAATAAATAAAGATATCCCATTAGGACATCTTTAAGGTGACTTTGGCTGCTCTAGTAACTTTACAAAAATCAGGCTCTTTGAACTCCCATTTTGTAAGCAAAGATGGGCCCTCCGCCACCCAAAATGGCGGCGGGGGGAGGTTGCCATGCCCCAGTGAGAGGGGATGGACATGGAGTCTGGAGCCGCAGGGAACAGGAGAAAACCCCGCATGTTAAGCCCGGGAACTCGGATAGGTTGTCCGGGCATCATGTGCTCCTGCTTGGGTGTGTGTGATTGGTCGGTGCGGGGGAAGCCCCTCCCCTTTGCTAGAAGGGGGGCAGGTTCGTGCCACCCACACGTTCCTGCAATGATGTGGAGATTCATTTGCTCCTGAATCCTCGACCAGTTAGCAGCAGCGCCGAGAGCAGCGCTGCTGGCTTGAAGGAAGGTCAGATGGAGCTGAGCTGTGGTGGGGCAGCAGAAGAAGAGAGTTTTAAAAACTACGGACAAACTGGCTAAGAAGTGGGGGGTGGCTGTGTCTGCAGCTGCTGCCCCACCACTAGACAATGAAGGGGTGCGTGAGGCACACACACCCCTTGAGGAGGGAACTGAGAAGCTGCCTTCAGGCCTGCGAGACTTTGTCGGCTTCCCTCAGAGACAACAGAAGTGGGGGGATGGGGTGGGGGACAGTAGCCACTCAGGGACACAAATGGTACTGGAGCCCCTGTACAACCTCCCAGAGAGATCATGGGAGCAAGGAGGGGAGGAAACAACCCGTCCATTAAGGCGGGGGAAACGGTGCAGATCCCTACCAGCGCGGTACAGGGACGAGGGTGATGGGGAGACTTGTGCCCCCCATGCCTTGGAGTGGGAGGGCCCCAGCCAAAGGGGTACAGTCCAAGGGCAGTGGGGTGCCAGGGATGGCCGGGCTCCCATTGGTCATGGGGAGCACAGGGCTACCCACCCACCCAAGAAAGGGCAGGCGAGCCAGGGAGTCCTGGAGGGAACAGCAGGACCCCACCATAGGGGGCACCGGGCCAGGCTAGGCAGGTGTGGCGGTCAGGGCCTGGAAGAGCTGGGACCCTCCCGACAGCATCCCTTGGAGCCAGGGCCATGGGGGATGTTTATCTACCAATAGATGGGGGCGAAGTTGGGCAAGACAACCAAGCAGGAGCAGGAAGCAGAGACGACGTGGAGGTGAGAGACCAGGAGCTCTGGGGTCACATACAGGCCTTGGAACGTGAACTGGGGGCAATGGAGGAGCAGGACAACAGAACGCCGGTGTGATGATGCCAGACGGCAGCTTCAGTGGGTCCCCGAAGGTGAGTGTAACTGGGTACCCGGGGGATACGGCGGGGACATGGGCAAACAAGGGCTAGATGGGCATTGGCTGGGAAGCGGTGCCTCCCGGCTGCAGCATCAGCTGGGTAACCTGGGGGCGCAGGGAGGCTGGAGGTTGAGTACCGAGGACACGGGCCTGAACAGGGCCTATCCAGAACAACAGGACCAGATCCCGCATGCCCTTACTGTGCAGCGGAGTCAGGCAGGGCAGACATTATGGTGGAATGGCTCATGGGTGAGGGTCACACCTGTCCCCTTCCCCACGGGAGACGGGGCTGGGGGTGTGTGCATACAACCTGGAGGGACAGTCGGGCGAAGAAGAGAGTGGGATGCAGGAGCACCCCCCGCGCTTCCCCCGTCTCCCTCCCCGGCCATTGGTGGTCGTCCTCTCCCTCCACTGGGGGGGGGGGGGAATACTCTGACCTCTCTGCCCCCATAGGGGAACACCTCGCATGTGCTACAAGGGAAAAAAGATGGAAAGGAGAATATATAGATATATAGAGAATATATAGATACTTTTTAGCAATCCCATCGTGGATCCTGCCGAGAAGGAGGAGAAGAAAGATAAGGGGAAATTTCAGCACCCTAAGGCTGACAGGAACTGGGCCAATTGGTCTTCAGCCTTCTCAGTTTATTTAGGGGTCTCTCTCGAGATGTACCCGGAATGGGCAGTAGAGCTATTGAAGTATGCCGATATAATAAAAAGGGCATATGGGATTGGACCCCCAGGTGCCTGGCTACGGTATGATGAGGCCTTTTGTCACAGAGCGTCCTTTACCCCCTGGGTTGCACTGGGATCGCCATGCACAGGACATCTGGATCAACTGCATGGTCGACATGAGAAACGCCCCCAAATCAGAGACTGGCCATGTGCTAATCAAAGGGGGAGTCACCCCGGCAAATGACCCCAATAGACTGGAAAGTAGGCGCATGGGCGCAGCTACATGTTGGGAGTATAACAGGAGCGGGTGGTGCACCAGAGGAACATGTGCATTCCACCATGCCTGTTCAGTGTGCGGAGGGGCACATTCTGTTTCAAATTGTTACAGGGGTAAACCGACTGGCGGTAGAAAGAACATCCCAGAACCAGGCCCGAACTCAAGGAATCAAGGCAGCCAGCAGGGAGCCAGGAGGGGCCCAACTCCAATTAATGTGCAGAAATTGGAAGTAGCTTTAATACAACACCCCGTTAGGACAGAGGTGTATTATGTGTTAAATGGTTTTGAGTTTGGTTTTGTTATCCCTGCGGGCGTAGTGCAACACGAGTGGGAACCACCCAACCTAAAATCCGTAAACGGAATAGAAGTTGTAGTGAGGGGTAAGATCAATAAGGAGGTAAAAGAGGGGAGGATAGCAGGTCCATTTGCCGAGACCCCTTCGAGCGCTTTGTGGTATCCCCTTTGGGGATCATGCCAAAAAAGGCACCTGGGGAGTTTCGCCTCATCCATCATTTATCATACCCGAGGGGGCGCTCGATGAATGATGGTATACCAAGAGAACTAACAACCATACGGTACACATCATTCAATGAGGTAATAGACAGAATTAGGATTTTTGGCAAGGGCACTCGTTTAGCTAAGTGCAATGTGAAGTCGGCATTCTGCCTCCTATTGGTTCACCCTGAGAGTTTCCACCTGTTAGGAATGAAGTTTGAGGGCTCATCATATTACGATAGAGTGATGCCCAGGGGATGCTTGATCTCCTGTTTGGCATTTGAGTGCTTCAGCTCACTCGTTGAGTGGATCTTTAGGCAGAGCAAAGGACGAGGCAAAGTATCAAAATAGCTAGATGATTTTTTTATAATTGCTTCCCCGGCCCCAGGTGAGGGCGAACGGTTATTGGAGGAATTCGAGCTATTAGCAGCCTGATTGGGCCTCCCATTAGCCCCAGAAAAGACAGAGGGATCATCCACCAGAATTACCTACCTGGGAAAAGAAATAGATACTGTACTAATGATGTCGCACCTGCCCAGGGAGAAGCTAGAGGCTCTGGGGGAGAAGATACAGGTGTGCTTGGTGGCCAAAAAGGTTACAGTCCATAATTTGCAGTCATTATTGGGCAGCCTAAATTTTGCATGCAGGGTAATAGCGCCCGGGCGAGCATTTTTGTCTAGACTGTATGCGCCATTGGCGGGGAACCCGCCACAGTATCACCATGTAAGGGTTACACGGGACATGAGGGAGGATTTGGGGACCTGGGCGGCATTCCTAAAAGACTACAATGGAATAAGTCTTTGGCGCGATAGATGGCATTTAGGGGCCCAACTTCAGGTACATACTAATTCGGCAGGGGGTGTTGGTTTCGGTATATACTTCAAAGGACATTGGTGTGCAGCCCCGTGGCTGCTGTCATGGATTGCATCAGGAGTAACCTGTGACCTAACATTCCTGGAGCTTTTCCCCATAGTTCTGGTAGTACACCTATGGGCAGGGTACTTTGCTAACAGAGCTGTGACATTCTGGTGTGATAATCTGGCGGTGGTGCACATTATCAATTCCATGACCTCCCATTCAAGGAGGGTCATGAAGCTGGTGAGGACAATGGTACTAAAATTCTTGGAGTAGAACATACTATTTACCCCCCACCACGTTCCCAGGGGAGATAATAGTGTAGCCGATGCATTGTCTCGGTTGCAGATGGAGCGATTCCAGGAACTAGCATCGACAGTTGCACCCTACCCAGAGCCGGCTCCCCAAGGCATTTGGAACCTTGGAGAGTAGACATGATGAGGATTGTCCAGGGATCTTTGGCCACGCGCACCCAGGCAGCATACAGACGGGCATATAGGGAGTTTCAGGTCTTTAGGCATAGTATGGGCTGGGGTGCTAATTTTCCCATTCAGGAGGATGAGATGCTGCACTTTATGTTGCACTTACACGGGGAGGGCTTGTCAGGAAGGACCATAGCAGGTAGCATAGTGACTCTGGCTTTTGTCAGCCATATGGAAGGTTTTCCTCCACCAGATAAAGGTTTGTATGCAAAGAGAATGCTGGAAAGTTGGGCCAGAGACAAGGAACAACAAGGTGACACAAAGGGCGTTTATAAACGAGCCCTCTCCAAAGTGGAAGAGGGCTCAACCACGCGTAAAGACCCCACGTTACTCTCCGTGATGGGTCTGATGTTTAAAAGAGCATCAGACCCGTCGCGGAGTAACTGCACATGCGCGTCCTTGCAGCGCATCTGTGCGCATGTGCGCCCTGCCCACGTGACCCGGAAGTGCGGGTTACAGCCAGCACACCGGCGATCCGCATCTAAGGGGGAAGGATTGCCGGCCCGACCAGACGTGGGAAAGACGCTGCTGGCGCACACGTCGGGCATTTAAACGGACAAAAATAATGGCGGCTGTAAAAGGGATCATCCGCCATTTTCGTCTCGTTTATAAATGCCCAAGGGCCCATATCTCCATTCCTGTTTTGAAGTCGCTCTGCAAGGCCCTAACAGGGATTTGTTTTAGCCAGTACAAGGAGTTACTTTTTGCAACAGTTTTTAAAGTTTCATTTTTTTGAGCATTTAGAGTTAGTGAAGTAGCGGATGAAAGCAGATATGATCGTTTAGGGAGGGCTTTGGCCCTGAGGGACATCTGGTTCCTCCCCAGTTCCCTCAAGATAACGGCTAGGCATTCTAAAACAGACCAGAAGGGGAAAGGACAAACAGTGAGGCTGAGTCAGATTAGGGCCCAAGAGATTTGCCCGGTACATGCCATCAAGAATTTCTTGGCTTCACGCCCACCTGGTCCAGGTAATCTGTTTATTCATAGAGACGGAACCCTTCTCACGTGGCATCAATTCACCAGGGTATTGAAGGCAGCAGTCAAGGCATTGGGTTTACCGCCTGATTCGTATGGATCCCATTCATTTAGAATAGGAGCTGCAACTACAGCGACAGCAGCTGGGATGTCGGAAAGGGACATACAGGCCATAGGGAGATGGCTATCCCGTGCCTTTCAGGGATACATAAGGCCCCAGAACACGCACTAACATGTTAATTTTGCATTCCTCTAGGCAGCAGGCAACATTGGGGACGCAAATCGGTGGTGTGGATTGTGGGCCACAGCTTGGTCCGGCGTGCTGGGGAGGCAGCAAAGTACACCCCAGGGGGAATGCAGCTGGGCCTTTCAGCCAGGGCCAACATAGTTTGGATGGGGCACGGGGGTATGAAATGGGACCAATTGGTGCCAACTTTGTATCAGGCTCATCATCAGCCTTGCCCCACAGTTATAATTGTTCATGTGGGTAAAAATGATTTGGGGGTAATGACCAGTGTTAACTTGGCAATAAAGATAAAGTCTCAGCTGCCTATAATAAAAGGGTTCTTCCCAGGGGTTAAAATAGGGTGGACGCACCTAGTGCCACGTATAACATGGGGAGTGACTAGTCATCCCAGGAAAATTGATAAGTCTCGTAGGAATGTGAATAGAGAAATTAATAAATGGTGGGTCGGTTTGGGCGGTACTTGTATAAGGCATGAGAAACTGACATATAAGTGGCCTGGGTTGTTTCTGGGGGACGGGGTCCACTTGTCCATAGAGGGTAATAAACTGTATTTATCCAAATTGGCAGGGGAATTGGAAAACTTGGCTTGAGCAGGAGATGGTGGGGGAACAGAACAAGCTGTGAGACGGCATCCTGTTCAGGTGGTGGTGGTCCAGTATGGTTAACAGATGTTTTAGGATAGGTAGTTTAGGATAGAGAAAAGAGTCATCTCCATACGAGATGGGGAGGCGATACCTGGCGATTATAAGGGCATGGCTAACAACAGGATCGTCACCCTGGGAGGGGTGTATGCCGGGGGTAAGTACAAGCATGGCCCTCAAACCTGAAGACACCTTCCTCCTTACTTGTGCCCGTCAGGGTCTTTCCCCTTTGGCCTTAGTCAGGGCGCTGTTCGAAGGGAAATGTTTGGTAAAGTTTGATTTGGTGCTGGCATTGGAGGGCGTATCCAAGCCAGACACCTGTTGCAGTTTAAATAGGTTCTTAACATAAAAATACTGGACCTGTGATTGCTTAGCAGCAATCCCTACCAACTTTCTTTGCTCTTGTTTGATTAAAGAGTGCGGCCAGTTTTAATCCATATCCTGTCTCCGTGTTTCATTTCCAGGGGGGTGCACCAGAAATATAGATCCATCATCTAATCCAACATGCTCTTCCATAATAAAACAATGCATTGATTTTTGCAAAGTAACAATAACTCTATAGCTGCAGTCTTTCTGTGGGTTAGCTATAGAAGCTCTGACACATAGAGGTGTTGGTGAGGAGTGTCACAGGCAGTTTGCACGGAGACAACCCTAAGGATGTATTGTTGAGACACTGAAGGCCGGAGTGTGTCAGTTCTGAATGATTTCCCGTTCAAAGAAAGTAAATTGTGCAGAAATACAACTGAGTGACATTACAACTGCTGAAGGAGAGTGCCTAATTAAAAGAAAATCTGAAAATATAAGAGCTTGTCAAGAAAGAGCAGCACATTCAAGTGGCTGTGGGCCTGATTCCATTGCCTTTAGAAAGTTTTGTATCTGGCCCCAATTTGCCAATATTTTATTCACAGAGATGTGGTTCTAACATTGTGGCAAAGGGTTCTACAGTAGTCCACGTAGTAGACTGAGCAGGATGTGAAGGACTTTCAGTTTCTTCATCTATTCAGTTTATGAACCTACCTTTTGAAGTGTGATTAGATAGTGAAAGTCCATTTTATTATTATTACTAAAACAACCACTTTAGTGCCTGCAGTCCTGAACCAGGAAGATCAGAATCTTGGGCTGTTTTTAGATGTGCACAACGCACACGTAGTGTGAAATCAAGCTGCATCTAAAAATCCCATGGACAGGGTTTAGACGCAACATCTCACACGTTAAAGCCAGTCGTGCATTCTTCGAAATACCTTCAATATATAGGTATAATTCACGGTTTTAAAAGACCTTGATATTGAGGTATTTAATTTGTGGTTTTAAAAGAATGTGCAACCGGCTTTAACATGCGAGACATTGCATCTAAACCCCACTCGTGGGATTTTTACACGCGGCGTGATTTCACACTGTGTGTGCACTGTGCACGTCTAAAAGTGGCCTTGGAGTGCAAGCACATATTACAGGTGGGTCTCTGCCCACCCTAAAGGCTTACGAACTAAATAGACCAACAGCAGGAGAGACAGACTTAGTTCACAAATAGTTGAACTAACCTGCCCAAGGGGCAGACAGCAGGCGTGTGGCAGAGCCAGGAATACAATACAGAAGTCTTCTGATGCCTAAGGTGCAGTCCTGAAAACATTGAAGTCAATGGGAATTTAACCATTTACTTCAATGGAGTCAGGATTTTCTCCCTTGTCCAGTACTCATTCCAACGTCTCTCAGTGTACTAATCTAAATCTATTAATGGTTCTCCTTTAGATGGTGAATCTATTGCATCCCTTTGGTCCCATACCAAATATGTCCCTGTTAAGCTCAGCTTTTAGACTCTGAAAGTCTGGCTGGCTTCTTTACTTCTCATGCACCACAATTAGTAGTGATAAAGATTCTGTGGGTCAAACAATGCCCTTTGTTGTAACTTATGGAACTCCTCTCCACGGGTCTTAAATGGTTAAATGGATGTAACTGAGGACTTACTCCAGGGAGGTGCATTGCATAGGCACCACTAAGAGTATTATGTCATCCATGGAACACTTATGACCAGTGAAAATGCAAAGAAAGATCTCAGCTTGTGCTGACAGACGAAAACATCACTTTCCTAAGCAAATGGTTCACATCAGATCTGGAATTGGTGAGCTTCAGACACAGTTCTGATTTTAAAGGCAGCTGTATGTGAAAGGTGATAGAGAGGAATAAGATCCTTTGAGATATCTGTTTACTTGTTGTGTGG
This sequence comes from Sphenodon punctatus, assembly GCA_003113815.1. Taxonomy (NCBI): domain Eukaryota; kingdom Metazoa; phylum Chordata; class Lepidosauria; order Sphenodontia; family Sphenodontidae; genus Sphenodon; species Sphenodon punctatus. The sequence continues at coordinate 210,706 of QEPC01002813.1, forward strand.
GAGATTGCTGGGCCATTTGGTGCTCCTACCAAGCCAGTTAGGACCGGGTGCCTAACTTTTTTTGTGCTTTTGAAAACATCCCTTGGAATAGCTAATGCTACAGCACGGGCAGAAGCAGGTGTGCAGTATTTCCCACACTGACCTTGAAATGTAACATGCCTCTGACTTGAAGGGACAACCCTAGGTGTGACAGAGAAGTTCAGTCTCAAGGTCCTGTTTTTCCTTGGCTTCTCTGATGAGTCTGCTCTCAAGGGTGACAGCTGATGCTAACTGCTTTGCTGGCTTCTGCAGAATTGACAGTCGTCCACCAAGTGCTCACCTGAAATCACCCACTCATATTGAGATCTTAAGCTTGACATTCCCCCTTATCAACCAAAACCCAAATACCAGTGTAAGCAAGTGCTCAGTTTATTTTACTTTAATGTGTGCTTGACACTGCAGAGAAGTTTTCTCACTCAGGAAATCTTAACGTTATTTTAAATAGAGCTGAACTGAATAAAGTTTTTTGAATCTAGAAATTCAATGTATTTGTTTCCTTTATCAAATATTTACATTCACATCCAGTACGGAATTCGATTTCAGTGACTTTGACATTAGTTAGATTTTTTTGACTGGGTTAGATAAAAAAAACAAATAAAACCTTTACCAAGTGGTTAAGGCCCTCAACTACGGGTAATTTCAGACATTACAAGATCACAGTCAACCACAGTAAACCACACTCAACCCCGCGGCGGGGCCAAAGAGCTCTGAACATCTGATCGGCGTTCACCAGATGTTCACCACAGACAATCACCAGTACGGGACAAAGACTTCCGGAGGTGGGGACCAGACCATCTCCGGAAGGGTGGTCAAAGCAATTCCCACCGGGAAACCGCAAAAAGTAACAACTGAACAGCAACCACCAGCCGGAAGCAAACAAAATGATCGCTGCCAGGCAACGAGCAACACACAGACCGGGGAGGGAGATTTAAAGTGCACACAGCAGCAGGGGAACGTAGCGGGATGGAGCAAGGTGGAAGGGCGAGGAGTGTGGAGGGCAAGTGAGGAAGGGGGGAGGAGGAGGATAAGGAGGTGGTGCTGGAGATGGAGGTTGTGGCGGAGGAGCAGCAGCAGCTGGAGCAGGCCGCCCCAAAGGGGACAACAGGCCAGGGGATGGAGGCACCACAGAAACGGGTAAGGAGAGTGAGGGGGGCCCGCACAGGGGCACAGAGGGGGGGTACCCAGTGGAAGGGGGGAAGGGAGGCGGGTTGTGGGGCTGAGGGACACAGGCAACTAACACCCCTTGCTATGACCCACAGACCCAGAAACGGGCCCGAGAGCCAGAGCTCCTGGAGGAGACAGGCGGAGGGCAAGTGGAGGAGGAGGAGGAGCAGGAGGGCACATGCGGGAGACGGCCGTACCATCGAGGGGGGAAATGGGGCACAAAGAGACACAGGACTTTATCCAGATCTGGGGGTCCCTGGAGCACCAGGTGGAACTAGCGGTAAACATGCAGAACGAGGATGTCTACAACGCGATAGTGCAGGACATGGAGGCGGCAGGACACCACAGGACAGTGGTCCAATGCCGTTCCAAGGTGAAGGAGCTCAAGAGGGGGTACAAGGCGATAAAGCACAATAACCGGAGGTCCGGACACGGAGCATGGACTGCCCCCTACTACGACGTCCTGGACTGCATCATACACATGAAGGGCTCTATAGTCGCTCCACAGCTCGTGGGGAGCACAGTGGTCCAGGGCAGGGAACGGGTTGATGTACCCCCACCCCTGGCAGTCCCGCAAGAAGGCACCAGCTCTGTGGGACCAGCCCCGCAAGAGGAATGCCCCAGGACCTCAGGGAGCAGCAGGCCCCTTTTGCGCACCAGCTTTGGGAGCCTGCACCCGCAGTTCGACTCAGGAGGATCCAAGGCCGGCACGCTGGTCACCCTCAGCCAGTGGATGCAGGGGGAGCACAGCCACATCGAGGGGCTAGCCTTGGAGGGCTCCAAGACCGACACTGAGGGTAGGCAAGCGGCTGGGAGTGGGAACGGATCATAGGGGATGGGCCCATGGGTGGGGTTGGGGCCACACAGGGCACGGGCCCATCCTCGTGGCCCCCAGAAACCCTGCACCATGGTCAGGGGGCACCAGGGCCCACTCAGGCACAGAACAGGGGGGACAGGCGCAGCAGGCCGGGCACCGGTGCCAGTACACGGAGATGGGGGGGGGGCACGGGACAGGGACTGGGCCCATGCAGGGGTACTGAAACCCACCCCAACCCGTTTCCCAACAAGTAACGGTGCACCCCGGCACATGGGACCATCAGGCAAGGGGGAACAGCAGGGAGCAGCCAGAGCTGGAAGACCACGGTGAGGCTCCATGGCAGGGGGGCCCACAGGAGTGCACATGGGGCACACTGGGGTGGGGGGTATGAGGGAGGGACAGCTGGGGCATAGGGGGAGGGCACCCGCCACTCACCCACTGGGGGTCCAGCCCACCACCCGCAGCACCACAACGGGATGGGAGGCAGGTGCCAGGGCTGGACTAACGAACCCCATTGTGCACCCCAACAGGGCAACCAACAGTGGCCCCACCAGCTGAACCCATGCCCCCGGTACAGCAGATGCGGGAGCACAGGGCTCGGGTATGGCACCGCAGGGAGGAGCAGGTGGAGGAGATAATTCGGACCACCACCAAGCAGGGGGAAAGGATGATAGCGGCCATCGACTGCATGGAGGCGGCCACGGAGAGGGCCCTGCAGCAGGTGGAGGCCAGGGACCGGAGGCTGCAGGCGGAGGTGCGACTGGAACAGAGGCAGGAGCGCCAGGAGCACAACAGGCAGGTGGAGGTGTTCGGGTGGCTGCAGCAGGCCATAGACCAGATGGTGGCGGAGCACTCGCACAAGATGGACTGGTACCACGACATAGGTATGTCACTGCTGCTACATGTGGGGACCATGAGTGCATACATGATGGCAGCTGCTCTGCCAGGCATCTTGTTGGCCCCCGTGCCGGTGCTCGGGCCTGCAGCACCCCCACCTCCCCCTCCACTTCCCCAGCCACCGGCACGCCCGCAGGGTCCGTGCAACCACCTCCCGGTCCCACCAGACCTCCGGAGACAGCAGTCATTCAGGGTGGCCGCTCTGGCACCAGGGCCGCCCCCCACCCCGACCCCACCAGTCGTCCCGGACACGGAGGCCTCCCAAGACACAGTTGGGGACATGGACAGCGGGGGAGAGGGGAGCTCCGAGAGCTTCATGCCACCCGCAGGGCAGTCGAGGGGACGGCCCAGGAAGCTCCAGAGTCGGGGTGGAGGGGGAGGTAAGGGGGGGTCAAGGGGCATGGGGGTAAGGAGGGGGCATGGGGGCATGCTCAGCACAAGAAATGCAGGGGTGAAAACAATCTCTAACTTTATTGAGCATCTCTGTACAGCGGTTGGGGCCAATGGGATACCTGTGGGCATGAGTTGGGTACAGGTGGTGGCTACCGAGGGGGGGGGGGGCTGAGCCCTCAGGCAGCGGCATCTTTGGAAACCCGCCTCACCAGGGCAGCCCGGATCTGCTTGGCGTAGCGGTACTTCCTCAGGTTATCGGCGCTCAGTAGAGCGGCACTGGTTCGGGTGGGCGCCGGAGCATGGGGAACTCGAGGGTGGCCCCATCAGTCTCGCACACATTGTGCAGCACACAGCAGGCACCAATCATGAGGGCAGAGGTCTCTACCATGTAGTCCAGTTGGGCTGCTAGGCACCTCCAGCGCTGCTTGAGGGCACCGAAGGCTCTTTCGACCACGGTCCTGGAGGCACAGAGGCGGGCATTGTAGAGCGCCTCCATGGGGTTCCTGGTGACCAGGTCTCTACCATGTAGTCCAGTTGGGCTGCTAGGCACCTCCAGCGCTGCTTGAGGGCACCGAAGGCTCTCTCGACCACGGTCCTGGAGGCACAGAGGCGGGCATTGTAGAGCGCCTCCATGGGGTTCCTGGTGACCAGGTAGGCCTTCATGAGCCATCGGAGGAGGGGATAGGCCGGGTCCCCAGGATGCAGGGGGGAATTAGCACCCCCTCGATCCTGGTCATACCCATGTCCACAAAGTCCCCCTGGTACATCCGGGTATAGAGGGGCGAGATGGTCAGGATCCTGGCATTGTGGCTGCTGTTGGAGTGGCCAGTGTAGATGTTGATGAACTGGCCCCGGTGGTCCACTACCACCTGGAGCTGCAGGGAATGGTACCCATGCTGGTTGATGTATTCCGCGGCCTCCCCATTGGAGGGGGCGTAGGATCTCTATATGGATGCCATCCACGGTGCCCAGGCAGTTGTGGAAGCCGCCAGCTGTGAAGCCAGCCATCACAGCATCCTGGTCCATGAGCTGGATTGCGCGTTCCAGGAGCACACCCTCCACAGCCTCGCAGAAGTCCCTCAGGATACCGGTGATGGTGCTCACCCCAACACTGAAGTGCTGGGACATGGACTGGCAGGAATCGGGTGTTGTGAAGGACCAGACCGCTATGGCCACGTGCTGAACCATGGGAATGGGAGCCCGCATGGTGGTGTGTTGCCGCTCCAGCCAGGGTGTCAACAGCTCTGCAAGTAACAGGAGGCACCGCCTGTCCATCCTGAAGTGCACCCTCCAGGTGGTTTTGTCCCAATGGGCCCGGGTACTGGCCCACCACCCCTGTGCCCACTCAGTGACTCAACTCAGATCTGCTGTTCAAAGGGCATAGCGAGCATAGCTGCGTGTCCCATGGCCTCCCTCCTCCAGTGTTGTCAGCCGGAAGCCTCACAGAGCACTGCTGGCCGCTCTCGGGTATGGTGGAGGGCCCGTTGGTATGTCCCAGACACCCGCAGGGCCCTGAGTCTGGCCAGGGAGCGCTTGCGCCTGTAGTGGGCATGCCTGGCGGCCTCAGCACTCCTGGCCATGCACACCTGTATCCGGGCAGCCAGGTGGATCGTATCCGTGGGGATGCACATGAGGTTTGTGTGCACCCGGAACCACTCTGCGCAGATGGCCAGGTGCATCCCGCAGGCGCCCCTCCGTCCCGCATCCATGGCGGACCTTGTCTCAGGTGCAGTCCAACGTGCCCCTCCCTTGCCCGAGGGTTGGTCCCGCTCTGGCTCATTGCCCCGCCCTTGCACCTGTGTGGGGCACCCCTGGGGACCTGTGCTTGCCCCTGTGCCTGGCCACCCCGGTGGTGACTAGGCGGCTGTTGGGTGGTGGGACCCCCCTGAGAGCACCTGTGCTCCCAGCATGGGGGCTCATGCTCTGGACCTGCATGCGCCCGGGCAATGGGGCATACGGTCCACAGCTGCTTGCCTGTTGTCATCACCTCCCTGCTATCAGTGTTAGCTGCATGTTGTCATCACTGCCCTGCTATCAGTGTTGGATGTATTGTCTGTGCGCTCAGTTCCTGCAGCTGTGTTGGGTCTGCACCCCACGCCTCGCTTGTTAGCCGTCCCATGTTGTGGCCTGTGGGCTTATTGCGTGTCCTTGGCGCTCCCCTGCTTCCCTCCCCATCCCACCTGGGACTGTGGGGCCCCTCTTTCCTTGCTGTTAGTACCCACTGCTTGCTGGACCATGGCCGGCAGTGCTTCCCCAGGGCTCCCACGCCCTGCAATGCCTGGCACCCCCCATAGATGGACCTTTCACAAGACCATGTCCCTGTGTGACCTGTGGCATTCCCAGGCTGTGCAACTGCTCCTGTGCTGCCCAGATATCCTTTCAGGTGCCTATGTGATTATGAGCTCCGGCCTTCGCTACTTTGGCTATGAGGCCAGAGCTCGTGAGTGCCGGCTACATGCGGAGGCGCTGGGCCTCCATCCCTTTCCCGATGGGTGCATTCCAGAGATGCGGTGCTCGCATGTGGGGTGGTCCTCGGCGGAGACCACGTCAGCCCTCTCAGTGTGCAGCCTGGCCGCCTTCATGACCTGTCTGGTGGAGGGGGGTCCTGCCCTGGCTGTTTCCTTCTTTGGCTGCATTCATGGGGTTCGTGGGTACCAGCGGTCACGTGGGGTGGCGTATCACCACCTGTTGCAGCTTGGGTTCCTTCCATGGCCCCCTGCTGCTGACTATGGCTTGTCCAAGCCCACTGGAGTGGATCTGGTGGCGCTGGCTGGTGTGTTGTCCCGTGCTGATGTTCAAGTGGGGCTCGCTGTGCAGGGTCCGTTGAGGCCTACTACCTCATCGCCCACCATATGTCTGCACTGGGCTACCGTCAGGGCATGCTTCAGTGGTCACACTATGTGCATCTGGTGGTCCACCTTACCCCGGGCCCCTTCGTGACCCCCTGCAGCTGGCTGTGAGGCCTCCGGTGTCTTTGGAGCCCTGGATGCCGGCCATGCTGTGTGCGCCCATCTTCCCCATGCTGCCTTGGATCGCTTTCCACTCACTCCATGCTGTACCGGGCTTGCTGCTGTTCAGGCTGGTTCCATGGGTTCTGTTGCCCTTGCCTGTGTCTCTGGGACCCCTCCTTGGGCACCCCCTGGCCTTCGCTGCCTGTGGTGTTACCCTCCATGGCCGGTCCCTCCTGTGGCTGTGTCCTGCTCTCCGAGCCAGCTACCGGCTCTCCGGGTGGTGTTGCCGTCCCTTTTCTGGCAGCCCGCTCACCTGTGCCTGTGGTCTGGTCCCCCCCCAGGTGCCTCTATGACTATGTAGGTCTGGGCCCACCGGGCTGCTCCTCCCGGTGACCTCTGGTGGGGGGGGATTTTCGCCTGTGCAGCGCATCGGTTCCATCCACGTCTGCACCTTTGCACTGGTGCAGGGGATCCCTGCCTGCCTCCTGGACCTGCCTTGGACCACTCCGGTGCCATTCCCTACTTGTTTGCCCTCCCCCTGTGACATTGCTCTGTCCCTGTGGGGACCCCTGTGCCTTGGGCTGTCTGTTTTGCTGTTGGGTGGCCCTTGCTGACAGTGCTGTTGGTGGGGTTCTGGGTGCCGTTCCCCATGTCCTGCTCTGTCCCCGGGCTGGTTCCCTCCACTTCCTTGGCCCAAGGCTCCCTCCCCCTTTGTCTGTTGTGCTATGTGTGTTGGCTGTCTTGGTGTCCTTCCTTTCCCGTTCAGGTGTGTTTGCACCCGGGCGTGTTTGTGTTGTGTGTTCCACTGTGTTCTCAGTTTCCCTGTGCCTGTTCTGTGTGCCGCCTCAGCCGCTCTTCTTCCTCCTCACCCTCCCTTCCCGTTTCCCTTGTGTGGGCATTTCTTTTTGGCACTTTTGGCTTCCTTTGCCCTCGGTAGACCATGTCTGCATCCTGCCCCTATTCTGACCATGCCCTGGAATTGGTGTAATGTCTGTTGTGCTGCCACGGGCCGTGGTCCAGCTGGAAGTTTCCCTGCCGTGGTCCCGCTCCTGTCACGTCTGTTCATGTCCTGCACCACGGGGTGTGTGTGTGTGTGTTAGCCGGATTGCCACCATTGGGAATCCACTGTGGTGACCTGGGAGCGCGTAACATCTGAAATTATCCTACATCTCTAAAGGTTGTGGGTTGAAGTCCTCCTTGGTCTCACACTGAATGGCTGCTTTCAGTTCACCCAGCTGTGAATGTGAATCAGATCTATAGAATTGTAAAAGAGCGAAGTGAGTGATAGGCTGAATGACTCAGGACAGATTTTGACCTTTTGGCTAATGATGTTGGGGTCAATTTCATGATTTTTGGGACCTGGTATGATTTCTGAACATTTATGTTGAAACTGGTGGTTTGTAGTTTAGTTAAACTTTGCTATAGTGAACACCAGCCTATAAACAATCCCTTACTTAAGGACAATTTCAGGGTAATGCATTTTTGCTCTACAGCTATGAACTTCCACTCAAGACTGACCCTGATATAATGAACAGGGTTAGTTCTAACTGGCCACGGAGCTGGGCTTGCAATGCAGGGGGCCAATGAGGAGCTGGTGGGGAATGGGAACGCTCCCCCAGTCCCCCTATATTTCAAGCCAGTGAGCCTATAAGCAAATTTGCTTTGAAATTGTCAGACCCTGGTATAGTGAACACCTTGATATATAACAAACGTTTGTTGGTCCCAAGGGGATTGTTATACAGAAGTTGTACTGTATATATTCAGGGGTCCTTTTTTTAGTCAAGCAGTAAGATAATCCAGTCCTTTCAATGAAAGAATATCCATTGACCACACAGTTCAGGACTGACTGAGCCAGATCTTCATTGGTGTAAATTAATGGCTTTCATCTGGGTTATGGCACGAAGACTGCGCTTGTGGCCTTGGTCGACGACCTTCGCCATGAATTATATCAGGGTTGTTCGATCCTGCTAATTTTGTTAGATCTTTCAGCTGCTTTTGATACCGTTGACCATGAGATATTGGTGACTCGCTTGCGGGATCGAGCTGGAGTGGGCAGGATCACCCTTGACTGGTTCCGCTCCTTCTTGGCCAGGAGAACTCAGCATGTAGTGCTTGAGGATTGTTCTTCATCTCCACAGAACCTCACGTGTGAGTCTTCCCTCCTCTGGTATCCCAGGTCCATAGTCTGGATGTGCTCCTCGATCCGCAGCTCCGTCTGGATTTCCAGGTGGGGGTTGTGACGAGGAATGCGTTTCGCCAATTACATGTGGTGCGACGGCTTCGGCTGTATGTTTCAGATAGTGACCTGGCCACCATCATTCATGCTTTCATTACCTCGACATTGGACTATTGCAACGCACTCTATGTGGGGCTACCTATGATGACGGTCCAGAGACTGCAGCCAGTGCAGAATGCTGCGGCCCGTCTCCTTACAGCACATTACACCAGTGCCCTGGACTCTGCACTGGCTGCCTGTAGTCTTCTGGGCCTGATTCAAGGTATTGGTTTTGACCTATAAAGCCCTATATACAGCCTTGGCCCGACTTACCTGCAGGACCGCCTTGCTCGCCACGCTCTGGAGAGGCCTCTGCAGTCTGCTGGGGGGAACCTTCTCAAAGTCCCCTGTGTGGCCTGGGGGGGCACTATAGAGAGGGTGTTCTCAATGGCTGCACCTAGGCTGTGGAACTCCCTCTCGGTGGAGGCCCGGGTGGCCCCAGATCTCCCCTTCTTCCGTCATATGTGTAAAATCTGGCTGTTCCACCTGACTTTTGGTGAGGGAGATGGGGTGTAGAGTGGGATGGGGGGATGCTTCTCTCTTGCATGTCAGGACAGGAGTTTGCGCCCTGACATGCGCGAGAGAAGCTGCAGCAGATCCCCATTCGCACCAGCTCTTTTCCGGTCTGCCGGTTCCTCCGAGCTGCTGCGGCTTCCCTCGACCCTCCTGCTGCTGCCACTGCTGCCGCAGGTGGGAACTCAGCCTATCTTTATGCTGAAACAGAGGTTTGCAATAGATTCCATATCCACCGAAACATCTCATTCCACTCCAGACCTGTGGGAATGTGGACAAGACCTGGTCTGGTCCTTTTGCCAGAGATTCAGAATAGCCCCCATCCTTGTGGATGCACACTGAAAAAAATGGTTCAGAACCATTTTTAAAAATGTGAATGGGCAAGGTGGCCCTGTGCTGTTTCCCCCAGCTTCAGGACAGTGCATGAAGATCCTTTGTGGTAACAAATCCACAGCAGATCTCCAATTCTGTGGAGAAGAAATGGCTGGTTAGTTTCAGTCCTAATTTATTATTATTATTATTATTATTATTATCAAACATTTATATAGTGCCAGCAATGTACCTGGTGCTTTACAAAGTAATTGAACAGACACAGTCCCTGCCCTAGGACCTACAATCTGAGAGACAGGGGTGGGTGTGGGGGAGACGAAGGAAGGGGAACAGAGGGAGAGACAAAGAGTGTAACATTCACGAGGATGCGAGGTCCCAGGTGCATGCACTTGGCTTGGTTTCATAGAGAATGATGGCTGGTTGGTCCATGTGGTGAGGATATGAGTACACAGACTTTAGGTAACAGATTGTACTGGATGGAGGGTATCATTTATTATTTATTTATTTATTTTACAGATTTATATCCCGCCCCCTCCTGCAGTGCAGCTCGGGGCGGCTCACAACTGTCAACATCAAACATTAAAATTCATTTTAAAATATAAATATAAAACATATCATATAAAACAGGGCTAGAAACATAATAACCAGATAACTAAATGGGTGGGGGACTAAAATCATCCCTCCCCACCCTCCCTCCCAAAGGCCTGGGCAAACAGCCAGGTCTTACA
>QEPC01002813.1:236211-281116 GCA_003113815.1 Sphenodon punctatus
GGGAGAGACAATTTCTGTTTTCTAGGGGAGGGACCTGAGAACCCGGAGCGGCCACCACACGCCCCCGGGCTTTGGCGGCCATGGCTAGCCACTTCTCTCCCTGTTGTTTAAAGGCCAGAGCGCACTCGAGCAATGAGGGGTCTGGAAAGGCTGGCCTTGGTAAAATTGATGGCCCAGCCCCGTCACCAGACATCCCAACCCCCAGACTCCCAGAGCCCAAAAAACGGGGAGATAAAATACCCAAACCAGGAGTCAAGGAGGCTCATTCTATATCAGGGTCATTTTGAGCAACACACAGGGATTCTCGCAGAGGCCCCTCTCGTTTGGGCTTGAGGGATACAATCGCCGAGGCAAAACATTCAGGTAACTGTTGTTGCCTAGCCCGATTCCTGGTAATCAGCCCTAATTTCTTTCCCTTCCTAGGCATTATATTCGTGTATGGTTAAACTCTAGGGCAAAAAATTTAATAACAAACACAAGAATCTCCCACCCCTATACCCAAAGCATCAACACCTTGCGAACCAGCAAGGTCCGCCAGCACATTGGGCGCCCTTGCCCAGCCAGCATGTGCACACAGCCGATCGCTCTGCCTGGACAGATGGGTTCGCGGTGAGGCAAGCACTTGTGGGGTTCCTCCTGGGTCAGGCTCGGGGTCCCTCCCTCCCAAGTGACTAAAGATGCCCCAAGACAACAGGTCTGGAAGTCAAGGCAGGCGGGGCTTCCTCAAACAGTTCCTCCAAAGTCCCTGGTAGCCACCTCCGCCGCCTCTGTCCGCTAACGGCCCGCCAACGGCACTTCGTCCTTTGACGGCCGCCCAGAGGGCGCCGCCCTCAGGGGCAGCTCCCCTTTGTAAAAGATGGTTACCTGCAAAGGGGAGGGACAGCAGAGTGGATGCAGCTGGGGAGGATTCCCAGGGCCTTGGCAAGGGAGCCCACACACACCCCTCCTTCCTAGTCCTTTTCACAAAGAGTAGGACTAAGGGTGTTTTGACACAAGACACTCTCCACCCACCCACTATACATGTTACAGGGCACCCATAGGGCAACACTGCAGCCCTGCAACATGCATAGTGGGTGGGTAGTGTGTGGACAGTGTCTTGTCTGAAAACCGCCCAAATGGTCAGCTTTCAGAGTGAGAGAAGTGGTTAGTGGTTAGGGATCTGTACTGGGACCAGTGTTGTTTAATATATTCATTAATGATCTGGAGAAGGGAGTAAAGAGTGAAGTGATCAGATTTGCAGATGACAAAGTTATTCAAGGTAGTTAAAACTCAAATTGATTGTGAAGAACTGCAGGAGGATCTTGCGAGACTGGGCATCTAAATGGCAGATGAAATTTAATGTGGACAAGTGCAAAGTGATGCACATAGGGAAAAATAACCCATACTATGGCCCTTTTCACACAGACACTCTTGCTAAAGATAGTGATTAAGATACTGCAAACATGCGTTAGTTATGCTAGGTCTTCACTGCCCCATTTTTCAATCACCACCACAGCCTGATAAAATATGGGCATTTTGCAAAAACATGAAATGATGGTATGTTAGAACTGCTGGCATGGATGGCAAGTTAAGGCGAGTGCACATGCACATAGTGGTATATCACGTAGCAACCCATACAAAACAAAAGCATTGACAGACACACTTCATATATACTAGTGAGTCATGTGAGTGACTCATGTTTCTGGTGTGTAGTAAACCAGATCCTTTCATGGCAAGGGAGTTTAGGTGTGTGTGAGTTTACCCTGGCATCCGTAACTTCACTCCTTCGTTCCTGCCTTAACTTTCAATTTTCATCCCGGTATGTGGTTGATGGGAATTTTGAGTGATGTATATTTCAAGTGGGTTTTTGTGGGAGGATGCTAATTCACTTTCATAATTATTCCTGAAAGGATTTTGGAGGTAGTTAGAAAAGGCTGGGTAAGGGTTTATTTGGTAGGATAATTGCATTCCTTCCCAAAGGATTGTTTGGGCTGGTTGGAAAGGGCAGGATAGGGTTTTTTGGGTAGGGAAGGGTGTTTGGGAAGGAAAGGGGTTTTTGGGTAGGAAAGCACCTTAATTTATCTATTTAACTGACTAGGTTTTTTTTTTTCGGTAGGAATGTATACAATGCTGGGTTCTAAATTAGGAGTTACCACTCAGGAAAAGGACCTTGGAGTCACTGTGGACAATACATTGAAATCCTCAGCTCAGTGTGCGGCGGTGGTCAAAAAAGCAAACAGAATGTTAGGGATCATTTGGAAAGGGATAGAGAATAAAACTGAAAATATCATAATGCCTCTATATAGATCTCTAGTACGACCACATGTGGAGTACTGTGTGCAGTTCTGGTTACCCCATCTCAAAAAAAACAGAACTAGAAAAGGTATAAAGAAGGACAACAAAAACGATCATGGGTATGGAACGGCTCCCGTATGAAGAGAAGTTAGGGCTCTTCAGCTTGGAGAAGAAACGACTGAGAGGCAATATGATAGAGGTTTATAACATCACGTGTGGTGTGGAACACATAAATAGGGAGAGATTATTTACCCTCTCTAACAGTACAGAACAAGGGGACACTCCATGAAATTAACTGGCAGCAGAATTAAAACAAATATGAGGAAGTATTTTTTCACTCAGCGCATAATTAACTTGTGAAATTTACTGTAAGAGGAAGGGCCAGCCCAAGGTATGTTCCACATGTGTGGCCGCACATGGCCCCATGACCAGCTGGGGCTTCACTCTTGCCTGGCTGGGCAGCAGGCTGCAGCCAGCTTCTTCCCCAATAAGTTCTTCTGCCTCCCCTCCCAGGCTCTGGTCCCCATCCCTCACCTGTCTCTGCCTGCTAGTAGTGCTGCAAGAGCAGCAGCAGCAGGGACACCGGATCGGACTGGGAGATAAAGCGGTTTGTTTACAAACAACTCCTTCCCATGTTATGGGTTGTTGCCTTGTAAAGAAGGTTCTTTGAGATGGCTCCCAATATTCTCACAACTGCATTGTGCACACTCACCCTATTCAAATAATAGACCAAGTGATGGTCTCAAGATCTTCTAGTATAAAAAGCACTCTCCCCCTCAGAATGACAGTTCCTTCCAACCCTTTCTAGAAATATAAGAAAATTTTATGCGGGGCTGGAAGGGTGGGTGTTGTGAGAATATTAGGAGTCATATCGAAGAACATTGTTCACAAGGCAGCAACCTTCTGTTCTTCTTCAAGTGGCTCCTCACAGGCTATTCTTACATGGCTCTGCCTGGTGGGGGGTCCTTGGGGGCGCCGGTACATGGGCAGGGCATGCACATGGCCACACACACATCCCCATTCATCCGCACCCATGGAGTAACCGCTGTTTTCCCCGGTTGCTCCGTGCATGGGGACGAGTGGGGGCTGAGTGGGGATACATGTTAGGCACGCGCGCGCACCCCCGCTCACCGTGGGCACATGCGCCATGTTGTTCACATGGGGCTTCCCCACCCATGAACACGCAGAAATCTACGTGTTCATGGGTGGGAGAGGCCCATGTAAAAAGGGCGACATTCTCACAACTATACTTACATTATGTTATATAGGAATTTAGGATGTAAAGCAATATCTATTCTATCTTGGAAAATCTACAAATATGGTTCTGAGATTATTATGGCTGCTATTTCACTAACCCTTCTTAATGAAGTTATTGCTAACAGGAATACTGTCTTTAAACCCCCACCCCCCACCCCATAATCAGTTCATTTGCACCCCCTATATAATTAATTCATGCTGCCCTGGGGGTGCAAATAAAATGGTTATGGGTGGGAAGCAGTGTGAATTGATTATATGGGGGGCGCAGGCGCAAATTAACTGGTTATAGGGTGAGGGAAGTGTTAATTGATTTTGGGGGCACAACTGAACTGGTTATATATATGTCTCTTTTCATGGCATAATGCACTTAATAGACTGGCTGCATTTTGGGTGTATTGTGTGTTTGATAGCAGGGCCTCTGGACTGGTCGCACCGCATGCGTGCACAAGGCACAGGCGGCACTGGCACCAAGAAGCAACAGGCCCTGGAAACCAGGCGGGTTAAGTTCACCCCCCTCCCTCAGTAAGGTAGCGGACACAGTCACCCTCTCTGTGCCTGCCTCACTGCCCACCTGGCTGCCCCTGCAGGAGTGGTCGTAGATGCTTGGCTGGGGAGTTGGGGGTGGGGGTAAGCATTGGGAGGCCATGCTTGTCTATGGCCACTCGAAGGGGTGGAGAATGGGAATCCTTCCTGTCCAGAGGGAGTAAATTTTATGTAAATTTACAAATGTGCATAATTAGGTGGGGCCTTAATTATACAAATTAGACCCCGCACCAAAACGTCGCACATGGCCTCACAAATCCTGAGGCCGGCCCTGTTGTCAAGCCTGGTAGTGTAGCCAGTTTTAAAAAGGGACTGAATAAGTTCTTGGAGGGTAGGTCCATTAATGGCTCTTAGCCAAGTAGGTTTTGGGGACATTACCTCTTACTGTTGGGGGCCGGAACAACAGGAAATGGATTTCCCATTGTGACCTGTTGGGTACTTCTCCTAAGAGAACCAGATTGGCCACTGTCGAAGACAGGATGCTGGGCTCGATGGACCATTGGTCTGACCCAGTACGGCACTACTTATGTTCTTATGATTTTTTTGGTGTGGGTAGTCTTTCAGAGTAGTACTCCCCCAGTCTAATTTACAGCCCGAGCAATGCTAAATAGATATATCTTAAAAAGCCATGCTGAATTTATTCTCCATTTTTCTCTATGGAAACTAAAATATACTTAAAAAAGAAGAAGCTGTTTCACCTCCATATCATGAGCAGATACAGGTGAGTCTGGTATTTGGAGGATGCTCATTGGGAAGATAGATCAATTTACATGTGTATAAAAATTAGGATGGAGGAGACACATGTCCCCTGAGTTTGGAGCACAGAGGGCTGTGCCCTCCTATATCCAAGTCCTCTGCATACCTATCCTTTCCCCCACCCCCATCATAGCAGCATGACATGGCCACTGTAAGGATTAAAAAAGAAGATGAAATTAAGAAGGATATCTTCCTGCTTCTTGCCAGCATTTGAGCTTCCCAGAAGGTGGAGAAGTAGGTGGAGATGACACAATTTTCATGGGCTTGTGTGGGTGGGGTGGGGTGGGGTGGTGAGGTTGTGAGGGGCAAGAGGGTAAAGAAAAATCTGCGCTTGCCTCACTTTGGACTACCAAAAATTTAGTGACTGAAATGTTTGTTTGTGACACCTTCCTCCTGCAAAGATTTAAAGGGATTTTACAAATAAAGAGAACAAATTTCAGGGGGGAAAACACTGGAACTGTTGTGAAAATTGAGGGCATTCCATTATGAATTAGATCCTTGCCTGTCCTGGCTGGTGAAAGCCAGCTGGGAGATGCTAGGGCCATTGCTGGCTGGGGTGGTCAATGCCTCTCTTTGGGAGGGTAGGGTGTAGGGTGCTCTCTTAAAACTGCTGTTATCCGGCCCCTGCTTAAGAAGCCATTTTGGGATGCCAACTCCCCAGCAGGCAGCTACCAGCCTGTCTCTAACAGTCCTTTTTAGGGAAGGCTACTGAACGGGTATGTTGCTTGACAGCTCCAGGCTTATCTTGACACCATCAGATTCCTGAACCTGTTTCAGTCAGGCTTTTATTCTGGGTATGGCACAGAGACTGCGGCCGCTTTTAGACGAGCTGCGCAATTGCGCATATTTTGAAACTCCGCATGATGTAATTACACGAGACGGAAGTGGGTTATTATGCACATATTATGGCGGTTGAGCATTTTTAAAGTCCGCAAATTAAATAGCTCACAATCAAGCTATTTAATTTGCGGACTTTAAAAATGCGCAACCGCCATAATATGCGCATAATAACCCACTTCCGTCTCGTGTAATTACATCATGCGGACGTTTCAAAATATGCGCAGTTGCGATACGCAATCGCGCGCCGCTCGTTTAAAAGCGGCCTGCATTGTGACCTTGGTCAATGACCAGCGTCTGGAGATTTGACAGGGGGAATTCCACCCTGTTGATCTTGTTAGATCTTTCAGTGGCCTTTGATACAGTTGATCATGAAGTGTTGTTGACACGACTGCGGGATCTGGCAGGGGTGTGTGGGACTGCTCTTGACTGGTTCCACTCCTTCCTATCAGGGACATCCCAGAGTGTGACAATGGGTGATTACTCGTTATCCTCTCAGGACCTCACTGTGGGGTCCCACAGGGTTCTATTCTGTCTTCCCTCTTGTTCAAACGTGTATCTGAGGTTGCTGGGTGAGGTCATTTGGAGGTTTGGGGTCAAGTGCCATCAATATGCTGATGACATCGGGTGCCAGGAGCTACTTCTCTTTTTCATCTGACCCAGGCCCTGCAGTCTTGGTGCTTACCCAACGCCTGGCTGCTGTCAGGGACTGGATGAGATGAGCCAATTGAAGTTGAATCCAGACAAGATTGAAGAGATGATGGTTGGCCGGCCTTGTGATCTGGAGGATATTGGGATTCCTGTTATTGATGGAGTCTGACCCTCTCTGGCCAATCAGGTTCGCAGCCTTGAAGTGCTTCTGGACTCTTTGATGCACCTGGATTGTCAGGTTGCAGCGGTGGCCAGGAGCGCTTTTCACCAACTCCATCTGGTGAGGAGGCTCCAGCCTTTTCTTTCTGATTTGGATCTGGCCACCATCATCCATGCTTTCATTACCTCGAGGCTAGATTACTGCAATGGGCTCTATGTGAGGCTGGCCTTGATGAATGTTTTGAAGCTGCAGCTGGTGCAGAATGTGGCAGCTCACCTCCTTTCAGGGGGTCGGGTGCCGGGAGCACATCACACCAGTGTTCCAAAGTCTGCGCCGGCTGCCTATAGCCTTCTGGGCACAATTCAAGGTGTTGGTTTTGACTTTTAAAGTCCTAAACAGTCTGGGCCCCACATAGCTGAAAACCTACCTGTCCTTCCATTCCTCACTGTGGCCTCTAAGGTCAGCCAGGGAGGCATTTTCAGTTGCTGCCCTGGTGCTGTGGAACTCCCTTCCCTGTGGAGGTTCTTTTGAATATTAAACCTGGCACCGAGACCCCTTTTATTTATTCCCTGCTTGCTACATGCACACACGCTGGTAAAGCGAGATAGTTACTGGGCAGTATTTACCTCAGAGAGAACCACCCCAGTGTAGTCTCATCGTAATAAGCTAGTGCACTTTTCTCAGTTTAGCATATTCTTATGAAGACAGAGCAGCT
Organism: Sphenodon punctatus; assembly: GCA_003113815.1. Taxonomy (NCBI): domain Eukaryota; kingdom Metazoa; phylum Chordata; class Lepidosauria; order Sphenodontia; family Sphenodontidae; genus Sphenodon; species Sphenodon punctatus. The sequence continues at coordinate 243,405 of QEPC01002813.1, forward strand.
TTCTCAGATTGACTACATTTCCAAGCTGACTAACTTGGCTTTGCGTGTTCCATCCCCATAGATAACTACAGGTTGGTACTAATCCACATTCCACACTAAAAGGCCCACAATGGTTCATTTGAAACAATGGAGCTTTTTTAAAAAAATACATGCACATAAAAATGACTGTTAAAAGACATCTGAAACTACAAAAAAAACCCCAGTTCTGCGCCTACCTCTGTAATTAAAACAAATGGCCAGGTTACAAACTTCCTTTAGGAAGGCGGAGAAGGTGGGTATTGGAAACACTGACTGAGCTTGTCTATTCTTTCTTGCAGTCTCTCCCTACAGCAATTAACGGGGCGATGGAAGGGAAGGTCTATGCTACGCACAGCTATGCTTGCCCAGGCTCTGTCGTATCCAGTGTCTCTCTCACTGGATAGAAATCTTGGTTTCAAGCAGAGGGAAGACAACTGCACATACACTGTAAAGGCTCTGACCACACCCGGATCATCATAAAATCAGCCATAAAACCTGGGAACAAAATGTCTGTGTAAACAGCACATATAGTGGAGGCTCCTGCAAAAACCAAGAGTTGGTGCCAGCAATTCCCAAATGTCACCAAGTATGGAGGTCACATTTTTTGATACGGACTGAAAACAAACATTTTGGGAGGGAGTGGTCCAACTTTGGAAACCTTTGCACAAGTCTTCTTGAGCAGAAAGTCTGTGGGAGGCATGGAGCAACCACCCTCTTACTTGCCCTCAGGGTGGGGGTTTTATATAAGGGCCAGTTGTACCCCCAAAAGTATTGGATCTGGAAGGAAGGAAAGTTAGTGTGTCCAAGACAGCTGGAAATGTGCTGATAAAGCACAACATCTTAGAGGTCTCCTCTGACAAGACTGTCCTGAAACCTTCACCATAACACAAAAGTAAATGAGGAATTTAAATAACTAACTTGCATTTAAGTTAATGAGAAGTGCATCAACATGATCCATCAACTCTTCAGGGCTGGTGCCAGCCCTTAGAATTGGGGCAAACCCTATTCAGTTCAACCCCTACTGGCACTAAATGCTAGCACCATTGCTAACCAGCCAGAGGATTAGGGTGGCCAAATAGGCAAATTTTAGAGGACACTTAAACCTGGGGCACCGGCCTGAAGCAGAGCTCCTGTCTGTCTGCTTGGTGGATCCACGCTGCAGCTCTGCTTTCAGCCAGCAGTTGCTGTAGGCAGCATCATAGAGTTGCGGGCGCTAGCCCTAGAGTGTTGGGTGATTCACTCACAACTCTATGGTGGTGGTGGTGGGAAATGCTGTGCGGCTGGACTGCGGGCCAGACAAACTGCCAAGTCTGTCTAAAATGAACCAGATGGGGCTGCAAGTAGGCAGACACGGGGCCCCGGGATCAGCTCCAGGGGTAGGCAGCCTCCGAATCCATCTGTTTACACCCTTTGTGTTAGCAGTGATTCTGATTAATCACTGTTTGATCATGGTCAGCCCCTTCTCTGCTCCCTCTATGGGCTCCCCTTCCCTCTTCCCATCCAGCACAAACTTATTGTCCTCCCTACAACTCTATTCATGGCCTTGCTCCTCCCTCTCCTCGTTTCTTGCTTTGTTCCCATCTGGGAACTTCACTCTTCCTCTGCCTACCCCTCCCTACTCACCCTCTCCCCGAATCTTCTGTTCCCTAAACTGACTTTGCTCCTCCCCATGGCCACTCTCTACACCGGGAGCTCTCTAGATATGCTCTGCTCCCACCTAACCTTCAGTTCCTCCTAAAAACCTACCTTTCCTCAGGTTTTCCATAGCATCTCACTCCCATAGATTGCTCACTTTTGCTTCTCCTGATACCATCTTATCCTCCAGAATCCTCCTCCTCCTCCTCCCCTTGTAACTAAGCTAAGCAGGTGCAACGTCTCAGTTTCTTCATTGTCTCCCTGTCTCTCGCTATGTTCTCCTCTCCCTTGTCTCTCATCCTTTATCCATCCTAGACTGCAACCCCCTCAGGACAGGAACCGGTCTCTACTCACAACTGTTCAGCACCAGTTCTTGTTGGTGTAATAATAATAATAATAATAATAATAATAATAATAATGAGGAAGTCTCCAGTGCTGCTGCCTAACTCAGTAGCTTGGCAATTCTTTGGAGGTCTCCAATACAAGCACGGACCTGATCGGAGGTGACCATGTCCCAGCCCACAGTAACGTAGCTGCATTTTTGCAGCTCAGCATAACTTAGTCCTAAGGGTTTAGAGCAATGACGTTATTTTCCAGCGCTCTGCAGATTTACATGCTCTGTCATGCCAGCCTGCAATCAGTGGAAGCCCCTATTGATTCCTTGAGACAGCAATGAAAACCAAAACGAACATCTTAATTGTTACCCTTATTAGGGGCAAGATGATACACCTTCCCATGTAGCATGCACTAAAAGCTGGTGCTGGAGACAAACCCCACACCTCCCAGCAGGATGCTGTGAGATCAGGCTGTGTCGTCAGAGCCCTTCAATGAGGTAGTTGGAAAGTTTGCCAAGAGTTGTTAAACTTTGTCCTCTCCTCAACAGCAGCAGTATAAGCTAGCCCATACTGGACTAACAGCTTCTGATCACAATAAACTGCTATGGGGAATGAGAATTAGACAGCAAAGACTTGAATCTCCCTTGCCTTCCTCCTTATTTGGTCTTTTATGTCCATGTGGAATGAGGGCAAGCTGGGGCAAACAATGCACCATACTGTTTGTGTTCTATACTCTCGGCCCCTGGAAAGGATCTACCACTTTGAAACCCCTCTCCCAACCCATCCTCTCCTCAAAGCAGAGTCAGACGTAAAGTTGAAATAGGTAGCGGGGGTGTAATTCACGGGTTCTATTATCCACATTTTCAAGTAGCCCCTTGAGGTACCTACGACTCAGGTATTCGATTTCAGTTTTTTTCATTGTTTTAGCCATTTTGGTTGCATCATTTTTGGTCATTGTGCACACACAATAGTGCAAGTGCTGCCAAGATTACATAATCAAAATATTGAAGAAAAACCCCCCAGAAATGTGAAAAAAGCTGAAAAAGAATAACTGAAACGGGTAGCTGACAGAGCACAAACAGCCATCAGTTATGACCTAAACCACCATTTTTGGTTAAGGTAGTGTAGATTCAATGGGTTAGCACAATTTTCAGGCAACTGTTTCACTTCTATCACAGATGCCCACCTCAGAACTTAACTGGCCACATGCCCCTGGCTCTGCACCAGAAAGGAGGAGTGTGACTAGGGTTGAAATTAGGGTGTGGCAACATGGCCCCTGCCCCCCTCTGATCTAGAACCCTGGATGGGCACAGAACTCCCAGCTCCCCTTTGAAGCTCCTGTGCATGTCCAGTACAGGCGGGAGGAGGGACTTAGATAATTCGCATATGTAGCGCCAGGTTTATAAGGTGGTCATCATAGGCACTTTTCAAATGGGCCGTGGGGGGATGGGTCTGCAGCTGTGGAAACGGGTGCACACCCACCTCCACCCACGGAGCAACCGGCATTGGAGCCCATTGCTCCATGCATGAGTGATGGGTGGAGAGGGGTGCAGCGCGGGAGTGCGGAGGCACCCCCACCCATCCCCTGCGGTATTCCCAAAAGCGCCTCCACCCGTCTCCATGCAGTGAAACTGCATGGAGACAGGTGGGGGGGTGTCTTGTGTGAAAAGGGCCATAGTTGGGTTTTTTAATATTATTAACTCAGGATGATGATGATGATGATGATTCAGGATCATCATCAAACATCATCATCATATTTATGTACCTGTGAAATTTAGGGCCTTTATGGGGACCACTCTGCAGTAAGCCATTTGTGGATTATAGACACATGGCAGAAAACTGAACCTTAAGGAGATCTGGTGGGAGAGGTAATTAAAAAGAGTAATATTTAAGAAACAATATTATAGCTGTTTTAAATATGCAGTCAACTGAAAGTACAATCTTTCACTTTACTCCTGCTTAATAAAAAATGACACCCCCCATTTTGATAGCCCCATATCCCATTTTGATACTGGCAATTAAACTACCGATTGAAAAGTCTGGGCTGAATTTCTCTCTCTACCCTCCAGTTTACTGCTGCTCATTACAAGTATTTTCCCTTCTGGATAACCTGCCCAGTCTGAATTTTTCTCAGGGATTTCCAGAGCTGTTGGACCAATCAGGGGGTGGGGTTACAGCAGTTTATAGGATACAAGTAAAAAAATGAGACTAGAAGCTTTGATTAACATGGATGACTGACATGCTCCTGGAAAGATTTGCATATTGCATAATTGTGGCAGAATGTGGTTCATACATAGTAACTTTCTAGCTGGTTGTCCAAGGTGGAGTCATGCCAACACTTAGAATGCTAGGAGACCTGGTTGTGCGTGTAGTTGTTGTGTTGGTCCCACGTATGAGAGAGACACAAGAGACAAAAATAGAGATGAAACAAATCATTTGGAAAAAAAAAAAGAACGTATTCATCAAATTTCCGGTTTTGAGTTCATCTGGACAAAGCAGATATAATAGTGATGGATATAAATAATTTCAGATATCGTTATGGATATTTGGTAATTCATTTTGATGAACTGAAATAATGGGACCCAAAGAAACACGCACATTTAATTTCACATGCAAACGTTTATTTGGATGTCTGTCTTCATAGTATTAATGAATGGGGAATTTACTATTTGTTTCAATTCTAAGACAAAGTAGTTGAGCTGATAACTTTAATTGGACCAACTTCTGCTAGTGAGAGTGTGCAAGCTTTTGAGCTTCACATTCACTTGTAGAGTTTTTAGAATAAGGGTTGCGTTTGCAGGAACAGGATAATACCTCCTGGGGCGCTTGCTTTGTGATGATAACAACAAGCACTTAGCCCAGCGTTCACACTTTGCAGCCTACCTGGGGGAGGCTACCCAGGGAGTGAATGAATGTGTGAATGAATAATTCATTGTTAGGTGGTAAGTGCCTTAACACACTTTAATTTACCCCCTTTTCTTTTCCACATGATCACTTATCCCTGGAATAAGCTACTTTGCAGTTTGTACTCCTCTTTAAATCAGAGTACCCACCTGCATGTGGTGGGATGGAAGAAACACCGCTTAGTTTTAAACGCTATGGGTAAAAATAAACGTGACAACAGGCTTGATGTGGCACGTTTGTGCACAGACCCTGCCTGCATGTGTGTGCAGGGCCTGCCAGATGTTCAACCCAGGGTATCCCAGGTTGTGCTGGTGGCTAGCCCGGCTTGCGATCCCGGAGGCCTCCAGGATTGCAGCCCAGGTGAGGGTCTGCTCCAATCGGGGCCACCTCGGGGTCGCATGTGTATTTCTGGACCGGGCCAGTTCCGCCCTGAATATGCTAAGCTGAAACTGCAACACCTATTAAAAATAGCCATATGCCTGTATGTGTGTGTATATATATATATATATATATAGCCATAGGCTGTGCTTCAGGCTACCATCTCCTCCTTAGCAGTGGTTAATCTCCACAAAATCACCCACATTATAGCCGATTTAGGACCAAATCCTGGATGAGAGATATTATATGAGAGTAAAGAATATGTAAAGCTACATTGTGGGGGGAAATGGCTCTGTGATAGGCCAGCCAATGCACAACTGAATGGAGCAACTTAATGGTGATTGGTGTGGAACCACTGAGGGGCAAGAATGAGGAAGAAAATTCCTACAAATGAACCTGTCCCCAGTCTCACCAGTGCACCCCCACAACTCCCATGTCTTCTCTCTCAAATGCAGAACCATCTCAAGTTGCTTCAGTCCTGAGCAATCACTGTGGAGATGACATGAGGGTCAGATATCGGAGATGGCATTAACCCAGCCTTTGGGAACCATCTTGAGTAGGATGGTCTTTTTTTATTTTATTTTAAATCTACCATAAAAAGTAGGACTAATATTTTCATAAAGTTTTCAGAATGGAATTTCACTGTCTCAAATATCTGTGAAATTCCCAAATTTGGGTGGTTTTATGACTACTGATCATCATCCTTATCCGTTTTTTTATTCTTCTTCTTAAAAGCACAAATATTCAGGTAAAATTCTAACGATTTTCCCCAAAGGTAGTTGTTTTGCCCAAATTGAAAATTTACCATGGATCTTTTCATTTTCAAAAAAGACAGTTTTTTGTGGAAGTGAATTTCTTTTAAAATATTTTGACAAAGGGCACATTTACACATACACCAATCAAGTGCTTTTGAAATTTTCCTGCATGCATGTTTGGTGTACGTTCGAGTGCTCTGCTGCATGTGTTTCAGCCAAGATGCACAGGTTTTTTATGCACATGACCAGGTGCCCAAATCCTACTCTTACAAGGATGGGTGTTAAAATACGTGGGGATTTTTTGCGTAGAAATTGGGTGGGGTGGGGAAATGCGCATGGATCGGTGGATCAGTATTCCAGGTGGCAGCTATTTTCCACCAGCATAGGGGAAGGGGGGTTAAATACAGACCGGGATATCAGGGATTGTGGCTTTGGCACTGCCGGCACAAATTATTTATGTATTTATTTATTTAACAGATTTTGTATCCCGCCCCTTCTGCACAAGCAGCCTGGGGCGGCTAACAACAATAATAAATATACATATAAAATACAATATACTGCAACAATTAAAATATATCCCCCAATAGGATAATAATAATAAAAACACAAAGAAACCCCCCCCTCCACCCTCTCCAATCCCCCACCCACATCCCACCCATCACCACTCTCCCTTGCCAAACGCCTGACGGAACAGTCAGGTCTTATAATTCCTACGAAAGGTCAGGAGGTTTAGGGCCAGACAAGCTCCCACCAGGAGGGAATTCCAAGGGTGCGGTGTGACCACCGAGAACGCCCTATCCTGCGTGGCCCCCTGGGAAACCCAAGGAACCGCCAACATGGTGCCCCCGGATGACTGCAGGGGCCGGTCTAGAACCTGGGGAGTGAGGTGATCTTGCAAGTAGGCAGTGCCCAGGCCGTGTAGGGCTTTATAGGTCAAAACCAACACTTTGAATTGAGCCTGGAAGACTATTGGCTAAGACAAAGGACTAACGGGAGCGGGAGGCTCCTGATGTGTTCTGGGATCATCTCGCTTAGACAGCCACCCGACCCAGCTCCCTGGCCAGAGTGGCGGTGGGACCCTGCTTGCTCCAACAGCTCTGCTGGCTCTGGTTCCCTTGCCGCAGTGGGGTAGACAGTAGCCCACCCGCTCCAACAACTCTTCCACTCCAGAGCCGGGATGGGAGGGGGGTTAGAAAACTCACCTAATGTGTATCAGAGCGCATTCACACATACATTAAAATGCTGCTTTTCGTAAATGCAGTCAATTTCAAAATGCGCTTAAATAAACCCATGCACTATTCACATATGGGTTTATTTAAGTGCATTTTGAAATTGACTGCATTTAGGAAGCAGCATTTTAATCATGTCACTACACAATGCCCCGCTTTCCTGACTCTTGGCCTCCGAGTCCTCTCCCTTCTCCGGGAGCCGAGAGCCGGGGAAGCGAGGCGCTGTGTAAGTGACATGATACTGACTAGGCTAGTCGGTGTCATGTCAGTTACACAGCGCCCCGCTTCCCTGGCTCTCGGCTCCCAGAGAGGGGAGAGGAGCGGAGCCAAGAGCTGGGGAAGCGAGGCGCTGTGTAACTGATATGACCAACACTCCGACAAGAGGATTTATGTGGGTCAGTTCAAATGTGCACTTGTAAAGGTAGCTTTTGGCTGCCCCTCAATGCGCTGGAAAAACAAGCAGAAGAACTGCTAAATTCTGCCTTGACATGGTGCTGCTAAACGCGAGGTCAGTGGTCAATAAGTCCTCTACCATCCAGGAGTTAATCCAGGAGTGGGACGCTGACCTCGCGTGTATTACAGAGACCTGGCTGGACAATGAATCGGGCCCTATTCTGGCCGATCTTGTTCCAGCTGGGTTCTCTGTGCAGCATCAGCCTCGGTTGTGGGGGGGAGGGGGCGGTGTAGCTATTGTTATCAAGGATGCACTGTCTTTTAGGAGGTATCCGGTGCAAGCTCCACCAGGCATTGAGTATCTCTATCTTGTGTTGGATTTGGCCGGGGACAGATTAGGGGTGCTGCTGGTGTACTGTGCACCCAATTGCCCGGTGGCATCCCTACATGCTCTTGCTGATTTGGTGTCTGATGTGATCCTCCAGACCCCGAAACTAGTGGTCATGGGGGATTTTAACATCCACACTGACACTAATCTTGGAGGAGCGAGGCATGAGTTCATGGCCTCCATGACAACCATGGGCCTGTCCCAAATCATCTGTGGCCCCACACATGAGGAGGGCAAGCTGGATTTGTTTTTTTGCACCGGTCTTGAGGTGGGTGGTCAGTTAGTAAAAGTTAGGGGGATGGAGCCCTTGTCGTGGTCCGACCATTACCTCCTTAAGGCGTGCATCCTGGCGCATGTCAGCCCCCAACGGGGTGCAGGACCTATCAGATCAGTCCGCCCCTGGATACTTATGGAACCGGATCAGTTCCGGAATGCTCTGGGGGAGTTTCCCCTGGACCTTGACAGCCGCTCTGTCAATGATCTCATAGCCTTCTGGAACACCTTGTTGGCCGAGACCATTGACAGAGTGGCTCCCAGGTGTTCGCTGCCCTCCTGAGTCTCACTCATGTCTCCTTGGTTTACTGAAGGCCTACGATGTTTAAAGTGGGAGAGCAGGCGGTTGGAGCGATGGTGGCACCGGATTCGCAATTAGTATGATCGATCGCAGCACAAGAGCAGTTTAAAGGCCTATGCTGTGGTGGTGCAGGCAGAAAAGAAGCAGTTCTTTGCTGCCCTTATTGCATCTGCAAAGTCATGTCCAGTGGAGCTTTTTCAGGTGGTGAAAGGTTTGATCAGTCCTGCCTATCTCTGCCTGCACCTGGAGCAATCCAATGACCACTGTGACTGGTTCATCGAGTACTTTGTAGATAAGATCGCTCGCATCTGCCATGATTTCAGTTCCGCAGTTATTGCAGAGGATCATCTTGGGGCTATGGATGCCCCATCCTGTCCTGTTTTGTGGGATTGGTTTCAGATGGTGTTGCCTGCTGATGTGGAGTCCTTGTTGGGATCTGTTCATGCCACCACTTGTGAACAAGATCCTTGCCCGTCCTGGCTGGTGAAAGACAGTCAGGAGACGTTACGGCCATTGCTGGCTGGGGTGGTTAGTGCCTCCCTTCGGGAGGGCAGGGTGCCTGAATGTCTGAAAGAGGCTGTGGTTAAGCCCCTGCTCAAGAAACCATCTCTTGACGCTGATGGTCCTGCCAGTTATTGGCCTGTCTCTAACCTTCCCTTTTTGGGGAAGGTTATTGAACGGGCTGTGGCATGGCAGCTCCAGGAACATCTGGACCGCACCGGTTTCCTTGATCCTTCTCAGTCCAGCATTCGGCCTGGGTATGGTACGGAGACTGCATTGGTGGCCGTGGTTGACGATCTCCGTTTGCGTTGGCGTTGGACGTCAGACCTTACTGGTCCTGCTAGACCTTTCGGCTGCATTCGACACAGTCAATCATGAAGTGTTGGTGACTCACCTGTGGGACCGTGCCGGGATTGACGGGACGGTTTTGGACTGGTTTTGTTAGTTCCTGGCTGGGACAACTCACTGGGTGGTCTTGGGGGAGTGTACGGCTTCCCCCCGAGACCTCACGTGTGGAGTCCCACAGGGTGCTATTCTGTCCCCCCTCTTATTTAACATCTATATGCAGCCATTAGGGGAGATCGTGAGAGGGTTTCAGGGCATGTAGTGTCATCAGTATGCTGATGACACTCAGCTTTACCTCTCTTTTTCCATCAACCCAGGCCATGCAGTCTCTTTATTTTCCCAGTGCCTGTCGGCTGTGGGGACTTGGATGAAGTTGCGCCATCTGCAGCTGAATCCTGACAAGATGGAGGTGATGTTGGTGGGTGAGGGCCTGGGGGGCCTGGGAGTGGTTGAATCTTCTCTTGGGGGGGTGGGTGTTCTCCCTCCCATGGTCCCGCAGGTACAGAGTCTGGATGTGCTCCTCGATTCACGGCTCAGCCTGGAATCTCAGGTTGTGGCCGTGGCGGGGAGTGCGTTTCAGCAGTTACATCTTGTCCAGTGGCTTCAGTCGTATCTCTCGGACTCTGACCTTGTCACTGTCATCCATGCCTTCATCACCTTGAGGTTGGATTACTGCAACGCGCTCTACGTGGGGCTGCCCGAGAAGCTATTCCGGAGGCTGCAGCTGGTGCAGAATGCCGTAGCCCGTCTCCTTACTGGGGCGGGCCACAGGGAGCACATGACACCTGTCTGCACTGGCTGCCTATAAAGCACTGGACTAGGTTCAAGGTGCTGGTTTTGACCTTTAAAGCCCTTCACGGCCTGGGCCCTGCCTATCTGTGGGACCGTCTCACTCCCCATGTGCCCGTGCAACCCTTGAGATCATCCGTGGGGGCCTTTTTGGAGGTTCCCCGAGTGAGACAGGTGACCATGGATGTGAGATCTTTTTCAGTGGCCGCCCCTTTGCTGTGGAATTCACTCCCGGAGGAGGCTTGGTTGGCCCCCACCCTCCTGTCGTTTCAACATTTGTGTAACGTTGAAGTCCTGTTCCACCAGGCCTTTGGCAAGGGGGGGTTAGGGTGGGGGAGGTGGGGTTTGGGAGGGAGGGTGTGTTTTTATGACTTGTTTTAAAATGTGTAGATTTATTTTTAAATGTTTTATTGTTGATTTTTTTGTGTGCCACCCCGAGCTGTAAATAAATAGATAAATAAGCAAGCGCATGGAGTTTTCCCCACATTGTTCTAATATGCGGGGGAAAGAAAAAAGCACTGATTTAATGTATGTGTGAACGTGCTCTGAGAATGCTAAAATGTGCACATAACAACATGCACCTAAAAGAAAATAAGCACAGACATTCAATATGATGTGGGGTGGGGGTCGGTTAAATTTTATGTGCATTTACATTTCTGTGCAAGATAAATTAAGTGTATTTTTGAGTACGTGAGAATGTGCCTTAACTCTTTATTGGGGTTGGCTGAGTTGAGTACTTTGAGGTTTCTTTCTTCTTCTGCACCCTGATAGCTCAGTAAGGGTGGGTGAATTTGTGGGCATATCCAAAGGGGATAAAACAAGATGGACAGATTCTCTCCTTTTTGGGATGGCTGGGAGAACAGTCCCTCCTCAGCTTTGAGGTTGCTGCTGCCACAAAATCTAATTAAACTCCACCCCATGGCTCTCATGGGCATAATGGAGGTGCGGAAGTGTGTGTCCTGGCTTCACTTTTGGGATGGATCTTTGAATATATATGTAAGGGAATGAAAGAGTACTATAGTGGCCATCAGTCAGATGGTGTCAATAGTAAATTAACACATAACTTCACCCATAATCCTGTATCTTTGGGGAATGTTCCACGATTGGGGGACGGGGTGGATCGTCACAGGTTTAATTCTCTACTCCATGGACCCTGGCTCCTATTCCTATTGCACTTCACCACTCTTGGTTTTGAGTAGGCTGCCCTACTCAACAATGGTACACAATGAAGTATGAGATCATATTCATTTTAAAAATAAGCTTTCAGAATACACAGTGTGGTGTGTGTGTGTGTGTGTGTGTGTGTATGCAACGAGCGAGTTGGGAAAGAGATAGAGTTTGAGTGAGTGGTCAGAGAGCAAGGTTTGGGGGACAGGGTGCACCCCCATGCTCTTGGGACCCTTGTTATTTCCTTGGTAGAACTTTCACCTTGATGGACACGCTTTCTTGTCTGGATAACAACCATATCAAAGCTCTTAGGCAGAATTTCACTTTGTATGTTGCAAGGTCCTTTGGATCACTCCAGGGGACTTCTGTCAGGGAGCTAATGTACATGATTATTATTTACTGCTAGGGGACAGGGTAGGATTGCCAGCTGAAAACCTAAAAAAATTAAGGACACTATGGGGCTGTGGGGCTTTCAAATAAGAGATGTTCATTGTGTTCTATGGAGTTGTGAGGTCCTAAATAAAAGGGACATCCATTATGTTCTTTGGGGTTGTGGGGTTCAGAAATAAGGGATGCCCATTCTGTTCAACTGGGCTTTGAAATAAGAGCCACCCATTGTATTTTTTGGAGGTGGGGGCTCTAAATAAAGGGATGTCTAATTAGGTTCTTTGGGGTTGTGTGGTTCTGAAATAAGGGACATCCCTTACAATAAGGGATGTCTAGCAACCCTAGGATAGTCACAGAGACTACCCCATGGCAGGAGAAAAAGTTTAGTGGAACCATAATGGAGGATTAAATTCATACTGAAGTTTTCTGCATTCACACAGTTCAGCAGAAAACAAAGCATTTGGGTTGGAAACTCTACAGTCATCTTCATTCCAGCTGGGCCTGTGCCAAACAATGTGAGCTACATCAGGTGAGCTTTGGCAGAACACCTGATTTTAAATGACTCCACGTACTAAACCTTTGCTACAAGACTCTGCATTCTGTTCCTGGTGTAAATCCATCAGAATCAACTACTGGATTAAGAAATAAGAGAGAAAATGATACTGTAAATCTTGTAACTTTCTCTCCCTCGCCATATATTTTAGTCTTCACTCAGCTATTTCTTCTCAGACTGGGAAGGAGAAGAACTGATAGTGTTGCTATCTCAGAATATTCACTTCATCATTATTAATTAATAAATTATTATTAATTATTATTATTATTAGTATAGCATTAGAAATGTACCTGGCACTGTACAATCATTAAAGACTGATCCTTGCCCCAAAGGGCATACAATCTGAGAAAAGGGACATGAGACAATGGTTGGGGAACATAGGGAGAGACATGAAAACATTCATAAAGTTGAGACGTCACAGGTGCACATGCTTAGCTTAGTTACAGGGGAGAAGGGGACCCGGAGTGAAAGGACAGTAGAAAAATCAGTATTTTTCTGGGAAGGTGGATTTTTCTTCTCCATAAAACATTTGGTTTTAGAAAAACGCTCATTTCCAATTAAAACTTATTTTGAATAGAAATAGTCAGATCAGCTCTAGTTGTTGCCAAGTTGTAAGGGGGGGAGGGACTAATAGAACTGGCACAACTAGTTTGCTACCCCAGACAAAATACATTTTGCTGTCCACTTTCTCTTTGGGAACTGTCAAGGAACCCTACCTGACTCCTGTCATGAGGCTTTGTTGGTCATCACCACTTTTCTTGAACTGAGGAGGTGGGGGAGGATGGTGAGTGTTGCTGCTGCCCAGAGACTGATTGCTGCTGAGCTGAGGCCCCAGGGGTCAGTCAGAATTATAGCTGTGGCCCATGCTGCACCTGCATGTTGGTACCCAGTGGTGGGCTCATCCATTGGGGGCTAACAGGGATCAGCACCACTAGAAAATCCTGTCCCTATGGCTGAGCTGCTGGTGCACTGCTGCTGCCACCTTGGAATTCCAGTGGCTGGGGTTGAATCCAAGCTAGCCCCTGGCTGCTTAGGGTAGCTGCAAGGAAGCTTGGTCCTGTGCCTGCTCACAGCTCCTGAGTGCAGTGAGTAGAGTGCAGAGCTAAAAATGGATCAGCCCTCTCTGCACTTCACCAGAATCACAACAGCCTGTGCTCAAGAGCTGTGAAAAGATAAAAGTCTGAGCTCAAGGACAGCCTTTGTGGCTGCAAGCAAGATTCATTCTGTGTCTGCTCATAGCTCCTGAGAATAGGCTACTGTCCTGCTGGCCCCTCCCCTCTGACTTCACTTTGTCTGTCAGTTGGTAGAAGCAACACTACTGAGCAGACCAAGCATAGGAACCTGGCAAGAGTTAGTCATTCCTATGTGTTAGTCTTCCAAACCCACACCCTGGGCCCAGCCTGTAGTGCTCCACCACCTGTCATCCAGGTCTTTTGGATTTAGTCTGCCCCTGGTCAGTTTCCCATACCGGGGTGGAATGAAAAAAATGGGCTAATTTTCAGTTATGCAGAGGCCATTCCACACTCCTGTGACCAAGCAACAGGACCTTAAAGTAAAGGTCGATATCATTTAGGACCTCTCTTAAGGCCCTTTTACACAGCTAATTGGTGTAAAGAGGCCGAGGTGAAAATGAGAATCAGGCTCTCATGTCCAAAATCAGATATGCCTAGTCATACAGCGAGGCAGTTTGTCAGTGGAGTGGACATACAGTACAGTTGGCATCAGCATTAAAGACAGTTGATTCCTTGCCTGCTGGCTGGGGATAGAGGCAGGAGGGAAATGAAATGGAAAAGCAAACAGTCAGACATCTCCCCCCTCTCCCAACTATTAATTCTGGGAAATTGACCATCCTTAACTGAAGCTAAATTACTGAGCTAGGCTCCAATTCAGCAAGGAGCAATGCACCTACACCCATGCATAGCTCTAAGCATGTGAACCGTCCCATTGATGTCTATAGTCATATGGCCTATGTGGTGCGTTGCCTTCCCTTCAGTGAAATAACTGACTTGCTGAAAGGTAGGCACATGCTTAAGTACTGTGTTAAACCGAGGCATTTGTAAAGGCAGAAATGCCTCGGTTTAACACAGTCTTCCATGCTAGCAATGCCACCACCTCATGAGAATCTAACAGTTCTGGCCTACCCAAGATTCCCAACACTAGTTCAGGTGCAAGGGCAAGAGCCAAAGGACTGTCATTGCTGACAGACATTGGCATTTTTACTACTTTATCAGTTAAACTTGGGAGTCCAGCAGATAATGTAATGGACTTAGGAATGAAAGTTCCAAGTTCAAATCCTGATCTCATTGGGTGGCCTTGGACAAGTCTCTCAGCCTTTGGTCCCTGGCTCTACGACGGGAGGCTAACAACACATCTAGCCAGCTAGCTAGTATACAGTGGGATTATTTGCAGTGGTATCCCCTTGTCATACTAGCCTTAAATTCCTGCAATAGGGCTCACACAGTCTTCTGAAGACAATGGATGGATCAGTTAAACCTTCCGTTTTCTCACTCTTGATATCATAGTTGCAGCCAAAGTGTCAAATCTCTCTCTCTCTCACACACACACACACACACACACATGTGCAACTGCAGAGAGTTTTGGGGCTACATTCTGTTATTACTTACACAGGTTTAAAACAGGATTAACTCCATGGAAGACAAATGGAATTGCCCGGGAGTAAAACTGGGCTATTTGGGAGGAGAGCGTATATGGTTTCAAAATCAGGCTATCCACTATTACAGAAGATCTACACTCATTGCAATGAAAGAGACTCTCTGGGCCATATTTCCAGCTGGTGAAAACTATCGTACCTCCACTAGTGCTGTTTTACATCTGCTGAGAATCTGGCTCTGTGTCTTTGGTGCCAACACTATCAAGAATCACCAGTAAGTCCCATGGAGCATAGAGAGTGAGAAAATGGTTCATTGATATGCAAACAACATTTTAGATCTCAATGCCAATCATAGTATTTGCTCTTTAATCCTATCCTAACTGCTGCTGGAAGGATGTCAGGGAGGACCCAGGCAAAGCCACGAGCTCCTACTGTGAGCTGTGTTACGAGGGGAAATAGGGATGGCAAATAAAGATCAATTACTTGTAGAATCATGAGGGTCCGATCCTTAAAGTGGTACACTGGTGTAAACTCCATTCACTTCAATGGGGCTTCTGTTGGTGCAGCACTTTTATCAGAGAGTCAAAAGTCATTGGGTACAGCCACACAACACTAAACTGATTTGGGTAGCAGTATATATGCCTGGCAGCCACCAGATGTTCACCCTGCCCCGAGGCAGGGTGGGCAGCTAGGTACTATGTGCTGGGTCCTCCAAAAAAGGTTGGGAACACAGGGTAGTAGCCTTACCCAAACTTGCAGTGGCATTCCGCCACTCATGGGTTCAATCCCTGTCTGCCCTGCCCCACAGTGAGGTCTACCGTGGGACTTTGAGTGGCGGGTGCTGTCACCAGTTGGGAATGACCATGTCATAGCCGGGGGCGGGATAGTGGGCAGAGGGGGGGAGAGTGGATGAGACAGGGTGCCCAGATGTGTGGTTGGCACCTTGGCCTGCACCGGGGTGTAGTGGGACCTCTGACAGTAGCCCACCTGCCCAGTTTCGCCACTGAGTGTGTGTGGACCATCTGCCCCGCTCTCCATGCTGACCCCACTGTGTGGCATCTGTGATTGTCTGCCATGGGGTGTGCATTGGATGGGCCTGCCATGTGGTTTCTTCACCCACTCTTTCAACACACTTCCCTCTTGCAAACTCCCTATTTGTGCAGTAGCAGTGCATTCACACAGCTGCTGATTCCCCTGTATTTCAGTGGCCCACTTCCTGCTTCAGGTGGCAGAGAATTACGAATCATCCAAGAGCACAGAAAGTGGGGACAATTTCACACAACACTCTGAATGTGGGTTATTTTAAGAGTGTTATGTGAATGAGCTCATGGTGTCACTGTTTGTGATTGTAGTCCTGAGGGTTTCCAAGACATCAACAGGCTGTTTGTTGCCAAGTTGCTGGACATGAATGATAGGTTAGTGTATTTCAAGTGTGGGGAACCTTTCTCCTCCCAGGGACCACTTTGAAAATTAGTACAAGCTCTGAGGGCTGCAGAGAAGTTTAGGGTGGGGTGCTTAAGGGGTGCACTCAGGAAGAGAAGGGCCCAGATCATGGATCTCTGACATGGATTTTTCCCATATCCTTAAGTGCATGCCCTCATATCTGCTCCCTTACCCTGAGCTCTGTCTTTCAGTGCCAGAGGATAGGAATGGGATTCAGGAGCCAGATCCAGGAACTGGGAAGGGGCCAAATAAAAACAAAAAAATGGACCACATTTGGTCCCCAGACTGGAACAGTCTTGGCTGTAACTATGGATGAAAACAGACATGGAGCCAGTGCTGAGGTTCCCTGGTCTGGGGCAGAAAACCATGGTGGCCACTCTCCAGGTCAGCAGGCAGCATTTAACTAAGGTGCCTGCGACCTGGGCGGCTGACGAACTGTCACCCACCCCACTCCCAGCACCCTGCCTCCCACTATGACAAGGAGCCATGGTGGTCAATGACAGCTACATGGTTGACATTGGCCCACCTGGGTGGCCCTTGACCTGGAACGTGTGCCCTGGATCTTCTGGGAGACACATTCTGGGCCAGCTGCCTACCCAGCCTGGGGCACTAGTGGGCAAATATCTGGTGGCTGGGGAACAGATGTGTGGCTGAGTTCCCAGCACACGTGGGCCATAATGAGCCTACAACACGTCTGTTTGTACTGTATGTCTTCAAGTAGTGTTTGAGAATGATACTTGGGGTGGAAATGAATATGACTTTTCATATTTGCAAAGATAATTCACATAGTTGTTACCATGAACGAATAGCCAAATTCTTCATACCCGTTGCAAAAAATTTCAAGTTGTTCCCCCCACCCCCCAGTTACTTTGCATTTGTTTATTTAGTTGCTTTGGTATTCGCTTTGGGAGTACTAGATAGCACTATAGTATCACGAAAGTGTATCAAGCACTAAATACCAAAACATTATGGTAACCAAATAAACGAACATGAAGTGACTGAATAAACCAACATGAAGTAACCAAAACAAATATTTGGCACAGCAAATGAAGTAGGAGGTAAATAGTGATATGTAATCCCCTGCATTTAAACAGGGAGGTAGTAGCTAGGGGTAGAGGTGAAAGGAATATCGGACATGAATGAGGTATTTGTTGGGTTCAGGCGCTCTGACCTAAATATGCAGCCTGCCCCACTGTTGGATGTGATTCATTTCAGTCTGGTGGTTCCTTTTGCTTCAGATTGCTTCTTCTGGTTTAGTCAATGTTCAGTTTGGTCCAGTCATTTTGATGGGTTCAATCCAGTCGTCCCTTTGGCAGGTCTTAATTTGTGTGTGTGTGTGTGTGTTGGGGGTCGGGGGACCTGGCAGGGCTTAGCCCCAGAAATAAAATTCAAGGGGGTGGGGGAACCCCATGAAATGTTCCCAGTAGGAGTGTTCATCCCAAAATGTGAAAGACCAGGAAAAGACCTCTATTGGCCATTTCAGGGTGGAAAACCAAATCAAGAAAAAAAGCTGATCGTTTACTTAGCTTTCATTAATGACTTTTCTGCCCTACTCCCTGCACTGATCATCATATAGACAAATCACTAGAACTCCTGCTTTATGTTCAGCTGCCGAGGGGCAGGTTAGTCTAGTGGTTGGGTCGCTAGCTGGAGATTAGGGCTCATTTCCCAGTTCTGACAAGTTCTAGGCGAAGAGACGTGGCTTCTAGGGTAGGCAGGGGCCCCAGCAATTAATTTTTTTAACCAATTCAGCATTGCCCTTTGGTTCAGACATTGTCCCTCCCCGGTTCCAACTACTTGTCTGTATCACAGGGGAATTAGGCAGGACCAAACAAGCTGAAAACACTCTGAAACCAACCAAAGCCAAAGTGGAGCAACCTTGAATGGATGCCAAACCAAACCCAAACTGCATTGAAACTCTGCTCCAACACCAATTATTCTGTCTCTGATCCAATCTAGAGACTAATAACCTCGAATAAGAGATTCAGTATTCATTTCACCTTTAGTTGGGGATTATGGTGCAGCAGCAACAAAGCCATATTGTACCAAACAAGTTAAAATCATTTAAAGAGATTCAAAAATGGTGAATTAGGTATTTGTATTGAATATTTGTTTCAGTGCTGGTAACACTGTAATTAAAATACTATCAATGATCAGAGTTATTGTACACCCACTCCGTTCCCCCCTCCCTGCTTTAGTTCTTTAATGTAGCCTCTGGATTAATAAAAACAAATCTGTTTACCAAGCAAAGCAGTTAGGCAGGTGAATCAACTTCACATCAGCAGTTCAGCTAAAGATAGCAACAATGATATAACAGCAGCAATAGAATTATCTGGTAGTTCATGAAAATAAAAGGCAATTATAGACACTGATCTGGCAATTGAACCTGTACTGAATTTCACTGGGCCCAACTCTCCTGCAGACTAAATCCATCTTCTGGTTTCAGTTGGATCCCAAGGTCCTCAGCTGGCGTCAATCAGCCTACCTCTATTGACTGTAGTGGAAACAGACTGATATATGCTAGCCAAGGATCTGGCACAATGAGTATTTTTAGACTGACATGGAGACTGGCTGCCCCTGGAGCTGCTTCGGGGATGCACCGTTGCGTCCGCTCGCCTCCAGTCCCATCTAGACCCACAACACACGGATCTGTGGTTTGCCCGGTCCACCCGTGTGGCCCCTCCTGTCTCCCACACCCTAAAGTTGGAGAGCCAGTGTGGTTTAGCGGATAAGGTGCTGGACTTGGACCTGGGGGACCAGGGTTCAAATCTCACCCCAGCTAATGAACTGACTGGCAGGCCTTGGGCAAATCACAGCCTCTCAGTCTCAGTCCCCCATCTGTAAAAATGGGAATGTGTGTGTGTGTGTGTTCCTCCCATCCTTGTCCATCTTAGATTGTAAGCCCACTGAGCAGGGACCTGTCTCTGAAAATTTGTGATGGTAAATTGCTGCCTATGCCTAGTAGTGCTATAGAAATTAGTAGCAGTAGCTGTGGGTGCTTGCCCAGTGCGGTAGGCTGGTGCCCAAAACTTCAGGGGGCAAGGGACAGCCATGTGTGGAGCTGCAGCGTGGGTCTGCCAAACAGACAGACAAAAGCTCCACCTTTGGCTCTTGTCCTGGGTTTGGCTGGCCAGCCTGCTCCAGCATGTTCCAGATCCCACTCTGCTTGCATATCTGGCAGGTGCCCTTTACACAGACTGGCCAACCTGGGAGTGAAGTGGGCTGGTGTGGGCAGACGTGGAGCTCCATTCTCTCTGGCCATTTTTAGACGTGCGTGGTGGCGCCTGCACTTGTTTTCCAAAAGACCCGGCAGCCCGATTTACACGTGATGCCGCCGCCGAATACACGCATGCGCAGGCGATGCGCATCCATTTCCGGCCGCGAACTGACCAGGGCGGTGATCAAGGCCGGTCATCCGCGGCCAGAAATGGATGCGCATCACCCGCGCATGCGCATATTCGGCGGCGGCGTCACGTGTAAATCGGACTGCCGGGTCTTTTGGAAAACAAGTGCAGGAGCCGTCATGCACATCTAAAAATGGCCTCAGTTTACACCCAGCAAGGCTAGATGCAGGCACAAATGGGGAGGGGGTATGCATGCAGAGTCACTGCAGGATCAGGGCCATCTCAGAATCTGCCATTGTTAATGTCCTCAACTTTTTCTTCCCCCGATCTATTTCAAGTGCACCTTCCCTTGTGGTTCCACCCTCTTCCCTTTTGCCTGTACAACTTCTCCTCTATTTAAATTGCCACTGATATCTCTACGTGCTCTCTGTTGTTCTTTTATTAACTGAACAGAGGCGCCAACCAGGGGAGAGACAGAGAAAGAATTTCCTTCAGTGTTTGCTAAATCTTTCTCACTGACTGTAAAAACGTTAAAATAAAATAATAATAATATAATATAATATAATTAATTTGCCCTCTCTGCAGTGGGAGAGAAATGTATGTAAATATAGGCTCTGGATTTTTTTAAAAGCTTAATTGTATTTTCTTAACAACCTGCTGTTTCCTCTCCCGATGTACATTCTTACGACTTCAGCCAGCCTCACCCCTTCCTTTATGCTGCATATTTTCCATTTTAAGATTTCCTGTTCGAACTAAAGGGCAAAGATCTTTCAAATATCAGCACGGAGCCAGGATTATTTGCTGTGTGTAAAAGGTTGCTTCTAGTTCTTGACTGGCCAACCCTTATCGAAGGAACCTGGGTCCCAAGTTCACTGTCTTCGCCTTCCTACTGATTTCCTAGGCTAAAGTCCTGCATTTCCATGCAGTTAGGCAGGGAAACGCTGAAGCCAGAAAAAATGAGGTGTCTCTGCTGTGGCCATTATGCTTTAATAGCTGGCAGCAGACAGACTCCTGTCGTCAGGGTGTTGCCTCTCATTATTCCCTCCCAACTTTTTCTCAGATTATCTGAAGTTTTTACCTGACGCGTACAGTATGCTCCTGTGTGGGCGTGAGTCCGAGAGCAAAGGGGAGTGGAGCTAAGGGGGTAGGACATACTTCAGAGATGTGTGGACTAAACAGCACATTCATTTGTGTCTCAGCTCCAACAGGAACGATCCAAGTGTGTGCGAAGGAAACTGTGTGACTGTATAGGGACTCGTGCCAGGGGGTGGGGTGGGAGCAGGGTTGCCACCTATGTATATTTTTCCAGGTCATTTATGAAAAATACATGTTGCAGGGCCTGCATTGGTGCCATAGGCACGTATTTTTCATAGGTGGCCTGGAAAAATATACATAGGTGGCAACCCTAGGTGGGAGGGAAGCACAGGAGCCCCACAATTTATTGAGTCCATGAATAAACCAGAGCTGAAATGGGTAGCAGAATAAATGTTCACACCCCTCCCCGCCCCCCAATTTGAACTAGGGTGTAATCAACCTAAATGACATTGGTCATGATATTTGAGCAAACAATTTTTTGCAGTTTTGGTGATTTCGTTTGTTTTCATTCAGATGTTTCCAAACTGTTCATTTCTAAGTTTGTTCATTTCTGTCTTTTCCTTCATTTTCGCCAGGAACAAGGAAAAAGGGTAGGGTAAACACTAGAACTGGACACAAAAGACTGAAATGAACAAAACAAATAGATGGAATGAAATGAACGAAACGTATGAACAACAGGAAAAGGCAATAACCAGGTAATTGAATGTAGATCAAACAGAGAGTGTCAAAATGAGCAAACCCGCTGAGTCATTTGGGGTTGGATTTTTCAGACTCAGCTAGTTTGTTCATTTTGACAGGGACTTGTTTCAGCTCTAAAATAAACTTGAAATGACAACGTGAGCGGGAGAAGTGCTGGTTTTAAAATATGAGCTCACAGGGCCAACCCAAGGAGCTTTGGCTTGTGGAGGACCCTGTGGTAATTCAGAATGGGGCCCCACTTTGCCACCATTTTGCACTGGGTCCCCACTTCCCTGGATCTGGCACTGAGTTCCCTGGACTGGATTACAGAACATGGAGCCTCATGTTGGCCTGGACAACATTTGGGCCAGTGGGATCTATTTCACTGCTGTATTACTCCTCTTTTAAACTGGTGTAAAGCTTATGTTTACAATGGCGACATGCTGGCCTAAAGTTTCACCAATGATTCAAGCACTTAACGACTCTATTTAACTAATCAAACCACAGAGGATTGATATTACATTTCTCCATGTACATTGGTCCCCCTACAGTCAGGGCTTTTGATGAGAAGATTAAGTTTATCACGGGACGCAAACAATCAGCAGACCGTAATATTGATCCTCTGGCTCCTGTGAGGCTGGGGGGGACGGGGGTGGTGGGGGTGGGGACGTCCCCTGCTACTTTTTTTATGACATCTATATGCCCAATATAATCACTAGGGAAAGACAAAGGACTTGTAACTATTGCATGACCAATTCACATAGTTAAAGTGTGGGAGTGAATGAGCTACTATTTATAATAGGAAAGAGTGGATCGTGTTGGTCCCAAATGTAAGCGATGGAGACAAAGTAGTTCAGGTGAAGAACTACAGTTGGTCCAATAAAAGATACCACCTGAGCTATTTTGTCTCCATATTTACACTGTGGCATTCCTAAATGAGATTCTTAGGGTGATTTCAGATGTGACGGGGCGCCTATTGGCCCCATCATGGAATCACCTTTTGATTCCCTGCTGGAATCAAACGGCCCGTCAACAGATGAGCCGGCTGATTCCAGCGGGGAATTGGGGGAGGGGGCGGGGCTGCGCGGTGCAACGTGCAGCCGCACAGCCCCGCCCCCCACGCTCCTTGGGCCACCTGCCCTCCGGGAGACGGGCGGGTGCAGCAGCCAATCCGGCCACTGTGCCTGATTCCGTCCCAGGGTCTGGGCCACAACCTGGAATCAGCGGCGGTAACAGACGTTACCGGCCGCTGATTTCAGGCCATGGTCCAATTAACCATGCTTTTGGAGATGGTGCCCGGACCATCCTCGAAAGCATGGTTATTTTGCTCACCGCCGGTGGTTCACCATGGTGAACATCTGGCTGCGAGCAGCCAGATGTTACGTGACCATCCGCCATGACAGGGGATTGTCCATGGTTGACCGTGATCGCGTAACGTCTGAAATCACCCTTAGTGAAAATTAGGCCCAGAGTCTAATAAAAACCCCAAACATATCAAAACCAAACTCTATTGCAGGGATGGGGAACCTGTTGCCCATGGACCAAATCTGCCCTGCAGTTGTTTTTTATTTGGTTCCTTTCTGACTCCTTGATATGGCCCATGAATCCACAAGCAATGAAAGAGCGCGGGAGCAGTGGATGAGGGCATGCACTGAAGGATAGGGGATTGATTCATGACCTGGACCTTTCCCATTCTCCCTCCATCCTGAGCACAACCCAGTCACTCACTGTTCCAACTCCTATCCAGCCTGTGGAGTTTGTACTAATTTAAAGTGGTCCACAGAAGGGAAAAGGTTCCTTACCCTGTTCTGTTGTAAACTCTTCTCTTACTACAGTAGTTGGAGCTAGCTTTCTTTTATGTGAGATGGATTTGGCAGTCCCCTTATCTTCTACTAAGGGCTCACTCTCAGAACTCTCTTTTAGACCATGAAAATGCACAAACTCACATTCTAAGAGTGTTTTGAAATCCTTACCTCTTCCTGTGCTCTTTGATGATCCTTTCTTCCCTGCCACCTGATGCCCATGGTGAGTTATTGAAATGCAGGTAAATCTGCAGGGAATTGCTATGGACAAGGCAAACACAGATTAAGGCAAAAGTGGAGAGGATGCAAGGGAGTAGGGTGTTGTGTGAATGAACCTGGCAACCCGTTTTACAAGTTTGTTGCATCCAAAATCAAGCTCAGATTTTCCAAAAGAGTTAATTTCCCATTTAGGCACCAAAATAAAGGCCCTTTTCACAGACACTCTAATACTGATAAATGGGTGTCACATTTTACTATACATGTTGCAG
The DNA here is from genome assembly GCA_003113815.1 of Sphenodon punctatus. Taxonomy (NCBI): domain Eukaryota; kingdom Metazoa; phylum Chordata; class Lepidosauria; order Sphenodontia; family Sphenodontidae; genus Sphenodon; species Sphenodon punctatus. The sequence continues at coordinate 267,217 of QEPC01002813.1, forward strand.
GGCACCCAGAGAGCACACCTGCAGCCCTGCAACATGTATAATACAATGTAACACCCATTTTATCAGTGTTAGAGCGTCTGTGTGAAAAGGGCCAAAGGGTCCTTTTTCAAAATCCTCACCTAGGGAATCAGACTGTACCACCAACAGCCAGGTTGGAGACCTCAGAAGAGGTCAGCAAGCCCAATGAATGGGAGCTTGAGCAAGTTCTTGAAAAAAACCTGCTCCAATTGTGTACTGAGCTCTTTCAAAATCCTGGCATTGCTGAAATCCTGGCACCACAGAGCTTCCTGATGATTACTCGTCCCTGGAGATCAGGAATCTGATGTATTCTCTCTGGGGCCTGACAGTGCTTATTCCCACAAAGAGCCGTCCATGATCTAATTAAGACAAGGCAAATACATCACAGACCAACAAGACTAAAAATAGACCAGTCTTGTCTGCAAACACTAATTTCCCCAGCAGTAAACTAAAGACGAGCACGTTGTAGTCAGATAGCTTTGGTTAACAGGATGGAAACCTTTCTGCTGCACAACAATGATCCCAAACCAGCAACTGAAGCAGTCTGAAAAGAAAACAAACCTCATCACATGTACAGCTGCACATCCTGGAGGGAATATGCTGGGAACACTCTGCTAATAAGGTGATGCTTCCACATTCAGGGACACTGGGGCCATGTACAAAATGGTGGCTTGGGTCCTCTCTTGAAATGCCAAGAGCCTTCCACATGCCAGGGCTCCCTGTGTTTGAGGCCCTATGGTCTTGCATTTTACATTAGTGCTTCTCATATATATGTTGCTTGCCGGCGCATCCCCCCAATGAGACACAGAGACAGTATTGGATTTCAAAATGGCCGCACTCTTTATTTCAATTCTCCTCAAGGCCGGTGGGTATTGCTCAGGCAATCTGGGTCCAGTATGCTAGCTACTTTAACTTCTTAAACCGCTACTGACAGGGATGTGCACTCCCTTGTCAGTACCAACAACGTAACTCCCCTTTCGACAGCACCCTGGCTCTGGCCGAAAGGGGACCAACCCCAACTGGGGTTTTTGAGTAAGGAGGTAATAACCCGCAAAGCCAGCAGACCGTGCATGTACTTGCTGACCCGTCTGGGCCCTCCTCCCAGGGTGTTAACCCCAGTGCCCGTTGCTCCCATCATGGCACTGGGTGTTCTCTCCCCATCTCTTAAGGAGATGACTCATCTTAACCTACTCTTACCTATTTATCCTACTATAGCATACTGAACCCCCGCCGAGTGCGACAATTGCTTACCCTTATTGTTGAAACATCAATTATGTTTTATTCAATGTCATCTCTTCCAAATCTTTTTTGTATCAAATTACTTGTGTATTATAATTCTATATCTTAACCAATTCCCTACGTTCAATTAACCTATTTAACCTAGCCTGCACTGTTGAAGGGGCGAAAAACCCGACCCTCAATTGGGCTAGTCGGCAAAATTCCCCTTCGGTCCCGTAATGGCAACCAGTATCTACCACAGTGCTAGGGTGAGGTGGGTGGGCTGCTTGATCAGATCTGAGGACGAATGCCGCCTCCACGCGGCTCCAGCGGACCCGCCCTCCAAGAAAAAGGGGCGGGGCCGCTCCCCGTCGGCCCGCGCGGCGCCACTGCGCACGCGCCACAACTCCGTTGCCAGGCAACCCCAGCCCGGGCCATGCGTTCCTCCCAGCTGCCTGAATGCAGCACACTCCGTCCTTCCCTGCATCTCCCGACGGGGAGCGCGGCAATTTCCCCGTCGCCGCCATTATGGCGGCGAAGGGGGCGAGTCTAAGGGTGTTAACAAACGTGACAGGGGCCTGGTTTGGCCTGCTCTAGACCAATTGGGCTAGTGCAGACCCCGCACAATTGTTTCGGGTCCGCCAAATGTGAGCCCAGTTCAAACCCCGGTGGGATTGGTAGCCGGGCTGGAAACATGGGTCTGGAATGAACTGGGCCCATGTTTCAACCCCATGAGTTCTCCAGGCAGGCCAGAGTGGGATGAACTGGGTGGCTACTGCCTGGCGCAGTGTGGAGGTCACCATGGCAGCTAGCCATGGCTGCCTGTCATGGCGGGGGCGGCACTCTGGCTGCAGCATGGGGTTGCTCCTCCCTTCCCTGGCTGGGTCCAGCTGTGGCGATGTGTGTCTCGCCATCGGAGCTGCCTCGGCTGGGGGGTAGTCGTCCTCCACTCCCAGACAGCTGCGTGTCACGTAAGTTACCACCCCAAGTATATTCAGTGGGTTCCATGTATTTAGCAGCTTCTGTGCCCCCTCCAACATATGGGGCCCCGTGTGGTCACACAGTTTGTACACTTTGTACTTGTCTGGATCTGGTCCTGATGTTGTGTGCTCTTTGACAATCCCATTTTCTGCAACTCATCTCTGCTTTTTCATTACACAAGGTAACACTAAGGCCCCTTCTAAATGGGCTGCGGTGGTGGGGGTGGGTGTATGTGCTGGTGTGGGGGAGGTTGGGGGGGGCAGCAGTACATGGGTGCACATCCATCGCTACCCACCTCCATGCATGGAGTGATCGCCGTTCTGGCCAGTTGCTCTGTGCATGGGCTATGGGTGGAGGTGGGTGGAGCTGGGTGTGCCGCGGGAGCGTGCACACACCCCGTCCCACCTGCCACGGTGGTCACACATGCGGTGCCCACACAGCGGATCTGCATGGGCCCGTCTTGTTTAAAAAGGGCCTAAGAGGTGTAAAACAAACACACACACACACACACACACACACACACACACACACACACACCATAAAACAGAGGTTCCCAGTGCAAGTCAGGATTCCAAATAGGGTCATGCCATCTTTGAATGGGGTAACTATCTTGATTAGAATTTCATGTACTTTGCAGGACTGTGCTGCTGTCTGGAGTGGTGGGATTATAATTAAGTCTCAAAGTGGGGTCACACAAGCAAATAGATTTGGGAGCCATTGACAAAGTTTTGTCAACCTAGAAGCCGGGTGGGAAGGCAAGGGAAGTACCCAATACTGTCAAAGCTATGCCCAAGTGAGCTCAAATATTACTCCTTGTGACCCCATTCTAATAGGAATATTAGTAGCAAGCATCTGAACCAATGAAGCAGGGTAGCCCAGTGGATGTACAATGCAAGCAGACTGGAGGAGAAAAAAGGGATGGGGAAAATAGCCCCCCAACCCCCCAAAACTTGGATCTTGGTTTTGGAGACGTGCAGTGTCCCATTTGCATGGCCCACAGTGCAAGAACTGTGCACAATTGCAGCCTCCTTACTTCTTTCACTTCTAGTGATGAGAGTTACTATTTGTCCCATTCTCATTTACCTTCTCCATTAAAATGGTTTTAAATGCATTTTTAGTGGGTTTAGGGTGGATTTTTTTGTATTGTATTCACGTGAAGTTTCCGAGTGCCCTTCAGCAGGGTAGGGCGCTATACAAAATTATTATTTACATGGAGCCTGCATTTATATCATTCCAACAGTATAAAGGGCCTTACTGTGACGGTAAACAAGCAGAATATAATGGCCCATTACACTACCAAAGTGGTGTAAAGGGGGGGTCACAGTGTTCATGCAAATCAGACTCCGAGTTACAATACAGCAATATCATTAATTTGCAATGTCACATGACCTAGCTAGCAGCATACAATAGCTTCCACTTTAAAGATACAGTGAGCAATTCCCACAACTGGGGTGAGTCAGCCACAGCCCATGTAGGCAGTCCCCAGAGGCCAGCTTATGGCCCCTGTTTAGTTAGCGAGTGGGTGGGGAGGGAGATTTGGAATTGCAGCCTGTGAAACCAGTGGGAGATGCTACAGAGCAGTCTGAAAGCAGTGGAAAGGTGGATGTTACTGCTATTGAAACATTGAGCATGGATGTGTGAGTGCACCATGGGGCATGGCAGCAAGAGTCCTGTAGTTATGTGGGTTCAGGGCTGTGCATCCTGAGCCACCTCCTCCTCCTTCCCCTCCTGGAGAGGTTTGAATGCTGGAAACTTCTCACACTGGCTAGGAGCAGCAGGAGGGAAATTTCTCTGGGGCCTTTTGTTGTGACTATGGTAAAGGAGAGTCTCGCATCTCTTGGGGGTATTTGAGGGCTGACCTATGGCCCCCTGATTTGCTAAGTTGCCTACCGCTCTCCTACAAATAGAGCTGCCAGATCAAAATTTCAAAAATAAGGGACAGTACAGAGCTAGGGGTACTGGCCATTTTTAAATGAACACGGCTGGGGGGCGGGTCCAGTCCCCTGAGTGGGAAGTCTGTGGAGCCCCCCCCCCACGAAGTGAGTGGGGAAGGGTTAAAATGGAAGGGTCCCTTGGTGGGTACCCCAGCAGCCTCCATGTGCTCCCTCTGCCACAGACCATGGGGGAGGGGGAAGCGTGCCGGGCTGGCCTCCGATATCAATATGTCCCAGCCAAGCACTGGGGAACCCAGGCTCCCAGTACTCCCAACCGGTTCCTGTGCCTTGTAAAGGCTATTTCTTCCCTCACAGTGCCTCTGAATTAATGGCAGACCATTCAGTCAACATGGCTGGCTGCCGCCATTCATACGAGCTAGGAATGCGTGGATGCCTGTCCTCACGCACCATTCTGCCTACCCCCTCCACGATGCTCCATGAGTGGTCATGGGGTGTCTTTAGACATAACGACAATGGGTGTCTGAATGTTTGTTCTGACCTTGATGCGAACACCGGTTTTGCCCTGTGTTCACCATGTGGTGCTGCTTAGACAGACACACAACCAATCTTGTGGCAAATCGGTATTTTGCTCACCAACCAATCTCAGCACGCAAGCGCTGCCACCTTGTTCCCCATGTTGTACCTGATAATACGCCATGCGATATCGTCAGACACAATGTTGGCCACGTGTTCAGCCAGAACACGCAAACTGTCCTTGTGATGCAATGGTGTTCACATCGCATGTTCAACGGGTCACCAAATTGGTGTTGGGATTGTTATGGTGCTTACACACAACAGCCAAACATGTGCTTAGGGGTTTTGACACCCAATCTTTGTTATGTCTAAAGATACCCATGGTTGGGTGTTGTGTGGGTCACAGGAATGTGCACCTCCCAACCCACCTTCAGATGGGTGGATCTGTGGGGTAGCGTTTCATTTAAAAACAGCCTCTCAAATAAGGGACATCCATTCAGTTCCATGGAGCTCCGGTGTACAGAAAAGGGATGTCTTTTGTAAATAGGGGATGTCCATTATTTTCTATAGAGTAGCAGAACTCTGAAATAAGGGATATTCCCTTAAAATAAGGGACACCTGGCAACCTTACAAAGTACTGTCCTACAGGAAAAAGTAGCAGCAAGAGGACTGCTTAAGCTGAGCGTGCCAAAGGAAACAGCTACAACAGGGAGAAATTAATGCTATGAAAGAGACAGGGAACCTGGATTACTAATGGATTTTCATTTATGGCATGGGTTATCTATAACTACTGATAACATAATTGTTTTCCTCTGAGTCACAGTCATCAATCTATATTCACAAATTTACATGATTAAGTGGCAGGGGATTCTAGTTTATCTTAATTCGTTTTTTTTTTATGGTCTCCTCTTGATTGTGACTGTTTACCTCTGTTTCTGTCTGTGCTCATAGCAAAGCAGGGCTGAAAGGTCTTCCCAACACAGCACTGACAAGCAGCCCTTATCAACGATGTTGCTTTGGCACACGCGTTTGCCATTTCCGGATGCCATCCCCTCCCTTATGGAAACTACTCAGAGACTCTGCCAAGAATTTCAAACAGTGATTAGGGCCCTCTGCTGCCCCGAAAATGGCAGCGGGGGGAGGTTGCTGTGCCCCGGGTGAGCGGGGAGAAACGCGGCGCCGAAGGGAGCGGGGAAAAACCCCGTATGTTGACCGGCGACTGGATTGGTCATCCGGGCGCCATATGATGCGGTGACAGGCCGCTGATTAGACGAGGGGGAGGCAGCCCCTCCCCATTGTTGGAAGGGGTGAGGGCTTGCCTCCCTAATACGTGAAGGAGCTGGGAGTGGCCATTCGCTTCCTAGCATAGGATCAGTTAGCAGCTAGCAGTGCTGCTGGGTCAAAAGATGGGAAAGCAGAAGAAGAGGGCAGCAAAGCCCAAGAAAAGACCAGCCAGGAAGAAAGCAGCGGCAGTTGTGGCTGCTGCGGTGGCCCCACTGCTGAGAGATGAAGCGGTGAGTGGGGCAACCCCTGTACCCTCTAGGAGAGAACTGAGGAGCTGCCTCCAGGCCTGCGAGGCCTTGGCGGCTTCTCTAAGGGGCACAGAAGGGGAGAGGGGAAGGGATGGCACCCCCACAGCCGGGCAGGCTGAAGCTGAATCCCCACAGGATCAAAGGGGGGGAGCAATCAATTCCCCCGGTAAGGCGGGGCGATAGGCGCAGGACCATACCTGCTTGCTATGGGGAGGAAAGAGAATGGGAGGCTTACACCAGTCACACCATGGAGTGGGACCCCCCGGAGGGGGAGTTTCAAGGGGCATGGGGAGGTGTGGGCTACTACTCGCCCAGGAGAGGGCAGATAACCAGGGGGGGTTGTGGCGGGGCCAGGGACCCCTCACCACAATGAGGTGCAGACCAGACAGGTTGGGGGCAGCGCGCACAACTCAGAAGGGTCGCCCCCCGACCGCATCCTTGGGAGCCCCACTGAGGGAGGTATCCCCAAATAGGTTCAGGTGCAATGGAACGTGACAGCTCAGGGAGTGGAGAAGAGCCAGAAGAAGGAGACCAGGAACTATGGGGGCGGATACAGGCCTTGGAGCATGAACTGGGTGCCATGGAAGAACGGAGGCGAAGGGGACCAGAGCCCAGGCGAGAGGACACCAGAAGGCAGCTCCCAAGGGTTCACGAAGGTGAGTGTAACTGGGCCCCGAGGGAGAACAAACGGGGCACGGGAGGACAGGATGTAGAGGGACACTGGCTAGCAAGTGGTTCTCCCAGGCTAGTACAGCACCAATTGGGAAACCTGAGAGCCCAAGGAGAATGGTCGAGGAGTAACAGGAGCATGCCCTAGAGCAGGGCCTATATGGAACACTAGCCCCCACAAGATAGCAATGAAGGGTGGAGCTAGGCAGGGCAGACCCTGTGGTGGAATGAGTCATGGGTGAGGGTTACTCCTATCTTCTCACCGATGCTGGAAAGGGCCGGTGAGAGCCACAGGCAGCATGGGGGGAGGTCAAGGCTAGGAGGGGAATGGGATACAAAAGCGCCAGTGGTGCCTCCCCCTTTCTCTTCGTTGGAAAAGGGTGGATTTCACCCACTCCCACCATTGGGCGGGGGGGGGGATGGGGATATTCGGACCTCTCAGTCCCAACAGGGGAACACCTGGTGTACGCCACGAGGGAAAAAATATGGAAAGGGGAATATATAGATATTTTCGCCTTACTTTTCAGCGATCCCATTGTGGATCCTGAGGAGGAGGATGAAAAGAAAGAGAGAAAAAAACCCCGCCGTCCCAAGGCAGATAGGAACTGGGCCAATTGGTCCTCAGCATTCTCAATCTACCTGGGGGTTTCCCTTGAGATGTACCTGGAACAGGCGGTGGAGCTCTTGAAATATGCCGATATAATAAAAAGGGTATATGGTGTCAGACCCCTGGGCGCCTGGTTGAGGTACGATGAAGCCTTTAGGCACCAGGTGTCCTTTACCCCAGGGCTACGCTGGGACCACCATGCACAGGATCTATGGCTCGACTGCATGGTGGACATGAGAAATGCACCCAAGACTGACAGTGGCCATGTTTTAATAAAAGGGGGAGTTGTCCCAGCAAATTACCCAAATAGATTTGAAAACAGGCGCACCAGCGCGTCCACGTGTTGGGAGTATAATAGGAGTGGACAGTGCACCAAAGGGAACTGTGCATTCCGTCACGCATGCTCAGTGTGTGGAGGTGGACATCCCAAGTTGAACTGTTACAGGGGCAAGCCGAATGGCGGTAGGAGGAACACCCCAGGACCTGGCACGAACCCAAATAATCAAGGCGGTCGACAGGGAACTGGGAGGGGGAAAGGGCCCAACTCCAATTAATGTGCAGATATTGGAGGCAGCTTTAATACACCACCTTGTTAGGTCCGAAGTTGATTATGTGTTAAACGGTTTTAAGTTTGGTTTTGTTATCCCTGCGGGTATAGTGAGTCACGGGCGGAAACCACCCAACTTGAAATCAGTGCAAGGAATGGAGGATGTAGTGCGAGGCAAGATTGCCAAGGAGGTAAAAGAAGGGAGGATAGCAGGGCCGTTTGCTGAGCCCCCTTTTGAGTGCCTTGTGGTATCCCCATTAGGAATTGTGCCAAAAAAAGCACCCGGGGAATTTTGCCTTATTCATCATCTATCGTACCCATGGGGGTGCTCAGTAAATGATGCCATACCAAAGGAATTGACAACGGTATGATATACATCATTCGATGAGGCAATAGACAGAATCAGGCGTTTTGGGAAGGGTGCCCACCTAGCGAAGTGCGACGTGAAGTTGGCATTTCATCTTTTGCCGGTCCACCCAGAAAGTTTCCACCTGTTAGGTATGAAGTTCGAGGGGGCTTGTTATTACGATAGGGCAATGCCAATGTGTTGCTCAATATCTTGTTCGGCATTTGAACGTTTTAGCTCACTCATGGAGTGGATATTCAGGCAGGGCATGGGCAAAGGCCAGGTATCAAAATATCTAGATGATTTTTTGATAATAGCCCATCTGGTCCCAGGGGTTTGTGAACAACTATTGGAGGGATTTGAAAGGTTAGCAGCCCAACTGGGCCTCCCATTAACCCCTGAGAAGACTGAGGGACCAGCCATGAGAATCACATACCTGGGAATCGAAATAGATACTGTGCTAATGATGTCATGCCTGCCCGGAGAAAAACTCGATGCTCTGCGTGAGAAGATACAGGGGTGCAGGCTGGCCAAAAAGGTCACGGTTCATAACTTGCAATCATTTCATTCATTTCATTTCATTTATTTAGGCACCGGCTTCCGTCATGGCCAAGAAGTAAACTATTACAAAACAGTAAAATATAATATAATACAAAATGACAAAAGATAAAAACAAGAAAATAAAAACAATTATATAATCAGAATAAAATAAAAGGAACTTGACCGCAACTGAGTATAAGTATAAATATAAAACAATTTAATTCACTTTAGTCCAAGGGAACCCCCGTCTTTTGTTTTAGCCGTGCATGAATGACTTCCCGCCTCTTAGCGGCCAAAGACAGGAAAATTGCAACAGTCTTCAGGTCGTCAAGTGATGTTAGATTGCTTAAATAGACAAGGGGTTCTTTTTCCGCCAGTAGGGGGGTTAACCAAACTTCACGTAAATGCTTATAATATGGACAGTACATCAGGAAGTGCTCAACTGTCTCTATCTTATTCATGGAGCACAGACATCGACGATCTCCATAGAGGGTCCTTAGAAGCCTGCCTTCCAGAACTGCAGTCTGCATCTGATGAAAACGGAGGGAAGTATACTGCCTTCTTAAATGTCGGTTACTTAGTGTGTCTAAGTAGGGTTCCCTATTAAAACTAGTTTTATAAACACCCAAAATAGGGGGCACCTTCCATGTCCTAAGGGTTTCGAGATCTTCCTGATTGGCCACATCTCTAGACCTCTGTTCTAATTCTTTTTTTATGGCTAAAACAGACTTGCCATAGAAATACTGAAAAGAAAATCCCAGCTTATTTAGAACTGTGGCTAAATATCTGAGCCATGGGTAATCTCTAACACCTGTGTGGGAAAGTTCCTCAGCTAAGCACAGTGAATGCAGAGATCCAGAAGGGGACATAATAACCCTAATCCAGAAGTGGAGTAGTGCCATCCTCCCGTAGTGCTCTATGGTAGGCATGCTGGTTTCGGCATGTACCACTGCCCCTGGAATGCTTTGTCCCACATTAAGAATCCTCTGTAAAAAATAGTTCTGGATCCGTTCCAGAACTATATAATCAAGAACTGGAATTAGCTCAGTCCCGAAGGTGAGCATGGGTAAAATCTTGGATTGAAAAACCCTTAGTATAGTAGAGATGGAAATGCCACAGGAACTATTAAAGGCTCTCAATAGTGCCCTAGCCGTCTTCCTAGATACCTGGGCTCTAGTTTTTAGATGATGGGCCCAGGTGCCTCTAGCTGTAAAAGAGATCCCCAGGTAAGTAAAAGTATGGATGACCTCCATACAGGTATCTGAAATAATCCATTGACGCGTACGAGGTTTCCCTCCCACAATAAGTATCTTAGATTTGCTTCCATTGAGCTGAAGCCCATTTTGGAGACAATACTCCATCAAACCAGAAATGGAAGCTTTCAGGCCCTTCTCAGTTTGGGAAAATAGTACTAAATCATTGGCATACTGGAGGGCAAAAGTGGGTAATCAAGGATCTTAGGGGGATGACTATTAGATTCCTTGAGAAATACTATCAGATCTGCCACATATAGATTGAAAAGTGAAGGGGCCAGCACACACCCCTGGCGCACCCCTCTGTTAATAGAAATTGGGGCACTATCACTATTATGCGAGCTGCCCCTCACTCTGGCAGTGTTATTACTATGAATTGCCATCAAAATGGCCAAAAGGTCTTCATTTATGCCCCAGGTTCTCAGTTTCAGTCACAATCTTCCCCTAGGTACAGAGTCAAATGCTTTGGTGAAATCCATGCAAGCTATACAAAGTTCCCCTTTCCTAATCTTGGAGTATTTGGTGATAAGATGAGAAACAACAAAAGCGCAATCCGTAGTAGACCTATTGGCTCTGAAGCCATATTGCTCTTTTGGGATAAGGTCTTCTGCATCTACCCATTCCTGGAGTCGCTGGAGAATGACAGACAAGAAAAGCTTACCCATTACTGGGAGGAGGCTTATTGGCCTGTAACTCCCAGGGTCACGCCGGTTCCCCTTCTTATAGATAGGGACTATCCCGCTGTCACCCCAGGCATGGGGAAGCTGTCCTCCATGGAGGATATCCCTAAATAGCTTACATATGATCTCAACCCACCAGTGTGGGGCAGCTTGTAATACCTCAGCCATCAAGCAATCTGGGCCTGGTGCCTTATTTCCTTTCAAGGCCATGATCAACTTCTCCACCATAAACTCCTGGAGGAGAAGATCTAATAGTGGAGTTTCAGGGCATAGGTGCAAAGTCATATCAAGATCTTGGTCCCTTAAGGGGGAAACATCCCCTGCCTCGTACAGCTCACCCCAAAAATTTCTCCCAAACAGAATTAGGAAACAAAACTGAACCTCCGCTCCGAGGAGGTAGTATTAACTGATTCAAGGCCTTCCAAAACCTTTTGGAGTCGCCCTGCTGGGCAAAAACTGCTAGCTCTGCCCACATGCTTTTATAATAGTGAAGCTTTTTAGCCTGGGTAAGTTGATTGTAATAATATCAAGACTCCCGAAGGTTGGAAAATGCTAAATCAGTTCGAGCTGTGATCCAGCATTTCTTGATAGCAGAGAGCTGCCATTTGGCCTCTCTGCACTCCCTATCATACCAGTAACTACCTTGCTTCACAGAAGGTTTCCAGGGAGCAACCAGCAAATTTTCTTTTAAAAAATCCATAATCACTGCAAATTTAGTTAGACTCTCCTCGGAATCAGGATTTTGGAGGAATTGTTCCCCCGGCTCGCTCAGAATACCTGCATAACATAGGTCCTGCATCTTGCCGAATAGGGTCACTGCGTCCCACTTCTTCACAGCTTATTAGAAGTGGGGGCATACAATTGCTGGCTGCACAATAATTTGTGCCTCCAATACCCTATGGTCGCTTTCAGGTCTTACATGGAATTTGAGTTTGTAAAAATTATCCCAAGTAGCAGGATCTATGAAAATGTAATCCACCACACTCTGGCCCAAAGGGCCATCGTAGGTAAACTCACCTTCCAAGTCCCCTTGGAGTCTACCATTGAGTGGAATTAGGCCAAACTTTTGGGTGAGATCCAAAAGGCGGCGGCCTGAGCTGTTAAGCATCTCATCTCGAGAGTTCCGACCAGGTATCTGCTCTGGAAGATACACTCCCCCCATCTCTACTCCAGGCACCTCAGAGTTTTCATTCCCAATCCTTGAATTCCAATCCCCCAGGAATATATATCATGCCTTAGGGAACTTCTCTTCACAAGCACTAGCTTGCTCCTCCAGCAAAGCCCAAACATCCTCATTGTAATAAGGGGAAAAAAGTAGCGGAAAGTAAGCATTAAGAATTATATACTGGACAGAATTGGCCAAGGTTAATACACCTGCTTGAAACTCTGGCCTCGGTGAACACAGCAGTTGAAAAGACCAAAGCTAAGAGGAAGAAACCAAAAATGCCAGGCCCTCCGAGACCTGCCCCTTATCTTTCATCTTTTGACCCCCATGTAGGTCAACTACAAACTTCCCCAAGCAAGATAGATTGCTTGCGGGGTTTTATTTAGAGGGAGCCAGGTTTCTTGCAGGCAAATAAAATCAAATTGACTCAGACACTTTAGATTGCAATCCTGCAATATTCCAGGATGCGATTTTAAAGCAAGCTTCCAATGGCAGCGTTACTTCCTCTAGGGAAAAGCTATGATGACCCGGGTTCGAGGGGGGGACCAAAATCTCAGTATCAACCAGAGTCCACCCTGGGACCTGTCAGACGCTATTATCGACTAGCTCCTGGGTCCTGCTTCTTATCCAAACTCATGGGTTTTGCATTGTGGGAGCTCCCCTCCTTAATACGTTTCAGAGAACAGGTAGCTGGGCAATCAGCACATTTATGATTCCCGACACAGGAGATATCCTGACCCATAATTGACATATGAATGTTTGTTAAAATCGGGGCAGTCAGGTCGTACCCACAAGCACCCTCTTGCTGGCTTCCTTCTGCAATAACAGCACTCGTCTCTCCAAGTCCGGTATACTTCGGGCCGGATGGCACTAGCCTGCTAGAATAAACTGCAGGAGTCACAGCAACTCCCTCCAATACCAGAGGAACATCATTAGCATCAGTTCCTCTGGGGATTGGGACAACTACCTTATCTGTTGGGGGGATCTGCATGCATAGAGTTAGCTATCCCGTACGAGAGAAACCTCCTTTTATGGCTATTTCGTATGTCTGTTCCAGGGCCATTTACCAAGTCAGTTAATCCTGGGTCTGTTGTAAATTTCCCTAATTGATCATACAGCCCCTCCATTCGATTAATCAGTTCCCTCTGAGCAGAGAGCAGAGGAAACTGGGTCTGCTCCTAGGGGCAGGTGCTATGTCCATAGGGCTAGAAAATATTCTGCCCTGTTCTATAGAGTCAATCGCCATTTCCCGCTCCTTTAAATCAATTAACTTCCCTTCAATGGGATCAGACAAGCGATCCCATTGGCCTCCTTACCCCCCAAACAGAAAGTTCTTCAGGCGGGGTTAATAAATCCCCCTATAGGCCGATTGCCCTTACTATTGTCACATCCTGAATTCACATTATTATATACTTTAGAGACATAAACAGCTCGTGCATTCAACATTAATTCACGAGTGAACATATGGGAAACCCAGTTACTAGTATTGAATTCAACATTCACAATCCAGCGTCCACTTGATCGACAAAGATGACTAACTGATACAATATTTCTTCTAGTTATTGGTACATTCAACAATTGTCGCAGCACCCCCCAATAAGACACAGAGACCAGGTGCTGGATTAAATCAGGCCGCACTCTTTATTCAATCAAATCAAAGATGGTGGGTGATTGCACAAGCAATATGGGTCCAGTATGCTTAGCTAATTGATTCTTATAAACTTGGTACTGGCCGGGATGTGCCTTCCCATGCCAGTTCCAACCAAACAAGGCTCCCCTTCGGCACCACCCTGGCTCTGACCGAAGGGGGAGCGTCCCAACTGTGGGCTTGAGTAAGGAGGTGAGTACCCGCTGAGTCAGCAGACCGTGCAGGTACTTACTGACCGAACTGCAGTACCCCTCCCAGGGGCATAACCCCAGTGCGTGCTACCTGCCC
>QEPC01002813.1:283359-297930 GCA_003113815.1 Sphenodon punctatus
GAGGCGGCGGCGGCGATCCCAGCAGCGGAGGCGGAGGCAGCAGCTGGTCCTTGATTGGCTGGTCCTTGGCTGTCCTTGATTGGCTGGTCCTTGAGCTCACTGCCAAGGAAGGGAAATCCCGCGGGGATTTCCCCAGTTTCTGCGAGAATCCTGCCTAGGGCAGGATTCTGCGCACATTCCGCGAATCGCGGGAGCGCGGAAGACTCGGGGCCCTGATTATGATTATGCGGGGGGCCGCCATGCTGCCTTTGTGGAGGGATCTGAGCTTCGGGATCAGCTGGTGCCATCCCATCCCTCCCGTTCCATACCAGTTAATAATTGCCTTGTCTCCCAGGCCTCGTTGGTGCACCCACTGGCTCTCAGCAGCGGCCTTACTGGCCCAGCACACCAGACTGTGACCCACGATCCAGGTCACTCGACGTTGAGCCACGAAGCACCTAGGCCCTAAGTACGGGAGAAATAATTGATTATTGTGGGTATGGCCTGATGTATTTCTTGTAAGCCCCAGAATGCCACCGGACAATTGCTTTAATAGCTTCAGTTGGTAAACCGGCTGCTGTTGTTGCAGCCCCTATTCTAAATGAATGGGACCCATAATTCCTGGGGGAGAGGCTTAATATAGTCAATTAACTTCTCAATATTGCATTGAACTGGTAAGCTGTCAAGGGCGAGCCATTTTTATGCCTGAATTGAATTGTTACGGGTGTACATTTAAGATCCTCAATCAAGAAGGCCCCGTTGCTGTGATCCTTACGGGATGCAGGAACTACTTCGCTAATCCTAAATCCCCCAAAGTATGTTATTGTGTAAGTCGTGGTCAACAATTGGGATTCGAAGTTATCATAACACAGCTCGGGTAGGGTGCCGATAATGCGCACCAAAATGGGGGTAGTTATAGGGGCCCGGGTGTTGTCCGGGAGCAGGGTCGATCTATTCCAGCTCTCCAGCATGTGCCTCATATAAAAACCTCTATCCGGGGAGGGGAATCTGTTCATCCTGCTAACGAACGTGAGGGCCGCTACTTTTCCTCCGATAGTACCTGGTGCGAGTCCCCCATTTCTAAGTGACATGGCAAATTGGAGAACTTCAGATTCCAATTTGGGAAAGCCTATCCCCCATCCCTTGCTAGCCCTGTACCTTTGAAAATCACGGAAGGCCCTACCATAAGCTGCCCGTGTTCTTGGGGTGAGGGATCCTCTAATGATATTTTGGAGCTCTAATTCCCAAGGTTCCAAGCCCCCGCTGGCATGGGGTCGGGGAATTCTCTGGCCTCTGGCACTAGTTCCCGGAATCGCTTGGTCTGAAAGCAAGAGAGGGCATCGGCTATGCCATTGTCGATGCCTGGGACGTGCCGAGTGGTGAACAGTATATTATTCCGCAGGCATGCTCCAACTAATGCCCGAACCAGTGACATAACCCGGGGGGAACGGAGGACAGGGTGTTTACTATGTGGACCACTGCCAGGTTGTCACACCAAAATAATACTGTGTGATTGGCGAATTGGCCCGACCAGAGCAACACCGCTACCACTATGGGGAACAGTTCGAGGAAAGTTAAGTCCTTTGTGACACCTGCCTCATGCCACTCTGGCGGCCATGCTTGGGCACACCACCTGGTCCTAAAATACACCCCGAATCCCGCCCCTCCTGCAGCGTCGGAGTGGACCTGTAGGTCACTTCGTAGCAAGCACTTCTTCCTCCAAAAACTAATGCCGTTATATTCTGCCAAGAATTCAATCCATGATTTAAGGTCTTGCTTCATATCCTGTGTTATCTGGATCCTATAATGGGGCGGTAGGTCCCCCCTAAGCTTGCAGTACAGTCGGGACAAAAATGCTGTGCCGGGTGCGAATGCCCTACATGCAAAATTGAGGCTCCCCACTAGGGACTGCAAGGACCGAACGGTGACTTTATGGGCGAGGCTACAGTCCTGAATCTTTTCTTTCAGTTCCGTCAATTTTTTCTCTGGCAAACTGGAGAATTTCAAATCAGTGTTCAGTTTTATCCCCAGATACGTGATTGTAGGGGATAGGCCCTCCGTCTTTTCAGGGGCAAGGGGTATGCCCAATTCATCCGCCATTTCCTGGAACCGCCGTAATGCGATTGCGCATTTGTCTGATCGGGGAGAGGCTATAATCAAGAAATCGTCCAAGTATTTGGTTACTTCACCACCTCCCCATCGTTGCTTAAAGATCCATTCCATAAGGGAACTGAATCGCTCAAACGCTGAACAGGAAATGGAACACCCCATAGGCATTGCCTAGTCGTAATAGTATTTCCCCTCGAAGTGAAAACCCAAGAGGTGAAAACTATTGGGGTGCACTGACAACAGTCAGAATGCTGACTTGACGTCGCATTTGGTCAACAGTGCACCCCTTCCCATATCCCTGGCCTTCTTGACCGCCTGGTCGAAGGATGCATATTTGATGGTTGCCAGTTCTTTTTGTATGGCATCATTCACCGAGGCACCCCGAGGATAGGATAAATGATGGATCAGACGAAAGTCTCCTTGCGTCTTTTTTGGTACTATTCCTAAGGGGGAAAGGACCAGGCACTGCATAGGGGGGTGATCAAACGGGCCTGCTACTCTGCCCTCGGATACTTCCTTTTCTATCTTTGCCCTTACCAGTTCTTCTCTACCTTCAATTGATTTAAGGTTCTTTACTTGTGTCAAGGGCTTCACTGTGCCCGCTGGAATTATAAATCCCTGTCTAAAGCCCTGCACCACATATTCGACTTCAGCCCTGTTAGGGTGCGCTTGCAGGGCTGCCTCTAAAGCGTCAACCTTAATTGGTGTCGGCCCCCTTTTGGGGGCGGGACCCGGACGTGGCCCCCTGGTTATCTCTGCTGTTACCTCCTCCCGTGCCGTTGCGTCCTCCGCTACCTCGCTGCCGGGGCCGGTAACATGTGCTCTCAGGGTGGCCCCCACCACAGCTGGAGCACACGTGCCAAAATCGACACTGTTGCCGGTTGCACCAGCCTGCCCTGATGTACTCCCAGAACGGGCCAGGGCCCCCTTGGCCTCTCCTACGGCTCTCCCCCCGGTATAGTTCGTTTGCAGGTGAAATGACTTCCCACACTAGGGGGTGCCCACTGTCTGATCTAGGTGCTTTTGTGGCATCCACCATACTTTCCAACCAAATATCCGGGGCATGACTATCCCAGTGCAGGCCTGGAGTGTTCGCTGCCCTATGACGAAATGCTTCGTCATAACGCAGCCAAGCCCCCAGGGGTCCTGTCCCCTGCGCTCTGCGAACAATATCAGCATATTTGTGGAGCTCAAGGCCCCGCCCCGGGTCTGCTTGCATAACGACCCCCATATATATGGAAAATGCGGAGGTCCAGTTTGCCCAATTCTGGTCAGCTTTAGGGTGCCTAAATCTTTCTTTGTCTTTGTTGCCATCCAGCTCCGAATTATCCATGATGGGATCACTGAACAGGAGTGCAAACAAATCCACATACTCTCCTTTCCATATTTTTTCTTTGGTTGCCACTGTTAAGTGGCTCCTGAACGGGGCAGCTATTGCTGTGATTACCCCTCCTGGTGGGCGAATAATTGGTGCTGGCCCTGCTCCTGTACTTGTTTGTGTCAAGTTGGTGTCTGGTGTGTGAAGGGGGGGGGGTCATCAAATTCCCTGTGGAGACCCCTACTGGGTGTGACTCGTTTCTCATCACCCCCCTGATGGGGGGATGGGCAGGATACACCCATGCCCATTCTCCGTCTATCTGTACGAGTCGGGGGCTTGTAGGGTCTATTGCCCGTGCACGGGTTGTTTGAGGCATCCCCGGCTGACTACTCCCTTGTTGCTCCCTAATGTTAGTGTCTGACTGCAGGCTTTCGTTCGGTGACATGCCTAGGTTGTGCCCATCGAGGGGGGTCAATCCTTCTCTCCCCCTGGTGGGTGGTATCATCCCCTCTTGGGTGGTAGTCTCACCTTGTACTGCGTCAATATGACTCGGGGTCATCATTGCCAGTGATGCTGCGTTGTCCCCCCTGTCCTGCCGGGTTGGGGGACCTTGAAGTGCTTCCTCGAGTGCGATGATCCTCCACCACATGGCAATGTCAGAGCTCGTTCCCTCTTGGGCTGGTTCTTCCATTCGCCTCCGCGTCGCTGGGGGTTGGTAACTGGGTGTTAGTGCTTATGGGTCAGGCCCTACCGCCGCAGGTGGGGCTACCAAAACTCTCGTCGGGGGAGCAGATGTAGCCGCAGCTATCCTCCCCTCCCCTTGTGACCGGTATTGGGCCAGGCCGGGAACCCCCGTTTGGTCACCCAGTGCGCCCAGGTCCCCAGTCACCCGGGTCAGCCACGTTGGGCTGTGGCTGGCATGGATCTGTGCGATCATGGTAAGGGATCTTCCCTGTTCTTCCCCCCTTTGCTCATACCTGGTGTTGTGAGTTCCCTGGCTGGGCAGCCTCTGCTGTGGGGGGAGTTCCGCTCTAACTGCTCCACTAGACCCACACCGAGCCTGCCCAGCTCTGCGCCCTGTCAGGCCTGCTTCCTCTCCTGCCTCTTCCCGAAAACAGGCTGGGGGAATCACCACCCTAGTGCCCCTCCTGGTTCCTTCCAAGGGCAGGGGGCTAGTGGCTACTGCCCCTCCTTGCATCTGCCCCCCCTGAGGAGTATGCTCTGGGAACTGTCCTTGTGCTGCTGGGCCCCCAGTTAAGAGTGGGGCAGGGTCTATATTGGCAAGCTCTGGCTGCTCCAGAGTAGTGGATTGCGAGGGAGCTGGGCCCCGGGCCCGCAGCATGGCCTCACAGGCCGCTCGCCGCTCCATCAGCTCCTCTCGGGATGGATCCCCATCCCCTTCCCCTGTGCCCCCGCCCTGGGGTTTACTGCCCTTGTGCCTGGTTTGGCTCAGTGCTTTTTGCGCCGTTCCCTTCCTCTTCATGCGGCCCATCTTTTCAATTTTCTTTCTTTTTTTTTTTTTCTTTGAAATCCCTGAACCATGAGGCTGAGGTGCAGCAGCAAGACCTCCTTGCTGCTGCTTCATCTCTCTCCCCGCTCAATCTGACGCTTGTGCAGCCAGGACAGCTCCGCCCTTCCTAACAGGGGCGGGGCTGTTCAACTCCGGAGCACGGCGTGCTTTCGCGCCCACTCCAACAATCTGCCCAGCAACAGTCTCTCTCCGGGCGGAGCGTACCACTCGCTCCCCCAGAGCCTACTCGGAATCCGGTCTCCTCCGCTCTCATGGAGGGGGCAGGACAATTGCCCCATCGCCGCCATTGCGGCGGCGAAGGGGACTAGTCTTAGGTGCTCTGCAATGTCAATAGGGGAGTTCCAGAAAGGCAGCAGGCCTGATGGGAGTGGCAAAACAGTAAAGACAATTTTACAAGGAAGAGGGGTAAAACTTCCTTTCCCATCCACCAATATGTCCGTCAAATTCAAATACTTTAGATCTACCATCGTGGACTTATCAAGTCCAGGACCTAAATTTCCTGGGGGACTAGTATTAACCATATTATGATTCCACTTAGCACCCCCCCCTTCAGTTAATCTGGGGTTGTTTTGCATAGTTGGGCCTATCATACACCTTTCCAACTTCGTAGCAAGGCTATTTATTTGGTCAAATAATAACCGAACAGTCCATGCAGTCAGCAGAATGTGTTCGGCTAAAAAAGAAGAATGGTTCACCATATCTATCTGCTGAGAGTACTCCGTAAGTACGGACTGCTCATGCGCAAAGCAAGGAGAGTTAGGAATAGGGGGCTCAAAATTCCCCAAGCTCCCCTCCAGGACATTCTCCTCTTGTGGGTCTGCTAACACAGAGAATCTGTTGGAAATTGGGATGTCAGTTACTTGCGGGTTAGCTACCTCCAGTATATCTAGAAGAAAGGAGTCTATCTTCCGCTGCTTGAGTTGCTTTACCTTTGGAGGGGAGAACAGGGCCACATTCACCCAAGAACTCTTTGTGGAACACATTGTGGCAGGGGCAAAAAGAATCCTCCCTTGCTTCCGGATCGCTCCAAAGGGTCGCACACCCTTTGGCACGCGCCTGTGGCACTGCCACAGGCTAACTGCTCCTTTTATCCCCGCAGGGATGTCTCCCGGCTCTTCCAGGCACAGGTGAGTTCAATCGCGGTACTGCTGGCCGTCCACTCCGACACGCTCCTCTGCTCTCCGCGCCACCACAGGCTAACAGCTCCTTTTATTCCTGCAGGGCTGCATTGTCTCGGTTACAGATGGAGAGATTCCGGGAAATAGTTGTCGCTCCCTCAGGGTGTATGGAACCTTGGAGAGCAGACATGATGAAGATTGTTCAGGGATCTTTGGCCACACGCACCCAGGCAGCGTACAGAAGGGCATATAGGGAGTTTCAAGTCTTTAGGCATAGTGCGGGTTGGGAGGCCAATTTTCCAATACAGGAGGACGAAATGTTGAAGTTTATGCTGCATTTACGCAAGAAAGGCTTATCAGAAAGGACCATAGCAGGTAAAGTAGCTGATCTGGCTTTTGTCAGTCAGATGGCAGGTTTCCCCTCCCCAGATAGAGGTTTCTACACTAAAAGAATGCTTGAAAGCTGGTCCAGAGAAAGAGAACATCAAGGTGATACAAAGGTACCCATTTCCATTCCCATCCTGAAGGCCCTATGCAAGGCACTAGCAGGCATCTGTTTTAATCATTATGAAGGGTTACTATTTACAACAGTTTTAAATTTTTCCTTTTTTGAGGCGTTCAGGGTGAGTGAGGTAGCTGCTGAAAATAGATATGATAGTTCAGGGAAGGCTTTGACCCTGAGGGACATTTGGCTTTTTCCTGATTCAATCAAGTTGATGATTAGGCGTTCCAAAACAGACCAGAAGGGTAGAGGACAAACAGTTAGGCTGAGACAGATTAGGGATCAGGAGATTTGCCTGGTAACGTCCATTAACAATTATTTGGATACACGCCCAACTGACCAAGGTAATTTGTTTATCCGTAGAGACAGAACCTTTTTCACACAGCACCAATTTACGAAGATATTCAAGGTGGCAGTCAAGGCAGTTGGTCTGCCACCTGAATTATATGGATCCCATTCGTTTAGAATAGGAGCAGCCACGACGGTGGCGTCACTGTCAGCAGGGTTGTCAGAAAGAGAGATAAAGGCCATAGGGAGATGGCGATCCCATGCTTTTCGGGGATACATAAGGCCCCACACACATGGTAACATGTTAATTTTGTATTTCTCTAGGTGCCGGGCAACAACAGGGATGCAAGTCTGTGGTATAGATTGTGGGCCACAGCCTGGTACGGCATGCTGGGAAGACAGCAAAAAATACCCCAGAGGGTATGCAGTTGGGCCTGGGTCACAGGGCCACCATAGTTTGGATGGGACAAGGAGGGATGAAATGGGACCATTTGGTCCCTATTGTAAATAGGGCTCACCATAAGCCTTGTCCCGACATAATAATTATACACGTAGGGGAAAATGATTTAGGGGTAACAACTAGCGTAAATTTGGTAATAAAAATAAAGACTCAACTGCCCATAATAAAAGGGTTCTTCCCAGAAGTTAACATAATATGGACGCACCTAATGCCACAAATAACATGGGGCGTGACCGGTCATCCCCCCAAAATTGATAAGTCACGTAGAAATATAAATAGGGAAATTACTAAATGGTGGGGTGGTTTGGGTGGTTCATGTATAAGACATGATTACCTAACCTATAGGAGACCCAAGCTGTTTATAAAGGGACGGAGTCCATTTGTTCAAAGAAGGAAACATGCAGTATTTGGCTAGACTGATGGAAGAATTGGCAAACCTGGTTTGAGCAGAGGTTGGTGGGGGGAACGAGCAGCCGAAAGGCAGTATCTTGTTCTGGTGGTGGGGGTCCAGTATGGTTAATAGGTTTTTAGGACAGGTAGTGAGGATAGAGAAATGAGTCATCTCCATAAGAGATGGGGTGGCGATACCTGGCGATAAGCAGGGCACAGCTAACAACAGGATCATCGCCCTGGGAGGGGTGTATGCCGGGGGTAAGGGCAAGCACGGCCCTCAAACCTGAAGACACCTTCCTCCTTACTCGGGCCTGTCTGGGTCTTTCCCCTTCGGCCTTGGCCAGGGCGCTGTTCGAAGGGGAATGTTTGATAAAGTTGACCTGGTGCTGGCATTGGAGGACATATCCAAGCCAGACCTCTGTTATGGTATGTTTTAATAGGTTCTGAATATAAATTACTGGACCCGTGATTGCTTAGCATCAATTCATTCCCCACCAACTTTCTTCTTCATTGTTTTGATTAAAGAGTGCGGCCAGTTTAACCCATATATATGGTGTCCGAGTTTTATTTCCGCTTGGGCGGTGTGTCAGCAAGGGATTTGGGTACCTGACTTGAGGGAGACAGATTCTCATCAGGCTGAAGCTTTGTGTTTTCAGGAAGTTGAAGACACCTCAAATCGGGCACTCGAAGCACCTAAGTTTAGTAGTTACTTTAGGAAGTTAGTCTACTCTGTGTGATCAGAGAGAGCATTATGTAGTTTTAGAGGAAGCCTGCCAGGCAAGGAAAGAGGCATTGCTTTCTTCAGTTTCTTTCCTCCCCCAGAAGAGTTGTGTGTGTGATTTATGTTTATCCACCCAGCTGGATGATAGGAACCAGGCCTCACATTTAGTTCCATAGGCCAATGTTTGCCAAGCATGTGACCGCCACTCCTAGCCATTCATTTGACGGATGGAGAACTGAGGCAGAGAGAGTGTCAAAGGTCACTTGGTGAGTCCGTTTCAAACCCAGGCCTTCCAACTCCAAGATCTTGAACAAATACAACTGGATTACTCATGATCTGTGCTTGAGTTATAGCTGATAATTATTATGTATGTTACAACAGTGTCTGGAAGCTCCATCTGAGGTGGGCACAAAGGAGCGTGCGCGCACACACACACAAACAGATGGTCCCTGCCCTGGAGAGCTTTCAGTGCAAGGGGGTGGGTGGGTGGGGGAGAGAAATACCACCCGCATTTTACAGAAAAGAAACTGAAGTACAGAGAGAAAAACAGGGAGAGAGTGACTTGCAGAAGGTCACACAGGAAGGCAGGCAAAGCCAATATATGAAGCTAGACCTTTCATACCATAGCCCTGTGCCTCAATCACAACAAACACA
This sequence comes from Sphenodon punctatus, assembly GCA_003113815.1. Lineage (NCBI taxonomy): Eukaryota > Metazoa > Chordata > Lepidosauria > Sphenodontia > Sphenodontidae > Sphenodon > Sphenodon punctatus. Next base: position 292,433 of record QEPC01002813.1, read on the forward strand.
TTTTCCCTTCCATCCATTCCAAAAGAAATGACACCTTTATTGGCACTCCTTCCAGTACCAGTGTGCCATATACCTTATTTTGCTGCCTTAAAAAGAGACGTTGTGTTAGCAATTAGCATAGTTATTTCATTAGTGTAACTATGGCAAGCACAGAGAAATAGAAACAAATTTATGTATGTGTGTGTGAGCGTGTGCGTGTGGTGGAGAAAACATGGTGAGAAACTGAACCCTGTAAAATAATCAGCTCTGCTGAAGGGAATTCTATACCTAGGGCAATTTCACCTGGTACCAGTCTGAAGAAAAGGGAAATTTCACGAGCTGCCTGGTTAATTTCAGTTCTTTGATAAAGTTGGATTTATGAGGGAAAGCAGTAAACACTAGAGTCATTAATAGGGCTGACATGAATATACATGTCGGAAAACCAAATTGGATGAATTTGGAATACTAGGATTCATTTTGAATTAATTCAACATGAAGTGTAACTTGCTTCCCACGTCATTCACCCAAACCAAACCAATATTTGTTTAGGATATTTAGCATTAAATAGAACTACCAAAGTGAATAAAATACTGAAAATGAATATGTGAATAAGTGTAATGTGGTGTACAATGCATCCTGGACATTTGCAGACATTGCTGTATTTGGGCTAGGAGTTAGCAAAAGTGCTTGCTTCATTATCCTTTCATCTCACTTTGTCATGGCCATTTGCCTTCTTCATTTCAGAAGGCCCACACTCCTTGCTATGGTTTCCATTCCCTCCCGCCCCCCCCCCCACGCCCTTTTTGGACTGTCACTGAGCCAAAAGGGGTAGCTAATTTGCTACCCTTGGGTAGTACCAAAAATTTCAGATAGCCTGCCTGGTACCTGATTGGGACACCAATTATTCAAGATAGTAATAATAATAAAATAATAATAATAATTTCTTCACATTTTCATCCTGCTCTTCCCATTAGGGGTGCGTATTACTATTACTGAGTTGCTGATTTTCCATTTTAGTAACGGATTTTCCATTTGACCGATCCATTCCAACTTACCATTTCATCTTTTCCCGTGTGTTTCTGAACATTCCTGACATTTTTCTACCTCTGAACATGGCGGAAATGGAAAATCGGTAACAGAAAGTCAGAAATGATAATGGAAATGATATTTCAGTAAATTGGACAGCCCGTTATGCACTAAATCAGGTATGGATTAGTACCCGATGTTACTAACGAGCTGAGTACCAGAATTTCTCCAGGTCTACCCATTTTTATGGAGACTTGTTTCAGCTCTTGTTTTCAGTACCTGATGTTCAATCCAACCCACCCGCCTCCTCTATATCAGCCTCAAGATTACAGCGTAAAATGCATTTGCAAAAGTTAATTTGCACCACATTTATACAAGCACCCTCATGTTTTTTCTCCAGAAAATGATAGCCTGTTACAACTTGGCAGCGGAAGTGCAGGAATGTGTGCTAAGGACTGCCTGTTACAGGGGTGACCTCCAGCATGGTGGCACAGGGGAGGAGAGGGCAATGGGGGTAGATGTTGCCCCCTTGCTCCTACAGATGACCATGCACATATCTCATCCTCTCCCACCAAAGGGCTGTTGGTAGGGTTTTTTGTTTTGCTTTAGCGTGTGTGTTTGTGAGTGTGTAGTTGTCCCTGCATTATGTGAACAGTAATATCTGATGAGTAATTTCATCCTTGGTGTGTAATTCTGGAACACTGGAGGTCTGATTGCCCTTAAAATTCCAAGTCAACAGAAGCCCATTTGCATGCCGTGCTCCCATATCCCTCTCTCACTGACAGCTTTACTCTTCTACTTGCTGAAGAGACAGAGGGGGTACACCAGCGTTTAAGCTAACCTAACAATGCAGACTCCTTGGAGTGAGGTTTGCTCTCATAAACTGAATCCTCTGGAAACGGCAACTGCCAAGGTATTCCCTTCCTCAAGGATATGAAAGCAAAAGCCAACAGTTTATTTGGAATGTTTTAAACCAGACCTTTGGGGACAGAACCCTCTCATATCCAAGCTGATCTTATTCTACCCACCCCTCCCATTTATACATGGTCCAAAGTTTGATTATCTGAAAGTATTGGATATAATCTGTTCTTGGGACCAGCCCTACCATCAGAAAAGGCCTTCCAGGCTGCTATTAATCCTGTGGAGCTTTTAAAATTTTCATTTCTGGGGCCCTGTAGATTTTCTCCCAGCCTAGAGTGGAGTCTGAGGAGTCTATTCCTAAAACAGTCATTGATATTTAGAAAGGTGAATGATTATGATGTTGGACTACAAAATCTTTAATAAGATGAATGAACCAAAAATGCTGTGGATCAGATTGTCTTCCATGGAGTGTGAGAGGGGAGCGTGTACAAGAAAGCTTAGGGGTATAGCTTGGTTGGTATGGGCTTTGGTGCAGAAGATGGGATGAGCCAGGCAGGAGGAAGTGGGAAGACTGGGGTCACCAGAGGCATACGGTTGGGACTGTGAGGCAAAGGGGGGGATGTGGTTTCTGGGAGGTAGGGTCCTAGTGTGCCCCCCACTCAGGTAGACCCTACCCACTCAGACTCAGGGTCAGGTTTAGAATTTGCAGGGCCCAGGGCAAAAATAAAATGTGGGGCCACCCCAAGTAGCCCATCTCCTGTACCAATGGGTAGTGTCTTCTCTCACCAGTGCACAGTCCTAGACTGGGATTCTAGCACCCTCCTCCTTTCTCCCCAACCCCCACCTTCCAGACAGTAGTGCAGGGATGAGACTTGAGACTCTTACCTTCGCTTCCAGCTATCAAGGATAGGACTCTGTCTCTAAACCCCTCCCCTAGGATCAGGGCTCTGACTCAGGACCAGCAGAAGGGCTGGGGAGGGAACAGCACTTGCCCTGCAGGGGCTTTCTCTAAACAGTTTCCCCTGTGCAATGCAGCAGCTCCAGTGGGGGCTGGCAGGCACATCTGGCCCTGGGGGCTGAGAGTCCACGCACCACAGCACCCCAGCTGCTCCAGAATAGCTACTCGAGCGTGGGACTCTCTGGAGGACCCTGGAATGGGCAGGCCATGGAACTGGTTGGCTCTGCCTAAGGCTGGCCCTCCTTATGCTTTGACACTTGGAGAGGGGAAGTGCAGCACAGGATGCATCTGCATTGGGGTGCATGGGTCAGCTGCACTGGTCATAGCTATGCCCTGTTGCCCCCCTGAAGGAACTCATATGCACAAAGCCAATTTGCACTTACAACACCTTTACGCTGATGTCACTCAGATGACGTCACTCCCGATTTACTCCAATGCAAGTGAATAAGAAGAAATTCAAGCCCATACATATAGGGATGTTTTGTAGGGGCAAGGCACATGTGCAGTCCCTGCAGGCTGCACATAGCCTGGGCTCAGGTCTCAGTTTTGTGCTCCCCCTCCCCCAAGTGTGGGGCCCAGGCTCAAATGAGCCTCTTTGTACCATGCCACTGAACCCCTGTGCTTTCTCATGCACAAGGATGACTTCCTCAATGTACTCCCAAGAGCTCATAGCAACCAAATGATGCAAGGAGAAGAAAATTCCTTCCTGCTCCGGGCCGCTATATGATGATCAGTTAGACCTTGAGCACATGAGCACCGTCAAGGAGCTGTTATTGCCCTTTCTCAAAACACCAAGATGATGGGACACCCTATGAAATTAATGGGCAGCAGATTTAAAATAATACAAGGACTCTTTTGCTCAAGGCACATCTGACCTTGAGAGTTAATTGCCAGATGATGTCGTGAAGGTCAGTAGCATAGCTGGGTTTAAAAATCGGGTAACTTCTTAGACAACAGATCCATCAATGGCTATTTGCCAAGCTGATCAGGGGAGGAGACCTCTGACAGCCAAGGGCTGGGAGTGAATAGCAGGAAACAAATCACCCCATTATAACCTGTTGGGTACTTCTCTAAATCAACTGCAGTTGCTGCTGTTGGAGACAGGATGCTGGGTCAGATGTACTATTGGTCTGGCCCACTATGGCAGTTCTTATGAGCAAGCATCCTGGATAAAATCCACAGCACATTTTGTGCAATTATCTACACTGCTTCTACAAGTACCAAGGCACTTCAAAACCAGGAAAAAAACAATATAGTAACTGGCTCCCTATTATTCAGAGGGATCGTAATAATGGAAAAAGGAAAGTAATATTTCTCTCTCTATAACTTTGTCAGGACCACACTTAGTACATTAAATTCTAGACACGTCATTGCGAGCAAGATATTGACAGGAACTGATTTATGAAGGGGTATGTAAAGAGATGACTGCATAAAATCTGGCTAAACGATGACTAAGGGTACAAATATTTGAAGTCACTAAGTAACAAAGACAGCGTGATTCTGCAAGGTGATACAATGAGGTACGGATGTCAGGGTGAGTTCATAAATTATTCACTAGCTGGTGAAGGTCGGGACAAATATTACTTTAATTAATAGTTGTCAAGCTCCAGTTTTAATTTTAATGTGGACATCGATTTAACATACCCAGACATTTACACAGATGCAGGACAGAGTCGCCATTCCATTGATGTCATTAGGAGTTTAGGCACGGATTTCATTGGAGTCAGGATTGCACCGAAGACAACAGTCCTCAAACTATTTACTCCAAACTGGACCCACTGAAATCTATGGGACTACTTTTGAGTAACTGGCTTGAGAAAATTTTCACAACAGCTTCATGATTTAGCTTCCTTCATCATTAAAACAAAATTTGAATGAATTAATCTTGAAAAATTCTAGCCAAAACCACTGAATAATTTGCAGGAATTAAGGATTTACAAATCTCATGCTTCCCTCCTGAAAGAAGGGCAGAAAAAGCAAAAAGAGGGGGAAAAGTAGTTTTATAAGAAAAATTCAAGTGTATATTATTACTACATTTACTTTAAAAAGCTTACAATGAGGGGGAAAAAACAGAGTGTTTTACCAGCTACTTTATGTGAAAACATTATTTCTGTAATTGCCAAACCCTGCAAAGACTCTCTGTACCGTTCAAATTAGAAACTGATTTCTTCAATCAATGAGGATACTAAAATATTAGCCAAATCTCATAGCGAAGACTAAGGACCTTTTAAAATGGGCTGCAGTGATGGGGGGAGGAGGAATCAGTGTGCGCTTCGGTGTGGGGGCAGCACGTGGAAGTGTGTGTATGGGGGCAGCGCGTGGAAGACACACACCCATCTCCACCCACCTTTACACATGGATCAACCACCATGGGTGGCGGGTGGTGCTATGTGCATGGGTTGCGGGAGAACTCATGCACGCCTACCCATACGCCACGGCATTCACATGGGAGGCGCCCACTCAGTGGACCTGCATGGGCATGAGTGGGTGAATCTAATGTAAAAAGGGCCTAGAAGAAGTCCTTCCTGGGTTAATCCACAAAACCAAGTGGGATTTATTAAAAAAAGGCATGGGGTCAGATAATGTACAACAGGTAATTGACATAGTATCAGCAGTACAGAACTCAACAGAACCCAACAGGGGGCAGCTCCAGAAGTTATGTGGATTAGGGGGG
>QEPC01002813.1:299448-312884 GCA_003113815.1 Sphenodon punctatus
AATCTCTATTGACTCTTTCCTAAACAGATGCTTCTGACTTTCCAGTAACAAGTGGGGGAGAGATGTTGGGATGGTCACAGCACAGAATGAGGATATTTGGTTGACCTTTCTGCTGGCCAATTAGCATCACCAACCGATCTTATACCACGATGATGTAAGAGAATCCCTGGCATAGGCTCCTTCTCTTCATATGCTGTGCAGGCATATAAAATTGTGACCCTTTATCACAACTTTCTGATATGTGGCAAAGATGATAATGAAATGATAATGAAAGTGTTACATACAGTCCTGCCAAATTTCATGTACACTGGCTGGACTACAAAGATGTTAGATATACATTTATATGTTAATTGCTTATACCACCAGGATCCTTTATCCAATACTTCTGAAAGTTGGCAAAGATAGTAAATATGGGAAGGGGTGTAAACCTGCCAAGCATCATCTACATTAGATATGAGGCAAAGAAGTTACAGCTAAGAATGTATATGAATGTATATGAAGATTTTTGCAAAATAAAATAATTCAATTGCTTCTAACATTGGATTCCTTTACTCAATTCTTGTGAGATTTGGTACACTTAATGCCTTCCATTGGGGGTATAAGCACCCCAGGTTTCAGACACATATAGTGAAAAACAACAAGGTTACAGCAAAAGATGTGTTTTCCATTGAAACCAATGAAAATGAAAGCCAAAACAAAATGGGGGGCGGGGGCTGAAGCCTCCTGAGCCCCCCCTGTGAATCCACCCATGCCCAGGGCTCTCTTAGCACTGGACACAGAGAAAGCATTTGATTGTGTTTCATGGGAATACTTTTTTGTGTGTACTGTATACAATGGTGATTGGTGAAGAGTTTTTTAAGTGGAATAACTATTATACACCAACCCAATCTCAAGGGTTGTGGTCAATAATATGCTTTCTGAGCCCTTTCCTTTACAATGGGGGACTGGACAAGGTTCTCCCTTGTCTCCCTTACTATTTTATCTGTCACTAGAGCCTTTGGGTGCAATCCTACAGTGGCAGGTGCATTATAGAGCGGAATGGTCGGTACTCAGGTGCGCATATGCCCTGCATGCACAGCAAGTCGCGCGGGGTAACGGTGCACCCCCCTCTGCTGTGACCCCCTGAGCCCGCACGTCTGGCAGCCCGGGGGATGGAGCAGGAGCCGTGCCTGCTCCATCCCCCGAGCTGCAGGGTGTATGAGCTTGGGGTGTGTGTGTGTGTCACAGCAGAGGGGGTGTGCCGTTACCCCGCTTGGCTTGCTGTATGGGCAGGGCACAGGTGTGCCTGAGCATCGGCATTCAGTGCTTGTGGCGCAAGTAAGGGTCGGCATATGCAGCCCTTAAGATTGCACCCTTTGGCAGTAGCCCATAAGAAATAAGACTGATATCAAGGGCATTAGAATTGGGGGAAATGAACATGAAGTTTTGCTCTTTGCTGATGATGTATTAATTATTATTTTTTTGTCACAGCTGGAACAATCTATTCTTATAATCTTATCACTAATAAATCATTTTGGTCATATTTCTGACCATAATGTTATTTGGTCCAAATAAGAGGATTGGATTAAATAAATATACCAGAAAAGATATGTTTAGTGAGTGGCAATTTTCAGTGGCAACTAGAATACAGAACTTACTTGGGTATGACAATACCCAAGATTCTTGAAAATATATCAAAAGAGTTAAACAAATGGAGCTCCTTAGCAATATCTTTCTTTATGGAAACACGTCAATATATCAAAAATGAATGTTATACCTCGACTGGCATACTTACTATGTAATCTACCAGTTCTTATTTCCAAAACCTATTATGACAAAATTAATACATTTTAAATGTATTTCTCTTGGGTAAGATAAAAAGGCCTGATTCCCCCTTAAAGAGATGCAATTACCTACTGAAATGGGTTGTTTTAGTATGCCTGATCTCCTACATAACCATAATGCATTCTTAATAATTCAAGCTACATTCTGGATGCATAATGAAATTGATAATTCACCCTATATGGGTTCAAATTGAACAAGAACTCATGCCACCTCTTCCTCTACCTTCAGTACTTACCACCACCTTTCTAATTACCTTGTTCCCACAATTTGTGCAACTCATAAGGCCTGGAATAAACTGGCAAAGTTACTGAAATTTAATCCATCTCATAATGCTCCAATTTGGGATAATTCTTGTTTTAAGATGGATTCAAAAGCTCCTTTGAGGAAAAAAGGATGAATAAAGGTATTTAATATATCAGGCACCTTCTACAGGGGGGTTGTATTAAATCTTTCTCTGAGTTAAGTGAAGAATTTGAACTCCACATTTCAGCTACAAGCCAATATGTACAGCTTCAGCAGATACTGATTGAAAAACTTGGGACAATTCCAAAATTGCCTAATTTCTGTATCTAGTCCTGTACATATTTTTTATAGGTTCATAATGTCACTTATGAGACTGGGTTTGAGACTCAAGTGGAATGAAGATTTGGGAACTGACATGACAGACACTGAATGGAGATCAGTTCAAAGTATTAAAAGATCAACAATTGATCTTCGCCGGGATCTTATTCAACAGAAAATTATTTTCTGTCTCCGCTGGTCACCTTCTAAACTGAAGAATGTAAGTTTAGTAGCATCTGATGCATGCTGCAGATGCAATACAACACAGGCAACACTCCTTGACCTCTCTGCACCCTTTGACACTTGACCACTTGCTTCTATTGGACTTGATTTACTCTTTGGGCTTCCGTGGCTCTGTCCTTGACTGGTTCTCCTCCAACCTGTCTGACCGCTCCTTTAAAGTCTCGCTCCCTGAGTCAAACTCCTCCTCCCTCCCCCTTTCAGTTGGGGTCCCCCAAGGCTCTGTCCTTGGCCCTCTCCTATTCTCTATTTACACCCTGTCCCTTGGGAACTTCGAGAAGGGTGCTCCCGGTCGACCACAGGGGCTGATCCAGAGCACAGGGAGTAGAGGCAATCCTGCAGATATATGGGGCCCAAGCCGTATAGGGATTTATAGGTAAGAACCAGCACCCTGTATAGGAACTAGAAGACTACAGGCAGCCAGTGCAGAGAATGGAGCACTAGTGTAATATGCTTCCGGTGGCCCATTCCCATAAGGAGACGGTCCGCCGCATTCTGCACCAGCTGCAGTCTCCAAACTTGCACCATGGGCAGCCCCACATAGAGCGTGTTGCAATAATCCAGTCTTGAGGTGATGAAAGCGTGGATGATAGTGGCCAGGTTGGAGTCAGAGCTGTACGGCCGAAGCCGTTACACCAGGTGTAATTGGTGGAACGCGCTCCTCACCACAGCTCCAACCTGGGCATCTAGATGAAGCTGTGCATCAAGGAGCACTCCCAGACTCCGAACCTGGGGAACCAGGTGGGGGCAAAAGGGGATGCCACACTCACTGCCTTCTCCACTAGCATCACCTTCGTCTTGTCGGGATTCAGCTTCAGTCGACTCACCCTCGTTCAGTCCCGCACAGCCGCCAGACATCGTGTAAGCACCCAGACTGTGGAGTCTGGGTCAGATTGAGTTGAGTGTCATCAGCATATTAATGACAACAAACTCAGAACTCCTCATGACCTTGGGACAGAATGGAACCCTGCAGGACTCCACACAAGAGGTCCTGGGGAGATGAAAAATGGTCCACAAACACCACTCTCTGAGTTCTTCTGGCCAGGAACGAGCAGAACCATTTGGGAACAGTCCTGCCCACCCTGGCACAGTCCTGCAGGCGAGTCACCAACATCTCATGGTCAATGGTATCAAAAGCAGCCAACATATCTAATAGAATCAGCAGGGTCGAACGGCCCTGATCTAATTCACAGTAAAGATCGTCGACCAATGCCACAAATGGAGTCACAGTGCCATAGTCCGGACAAAAGCTTGATTGTGAGGGATCTAAAAAACTGAGTTGGTCCAGATGCTCCTGCAACTGCTGAACCTCTACCCGTTCAATAACCTTCCCTAAAAAGGAAAGGTTAGAGACAGGCCAATAACTGGTGAGGGAGTCAATGTCCAGAGATGATTTTTTGTGCAGGGGACACACCCCTGCCTCTTTAAGGCAGCTCAGCACCCTGCCTGCCCGAAGCAAGGCATTGACCACCCCTGTCAGCAACTGCCCCAGTGTCTCCTGGATGGCCTTAGCCAGCCAGGACGGGCACGGGTCCAGTTCACAAGAGGTGGCTCTGACCATCCCAAGAACATCCTCTGCATCAGCGGGTGAGACCCACTGAATCCAATCCCACAAATTAGGACAATACGGGCATTCCATAACCTCTGGTTCTCCTATTGTAATAAGTGCAGTATCGAAGTCGTGGTGAATGCGAGTGATTTTATCCACAAAGTAATCAACAAACATGGTTCTAGTTCTAGGTGGAGGGAGACCGAACTGACCAGCCTCCTCACCACCCGGAAAAGCTCCGCTGGAAGAGACTTCGCTGATGCTATGAGGGCAGCAAAGAACTTCTTCTTTGCTGCCCGCATTGCCATGGTATAAGCTCACAAACTGGTTCTATGTCATAATCTGTTGGCTTCAGCACAACAATGGTGCCACTGTCGCTCTAACTGCCACCCTTCTTGCTTCAATCACAGATCCTCAGTGAACCACGGAGGCCTGCGGCACCGATGCCTAGGGAGCGGATGCCTAGGAGCCATCTGGTTGATGGCCTCAGACAGCAAGATGTTCCAAATAGCAACGAGGTCATCGAGCCTGGATGTTCTGGACATGTCCTATTATTAACCATTTTTGGAAAGAGATAATTGTTAGAAATATGATTTTGGACACATATTATATATGTGCGTAGCTGGGTTCCACCTCATCATGGGTAAGTGTTTGCAAAGATTAGGCCCAGATCACAGAGTCACTTTGGGGAATTAGCATAATACACAGTTTATTCACAACCAGTCAGTTCTTAGGTCAGACAGCAAGCCTCTAGCCAGTCTCAGTACATCAGCTCCTTACAACAATATAAGCTCAAGCCTAGTCAGGCCACAGTCCACTGACTGGCTACTCCGAACTCATATCCAAGCTCTTCAAACTTCAAGGTAGTTTCCTTCATGGTCTTCCAGCTCACGACCCTTCCAGGCAACCTCTCGCAGATGTGTCCTCCTCAGTAGCCAGGAGCAGACTGCCCTTACTTCTTGGGCTGGCTCTCTCTTTTATGCCTGGAACCACACCCCAAATATACCCACTTCCTGTGGTGGTCATTTTGTGTTTAATTCATAGTCCAGATGCCATCTTGTGGCTTAGCTCTGCCACAGTGTATTTTGGGTCAGGTACCCAAAGAACTCAAGTTGAACTCCTCCCAAATTGTTTTCCTACACAGATCCTTTACTGGTTGCATGCAGGATAATTTTAATCAACTGGAAAAACAAAACCCCTCCAAAAAGCAGAATTTTGGTATAATGATTTGGTGTACCATGCATTTATAGAAAAAAATTACATTTTGCTGCTGTGAATCTTCAGATAAGCTTGAGGACATTTGGAAGGACTTCTGGAATATTTTGGGAACTGTCTCCCATATTTGCAACCCAAAGGATTCCCTAACATTTATGGACTACTTGTTCAAATGATTAAGGTGCATTCATTCATACATTCACTGTTTCCTTTTCTTTTCTTCTCCTCTCTATCTATATGTAACAAAAGTTATAATATGTAGTTATTGTGTATGTATCAGTTGTATGTGAATAATAATAAAAAGAAAATACACAAAAATTGAGGATTTTCTTTTTTTAAAAAAAGAAAATGATACAATCCAAAAATATATATGCCTGCATCACTGTGGAAATCTGAGATTTGAAAAGCACTCTTTTGAAAGCTGCTGGATCCTGACAGCAACATGGAGGAGGAGTGGGGGCAGAGTCAGGAAAGGGGAATAGATCTGATCCTTGTTCACACTTAGGAAGTTGATGATGACAGAGGGTGCTTTTAAATGAACAAGGCTAGAGAGGGATTCCGTGGCCGCTGAGTGACACAGCTGCAGAGCAGTCACGCACCCGTAGTGAGTGGGGAATGATTCTAATGGGTGGCTCCAAGGATAGTCACTGGGGCCACTCAGGCAGGCAGCCTCCACACACTCCCGCCACCACAGACTGGCCCTGCAAACAACTCACATGGGCAGCTGTTCCCCCTCCCCCTGCCCTGCAACACCCCCTACCCCAAGTCCCACCCAACTGTTCATCCTCTGCCATGACAGAAAGCCCCAATCACCATGGAAACATGAAGCTGCAGCAGCCAGTAACCCCTTCCTGCCCAGGAGCAGCTGCAGCACCGGTGCAGCTGCTGTCAGTCCCGGGTAACAATGGAGGCACATTCTGGAGGTTGGGGGGGAACATGCAGGAAGCTGCTGTCCTCCATGGCGTTGGCTCTTCTTTCATTCATTGCGAGGAGGGTTCAGTGTGCTTTGAGCCACTATGGTGGTGTATTTCATGCGTATGTCCTTTAAGAGCTCCCCAGGAGAGCTCCTGGCAGGGCTGTCGGTAGGGCCAGGGAGGCGGCTGGCTGCAGACCTGTCTGCTGGCATGGGTGGGTGCCCCACTTCATATGGGCAGGGGATGTGTGGGCACCTGTCCCCATGCTCTTTTGTTACTTGCCCCACACAGCACACTGCAGCTCTTTCAGGAGTGCTCCATGAGCGGGCGCTGCGTGGCTCATGGGAGAGCGCATCCCGATGCACCACCTTCAAATGAGCAGCTGGATGCATGGTTAACGGATGATCATGCATGGAAGCATCTTGTTTAAAAACACCCATAGTGGGAGTGTCAGGGAGAGGGCCTTTAGGGGGCTAGAGCAGCACCACAATACAAATTACACCTGGAACAAATATTTTAAATTAAAAGCAACTTTGGTATATGTAACAGGGGTTGCCTTTCTCAGGGTGAGTATTCCCAGGATGAGTCCCCAAAAGCCATCCCACAGAGGGATCTTAGTTCCACAGTGTCATTATTTTCATATAGTGTTCCTCAGTGCTTCACCAATACACAGCTCTATGTCCCATCCACACAAGCACAGGCTTTCTTACCAAGTTCTCCAGATGCCTCTCACCTAGGCCCCTCCTGGCCTGGCACGACGCCATGATCCCTCCTGAAGCTAGTCCAAATCCTCCAAGTTCCCAGAGACAGCCATCCCTTCTAGACTGCTCTCACTCTGAAGCAGCGTCCCCCATAGCCTCTGCTTCCTACAAGGTCTCTCCTGATTGAGCTCTCACCTCAGGGTTTAACTGGGGCTGGCTCAGCCACGCCCAAGCTCAGGTGGCCCCAATTAGCCTGCAGCTGATTAGGGTTTAGGTGCTATCCCTCCTTTTTACTAGTGCCAGCACTCCTCTTAGCACCTCTTCTCTGCCCAGTGCCATCGCCCCTGAAAGGGCCAGGAGCCCAAATAGGCTACTCCCTGCTACATGGTACTTCAAGTCTTCGGTGATGCTATTTGGGGAGTTATTTTTGAATGCGATTGGTCCATCTCTGTGACATAATGCAGTAGAAAGTCACGAAAGCATCAAAGTTATGAAGAACCAAATTCCACAGTGATGACAAAGATATATAGTTGGATATTTGTTCATGGCAACAAATATGCAAATTATCTTTGCAATATAAAATGCATATTGATTTCAGCCTTAATATGAATAGCTCATATCAATAATCTTCCTCTCTTCCCCACTGCACCTTCCTCAGAGTAGAGATCAATCACACTTACGCCGTTGCTTTCCTCTGCTAGGAAGATACTACAGCATCCCTTCCAGTGCAACATTCCTAGAATCTACATACCAAGGATGTCCTGGTCCTGGACCCAGCGAACTGGGAATTTCTCCTTTGTGTGGCTGGCAATAGTGTGTGGTACCTGCTGGTTGCTAATTTCCAGCTTAATCCTTCGGCTGTGTCACAGCTGGGGCCTTGCCAACTGACACAGCATACCAAGAGATGGTGGTGCGTTTAATTGGCTTAATGACTGTGTAATTACAAGTCTCCCTAAATGCTCTTCTACAATTAGAGCTCATCATATCCTCACAACTGACAGGCTTTTAAAATTATAATTATAGGCCACCAGCATTATTGGTTTGGGACTTGAGGCAGTAGGAGAAGCAATTTTCTAGAAGCAGTGTGTTTACACGCATACAAGTGTCACAGCAACTTTGCTCTGCAAAACAGAGGGTGTCTGCCAAAAGAAGATTTCCCCTCATCCAGGGGTTCCCAACGATTGACTGGCATGACTGTAAGCAAGCATTGTACAGAGATGCAGTGTGCTTTGGTAGATTGAATGCAGGCATGGCAGTCAGGAGACCTGGGTTCTGTGTCTGGTTTGGTTGCTAACCTGTTGTATGGTCACTGGCAATTCTCTTCTAGAAGTCCAGACCGGGAGGGGAGCGGAGGAAAAGCTCTGTCCCTTTGACAGATGTCTCGTTCCATATGACACTCTTTTAGAGTGGGTAGTGGCCCATACCCACATTTATGGTGTTGTGTGAAGATGAATCCTTTCTCTTGGGAGGTCTCTGCTGGAATCCTCACTGTGTCAGGAAAATAGTGGCCATCATGTCAGCGCTGGGCCTGATAGGGTCTAATCTGTGATAGCACTCTGTTTACTACTGTCAATAACAATATCCTCAGATGTGAGGTAAAAGAAAACCACTGTCTCTTTATCCTCTTACAGCCATTTAATGTGCTGATTGACCATTGTGCTAAATCAGTCCTAGCCTCTAGGTTTAGTTCAGGCTGGACTCTAAACTTTGCCTTCATGTTTAATTTTTTTATGAGGCGTACCATTTTGGGTTTCTTTGCTGTGGTGTCCTGTCTCATCTCAATACGGAACCATTGCTGTCCAGTGCCCATGGCTGTTGTTCCTGTGGGTAAATTTCAATTAAAATGGATGCCACTTGTGCATTTGTGATGCACATATGACTGCTACCAGCTCCCGCTGCCTCAACTCCTCTCAGGTATATGTAGTTGCAGTTGTCTGCAGCAAACTCCACCCACTCCTGGACCCAGAAGTGGCCGAAGTGAGGGGCTGGGTGCCATTGTTTGGAGGACTAAGGCCGCTTTTAGACGTGCACTTGGATCAGGCACGGGAGCGGCGAAACAGCCGCGGCGCTGTTTTAGACGAACCAAAAGCAGAAGTTGTGCGCATGATCCAGTGCCACGCATTCTTTGCCAGCCGCGTATGTCACCCCAGAGGAATCAGGCCGGTTCGCTCGCGGTCGGCAAAGAATGCGCGGCGCCGCATCACGTGCACAACTTCCACTTCCGGTTCGTCTAAAACAGCGCCGCGGCTGTTTCGCCGCTCCTGCGCCTGATCCCAGCTGCTTGTCTAAAAGCGGCCTAAGGCTTCAACCCTCTCCCACTTCCTATTGGCATCAAGGGAGTGAGTAGGGAGGAGGCTGTGGGAGGTGCAATATAATAAACAAAATATTCAACAATACATTGGATTTAGTTATATGTATATTTTAATTGTTTGCAATATTACATGGATATCTAATATTTATATTATACAAAGATGTTATTTTGACTACTCTATGTAAAAGTGGCACAAAATGGGTGTCCCCTTTTACTGGGAGAGTGGATTTGGACTGAAAAAAGAGCTCTGTGTAGCTCAAAAGCTTGCACTAGTAGAAACTGGTCCAATAAAAAGGTGCCATCTCAATTATTTATTCCAGGGGTGGGAACACTTTCCCACCAAGGGGCCACTCTGAAAACTAGTACTAGCTCCAAGGGCTTCGTAGTGTAGGCTGCTTATAAGACATATTGTTAAGTTTAATGGCAGCTTACTTATCTGAGGCCTAGAGATATAGAGTATGGCATAGGAGCATAAGTTTAGCTTGTCACTTGACAATTGTTATCGTAAAATCATGTAAAGACAAGCGGGAGAGACAGGAGGAAATGGTCAAACTGGTAGGCACCAACAAGAGATGGAAGCTTGACAAAGATGCTGATTGGATGGGACTAAAGATATTAACTTATTTAGATGAAATTGCATTCTGATGGTCAACTTCATGAAATAACCATTGGGACACATCGTATTTGTGATTCCATTATTACTGTGATCTATAAAAAATGCCCCTGACCTGCAAGCTGCACAGCTCACCACCTCAGTACTTAGTCCTGAAACCACTTGAGCATTTGGCAAAGTCGTTGACGGAAAGAACTTCCTACTTCCAACTCTCTTTTACTAAAGGGTAAGCTAACAACCTCAGAAGGCCTGGCCATCCTTTTGAAGTGGCTTCTTAGCACAGAGCATCTTTGTTTAAGATTTAAGGATATCTCTGGGTTATCTCATTTTAGCTTATCTCTTAGATTATAACAGGAACTACATTAACCATTGAATGCGTTACGGGACTATATTTTGCATTTACTTCTCTTGTATGTTTGATCTGTGTGTTGCCTTCAGCAATATTTAACTATTTGAATTATCTGTGTATCTTCAAGATCACTCTCTTAGGAAAGCTGATATCTTTTAAAACGTATGTGCTGATTTTCTGAGTGGGGAAATTTAAAAGGAACACCATTGGTTGAACCTAGATGTGAGGAGTTTCCCCCTCAAACTCATAATCCCTACAATAGAAGTTGGGGGTGGGGGTGCATAAGGGGATTCTCAGGAGGAGGGCCCTGGATCTGTCCCCTATCCTTTGTGTACACATGCTCATCTCTGCTCCTGTCACCTGAGCTGACTTTCAGTGCTTGGGGGAGGAACTGGATCCAAGGGCCAAATCCAGAAATTTGAAAGGGGCCAAATAAAAAAAAATAACGTAAGGCTGCATTGGACCCCCAGGCCTGAGGTTCCCTGCCCTTGACTCTTGTCTTTGTCCTAGTCAAAGCGAGGATAGGAGATCCCTGTAAGGCAACCCTAAGTGGAAAGTGTTCCTATGGCTAATTTTGAGTTGCACATTTTGTTCTCTTACTTGGATGCATCTTCTCCCCTTTCCCCTCTGTTTCACAGCTTTCTCACTTCTCTTTTCTCTTTCCTCAGCCTCTGATTCATCCAGTGCTAGAATAATATAAGCCTCCTAAAGTAGCCCTTTCACTGGGGGGAGAGACCTTGTACTAGTGTGATTGCCTCACTGGTATCCAAAATAAAGTTTACTCATGTGGAGGAAAATTGTGAAACTCTGTCCCTAGGTTGTTGTTTTTTTGTTTTGTTAAGACTCAGCAGCATGACTTACAGTTTCTACTGGGAGTCTGCCATGCTTTT
Organism: Sphenodon punctatus; assembly: GCA_003113815.1. Classification (NCBI taxonomy): domain Eukaryota; kingdom Metazoa; phylum Chordata; class Lepidosauria; order Sphenodontia; family Sphenodontidae; genus Sphenodon; species Sphenodon punctatus. The sequence continues at coordinate 310,616 of QEPC01002813.1, forward strand.
CCAACTAGCCACTAATTATCTTACAGTTTATTGTAAAGGGATGTGAATAAAGTTTCCTTCACCCCCATAGCTGAAAAACTCCGACACATCTTCCTTGGTGAACTCAAATGAAGATTCCAACTGATGAAAAGAATAATTTCCAGTTTCAATTAGGTCCTTCTTTGCAAACCTGACTACTGCTGAGGTGTCCATTAATTAAACAAGGGTGGAGGAAGGGGAGAATCTTACTTGTCAAATATATATTTATGTCTCTCTCTCACACACACAGTACTTAAACCCACACTGTGTCTCTTGGCATTTTATTATACTTACTCAAAATTTACAGCAAGCTTTGTGTTGTCTTCTCCTCCTCCTAATTGATTTGGGCATATGCTTATGTGGTATCAGGAAGTTAGCACCTTAGGTTATAATTGGTGTAACTAAAAACAATAAAGGAACCCAACTTGAGTTTGGAGAATGCTGAGGTTTAGTGAACGATGGCTCATCTTGGAAAAAGATCTAGAGACACTAAACACTGATTCTTTGTCTTAAACATCTCCAGGTTTCTTTAAATCAGGGCTTACTTGCCTGTTGAACAGGGTGAACACTCTGGTAGGGTTGCAACTTGTTTGGTTTTTACCTGGACAGTTCAGAAATTGGGAGTGTTTGGGTGAAAACAGGCATGCAGGCGGCATGACAGCTCCCCGGCCCAGGGCGGGACAGGAATTAGTAGCCACCACTCTTCAGGGAGGGAAACTGGCCAAATGCATCAGTGGCTGTGCTGTTCGGAGAGCCATCCTGCTGCCCACATATCCTGGATAGGGTCAGGGGAAGCCTGCAACAGACGTGTGGACAGCTGGCCCTCCCCTGCCTTGCTCCCAGGACAATGTCCCCTGCCATGACGGGCAGTTGTGGTGACTAACCATGGTGTCCAGCCAGGGATGTGGGGGCTGAACAGACACATTGGCCTGCTGTGGCCTGCATTGACAGCTCTTAGCCTGGGATGCCCACCGTTCCTCAAAACTTTGGAACTCGGAAAGTCAAGCACCTCGGTCCTCTCCAAGGAAAACCGGAGACTGAGCTTCAGCACTAGTTTGTTTGTACTCTACTAGGAAGCAGTAAAGACTTCCCCAGCCACCATTCCAGCACCTTGAGCCAGCACACCCCCTGTTCATGGGCCACATCAAGTAGCAACCATGGAGGAACCACAGTAGGTCAAATTCAAAAGAGGATGTGATTGTAGTTGGCCCACAGGTTCCCCACCCCCAACCTAAAGCAAAGCAGGCAGGGAAAATGTACTATTTATTAGGTGTATGCTAAAATCCCTGCTTTGGTATTTCAGTGCAGACCAGAGCAGCAGAAGCAGGTAGGTTCTGCTAGTGAGGTCAGGAACTCTGTCCAAGATATCTGAGGCATATCTCCCAATAGTCCCTCTTTGGATACTGAATCTCATTGCTCCTCTTTCTGGGGATCAAAGTTCCTCTTTCAGAAGAGAGAGACAAAAAGACCAGAATTCAAACCTTGGGCATCTGTTTTCCAGTTGCCTCTAAGAAAAAACACTTGAGAGGATAATGGGGAGACGATGGAATTACAAGAAACTAAGAGGAATGATCAGCAGGAGAGCTTCCTTCCCTCTTTATGCACTTGGAAAGTTGGGAGGTGTGAGTGTGTGTGCGCACATGTATGTGTGTGGGGTGGTGGTGGTGGAGCTTGTTACTCAAGGGGTTGTGGGGGTTGTCCTTCTTTGACGACTTGAAACGTTGGGAAGTATGCGATGGGAAATATCTGATGCCACTGGTTTGCTTCATAGTGCTTCTGTACCTAGGAAATCCTCCTCTGGTGTCTTGTAGCTCGTTTTACACTCTCAATGCTTCCAGGACATATGGGAGCTGTGGGAGATGAATGAGCCCTGGAAACTAGAATCAAGGTGAGGGGAACAATTTTGATCCAATTAAACAGCCAATGGCAAAACTACCATTAGCATAAATGAGAACGGGACTGTGGCCCAGTGTCTTTCTGCGCTCACATATAATACTATCTCTCTGGGGTTTAATTTAAATATATTACTCCTCAGGCTCTGGATCAACCCCTGTGGTCAGCTGGGAATACCCTTCTCGAAGTCCCCCGTGTATCCCAGGGGATGACTATGGAGAGGGTGTTCTCTGTACTGGCTGCCAATAGCATGCCGAGCCAGGCTCAAGGTTTTGGTGTTGACCTATAAGGCCCTGCACGGTCTGGACCCTTCGTACCGCAGGGACCGCCTCGCCCTCCGTGCCCCAGAGCGGCTCCT
>QEPC01002813.1:322113-333815 GCA_003113815.1 Sphenodon punctatus
GGTCTGTTGGCCTTTCAACGTATTTGTAAGACTTGGCTGTTTGCCCAGGCCTTCGGAGGGGAGGGTGGGTGGGGGTAATTTATGTGGGGGGTGTTTTAAATTTGTTTTAATTTAGGGTATTTTCAGACGTGACGAGATCACACTGAACCACAGTCAATACCCACATGGGGCCAAAACACCCTGAACGTCTGTTAGGCGGCCGCCAGATGTTCACCATGGTTGATTCCCACATGGGGTCAATTTCAACCACGCTTCCGGGGCTCCCCGCCGGACAATCGCCGCAAGCATGGTCAAAGAGATCCCTGGCGGGAACCAACAAAAAGTAACGTCTGGCCGGGAACCACGGCCTGGAATCCTCGTGGTCAAATCGGGCGGGCGCTGCAGCCGCATTGGCTGCAGCACCCGCACATCTCCCCAGAGGGCGGGCGTCAGGGGAGCATGGGGTGGGGTGGGGTGGGGCCATGCGGCCGCACATTGCGTTGCATGGCCCCTCCCCGATTCCCCACCAGGATCAGCCGGCATGTCTGTTGGACGTGCTGGAGTGATCCTGGCGGGGAATCATTTGGGTGATTCTGGGACGGGGCGAATGCCGCCCCATCTCATCTGAAATCACCCTTAGATGTTGTAGACATTTTATGTTAAAAAATTGTTTTATACTATGTTGGAAGCCGCCCTGAGATGCCGTAGGCATGGGGCGGCGGCATATAAGTATAAGGAAATAAATAAATAAATAAAATAAAATTGTACTACTTTCTCTCTCTTTGGGTGAAAACAAACATGCTGGCAGTAAGGTGGTGCCCTGGCCTACCGCCTGGAGGGCCACACAAGCTGCTATTCACCAGGTAAGCGAGTGGCACAGAACAAATATACGGGTCTACCTGGGTGGATTGAGACCTGTCCCCACATCTCCACACCCCCAGGTAGGGCTACGGTTACCACCTCTGGTGGCTTTTTTACCTGACCCTTCCATTTTGGCCTATGGGAGTGTCAGGTAAAAAAAACACCACAGGTGGCAATCCTAGATTGGAGCAGAGGAACCAAACACATGAGCAGCTGGCTGCTCCTGCCTCACTCCCAGCACCCCACTCTCCGCCATGACGTTCAGACATGGCAAACTGTGGGCAAAAGAAGGTGCAGCAGCCACTTTTGCCTGCCCTCCACAGTACTCCAGGAGGCCAGGGTCAGAGGCCAGGGAAGTAGGTCCTGGCATCCTGACCAGCACACAGAGGTGCCAACCAGCTACAGCGGTACCAGCCACCACCCACAGAAAGGCGGCTGCAGGAAGCAAAGCGCACACTCCATGGTGAGCACAGGAAGAAGAGGGGAAAGCAGAAGAGAGGCATATGAAAACAGCCACAAACCACCAGTCCCCCTGTCAGGCTGCCAGTCTAGTCCCTTCCAGACTCTGTACACATTACAGAACGGGTCACAGATCACTCACACTGGTGGTCCATAGGGCACAGGAGGTCCCAGCAGCTGGGAGTGGGACACCCACCCACCTCCACCCACCGCAGGGGCGTAGCTAGCTTGGGATGGGCCCAGGGACAAGAAATGTCCATGCCCTGCCTCTCTTTTTTCCTGCCGGTAGTGAAGCTGCCAGCCAGCCTAGGGGCTCCTCCCAGCTCAGCTGGCCTAGGGGCGCTGGGCTGCTGGTGCTCGGGACTTACTTGCTCTCTGCAGAGTCTGTGGTGTGGGTGGTCTGCTGCTGGGCCCATCCATCTTCTGGGCCAGTGGCGGGCTGGTACTATGGTGCACTCTGTACCTTGTGGCTTGCTGCCCACATGCTCGGGCCAAGCAAGGCCAGCAGCAGCAGTGCCCTTGCTGCCCCAGCCCACCCGACCAGCCCTGGAGGCCGGGGGCTGGTTGAGCAGGCTGAGGCAGGCTGGGCCAGCTTGATGTGGGGAGCGCTGGAGCAGGAAGGTGCTTGGTGGTGGTTCCACTCAGGCACCTTCCCACTTGGGCTGGGCCTCCCTTGAGCCAGCCCTACCCAGACTGGTGGGGAGGACTCCTCCTCCGCAACACGGTGCCAGGGGGGTGAGTCAAACCGCGAGGCTTGTGAGTGTGACCTGGCCTGATGCAGACTGCTGCATGGGGCCCCTCCCTGCCCACAGTTGCAACATTGTGTTTGACACAATGTTGCGGAGGGGGAAGAGACCCACTCAGCAGCCGGAAGGGCCCCCAGCCAGCTCAGGTGGAAATTTAAAAAAAAAGAAAGAAAAAAAGGGGATGGGAAGGGTGGCTTAGCTACCTTGGATATTGGGCCCAGTCAGTACAGGCCCCATGACATATTGGGCCCTTGGATATTAGGCCCAATATACAGTACAGGCCCCATGACAAATTCCCTGTTTGTCCAATGGTAGCTACGCTCCTGACCCACCATGCCAAAACACCCATCCCAACCCCCTGTCCGCGTAAAAAGGGCCTAAGATGGGGGCTGGTGTTCCCTGTTTGTCCAATGGTAGCTACGCTCCTGACCCACCATGCCAAAACACCCACCCCAACCCCCTGTCCGCGTAAAAAGGGCCTAAGATGGGGGCTGGTTGAACACAAAATGACTGCTAACAGGAAGTTAGGGTGTTTGGGGTGTGGTTCCAGCTATAAAAGAGAGCAGCCAAGCCAGAGGAAGGGCTGTCTGCTCTGGGACCTTGAAGGGAGCACATCTCTTCTAGAACCTACCTGGAAGTTGAAGAAGACACATTGCTATGCCTGAGCTGGAGGAGATGCTGGAGCTACCTGAAGTGCCTAGCCTACTGAAAGAGTGAGTTGCCTGAGGAGTCAGTCAGTGGACCGTTGCTTGGCAAGGCTTGGTTCATTGTGTTTCCCCGGCTGTTCGGCTAGTGCAAATTTATTTGATTTGGTTCATTGTGTGAAGATCTGTTTATACTTGACAAATGGTGGCCATGAAGTATAGACTATGGCCGTTTTTAGATGAGCGCGGCGGCGCCCGCGCTTGTTTCTTTAAAAAGCCGGCAGCCCGTTCTACACGAGACGCTGCCGCCGAATACGCGCATGCGCGGCCGACGCGCATCCATTTCCGTGCGCGAACTGACCGGGTCGGCGATCGAGGCTGGTCAGACGCGGCCGGAAATGGATGCGCGTCGGGCCGCACATGCGCGTATTCGGCGGCAGCGTCTCGTGTGGAATGGGCTGCCGGCTTTTTTGGAAACAAGCGCGGGCGCCGCCGCGCTCGTCTAAAAACGGCCTATGGCTGTATATAAATAATCTGATTAGTTATAGCTAATTCCCTAAGACTGTGAATGACTGCAGGAGTAATCTGGTCCTGATCCTGCATATACTTACCCATGGCGAGGTTGGGATCCTGCTACAGACAGGAAAGAGAGAACACTGAAAAACTGGATTGCAAAACTATAAATAAATAAAAATAAAAATTGGTAGGGGGACTGGTGAGCCGAGAGAGCACCTAAAACTACTTTCCCCTCGCTTAAACCAACAAACAAAAAGTAGTTCAAAACAGCTCAGCATCCAATCAATGAAAAATCTTCTGAAAGTCGAGATATAATTTTTCTGCCAAAAAAGAAAGTTCCTCTGAGAATCTGACCCTGATTTTGTGTGTTTATGTTTGTATGTGTGAACGAATTGTGGGAAGGGGGTGTATTTAAATCTGCTGTTATCTCTTTGTGTTTTCTATAGGAGTTGAAAGCTACACCATATAACCTCCCATATCTGGACACCTGGGGGGACAAACTACTTATCCAGATAAGAGATCTTCAGCTGTGATCACTTACTGACACTGATGACATTGAACAGCTCATCAGTGCTGATCAGGGGCTCTGTGCTGACATCCCATCTCTGTTAAGGATATGCTTTACACCTTCTGAAAATAGCGGGAAACATAAAAAATGTTCAGAGATCCTTCTCTTTTCTGGATAGGAGAGTACCAAGTAGGAGTGACCACAAACAGCCTTGCCACAGGATGACCTGGGGTGACTACCCCGGGCCCAGCTCATTCCTCTATTTCCAGCGGCCCTGCAGGGGCCCTGATTTTCACAAGCGCAGAGTGCAGGGACGTGACTTCCTCTCAGCAGGAACCCAGACATCACCAGGAACACATTACACCCGTGCTCCAGAGTCTGCACTGGCTGCCAATAGCTTTCTGAGCACAATTCAAGTTGCTCATCTTGACCTGTAAAACCCTAAACGTCTTGGGACCCAGATATCTGAAAGATCGTCTCCTCCCTCATGTCCCATTTTGGCTTCTGAGGTCACCCAGGGGCGCCCTTTTGCAGGCACCACCTCCCCAGGAAGTTTGTACAGCTAGGGTACGCAGAGAGGCATTCTCGGTGGCTGCCCCGCGATTATGGAGCCCCCTTCCCATGAAGGTTTGTCTAGGCCTGAGCCTGCTCATCTTCTGGAAATGATGCAAGATCTTCTTATTTGGCCAAGTGTTTGGCAGGCAGGGATGGAGTTGGGGGAGTGTCGGGGTTAGAGGAAGGGTTGAGTGGATTTTTAAAGATATTTTTATTGATTGTAAGCTGCCCTGAGCCTTAATGGGAAAGGCAGCATATAAATGTAAATAAATAAGGGGGCAGAGCCATGGGAGAGGGGGTCACCAGGGGCCCCACACTTATCTTTGCCCTAGCTCCCACAAATTCTAAGGCCGGCCTTGGGACTGTCTATATTTTAATCTTACGGAGTGTACTACTGAGTGATTAGGGATACACCTGGCAAGTCAGCTGTCCTCAAACTCTGGCCCCTATTTCTTTCATGGGCCAGACTAGATTCTGTCTCCATCTTCCATTACTCCAGTATTTAGAGAATGTTAAATCTGGGCCTGAAAGCATTATCTCTCTCATTCTGGTCCTAGAGGAATAGAGAGGATAAAGGAAACCTGGCCTCTTTGCTTCCAGCAAGGCCTGTAAGCAAAAGAGAGAATTATAAAGGGGCTCTGCTCCCCTGTAATTTCTCCTCCCCCCACCTCTCATAGAAATAGGATGTGTTCCAAGTTATCCCCTTCCGACTAAGATGTCTAAAGACTCAAATGTGTGACTGTAAGACCAGGAACCTGTGCTCACTGTGTCTTTCCCATTGGCAGGTCTCTGCTGTAAGACTAAGGTCAGGGAGTAACAATTACAATTCTGATAAGAAAATTTCCATGTACAAATCCTCTGTTCAAGGCCAGCACAATTGCCCCCTATGTCATGCAATTTACCCTTTCCCCTCACCCCATGCTAATGCCTAGGCTGTGAACTCTAGGAGAGGCCTGAGAGCCACCAGGAAATTTTCAGAGGCGGGAGGGAATGGAGTCAACACTCTGTCCCTGTTCACTCTGAGAGTTTTCTAGTGGTGCTCAGGCTGCCTGCAAAGGGCCTACCAAGAAAGAAGTTTTCAGAGTGGACAGCGTTTCAGAGTGAGCCTGGGTGGAAATGCTGACCTCACCAGCTCTTAAAGCGTCCTTCCTGGTGGGGTTACTGTCACTCCAGAAGCCTCACCGGGAGCCATGGTTCTGTCATCACCTTTGTGGGGGAATGCCAAGACTGGCTGGGAGCCCCCTTGGGAGGTGTGCCGCTTAGGAAGACCCCGTAGGGTGGCCCATAATTGAGACATAACCCCAGACCCACCATAGCCGTGCTATGCCATTGTACAGGCAATCAGGCATGCTTCCAATTTTGGGTTACTCATTCAACATTGAGTGTTTTCAGATGAGATGCTACCCCACATGGCCACCCATGAGCCACGGATCCCACCATCCATCTGAAGGTATAACAGCTGGATGCGTACTTCCACGAGCCACAGAGCCATGCCAGGATATGCGGAATGAGCCATGCACGGCAAGCCAAAATTGCAGCAGCTGCCTCCGTGACCACAGTAGCCATGCTGGGAGCTGCCCTCTTGTTTTGCTTCCTGTGCCCTCCACATGTGTGGGTGCTCTGTGTGGCAGGGGCCTCTGGGCGGGGTTGAGCCACACGGTGGCCATGGACCCCCTGGTTGACTTGCTCATCAGAAAACAACCACTGTCAGTTCAGGATTCCTTGGTTCTTACCCTGGGCCACCCAGTTTCTCTTTGATCTTTGAACCTGTTTGTAGATTGTTCTGATTTCCAGGTAGGGCACTGACAATGTACAGAATATCTCAGGCCTGGGAAACATGGAACCATGATAAATTAATAGTATACAAGCTGGAGAAAAGAAAGCTACCTTTTTACCCACGGTGAGCTTTAACCTATGGTCCTGGATTTCTGATTCCCAAATAAGTGATATATTGTGCACAGCATCATTCTCTGGTTTCCAGAAAAAAAGTGCTACCAAAAAACCCCCCAGGCAATATATCTGTCCTCTCTGAGCCTTTCCTTCTTGGGGGAGAGCAATGGAAATTCTTAGACTTCATCATAATTGTCCAGAACAGAAATATACTTTATTGGTGTAAGTTCTAAACATGGTGAGCCTAAATAGAGCTCCCTGATAAATTAAACTGACTAGTGCTGTATGTTGTAGGGTCTCTTCTGCTCTCTATCCCACCCATTCTCTGGAAAGGCACGCAAAACATATAGGGCAAACTCGAAACCCTCACTTGTAAGTTCAAATCGGTGTGTAAAATAGTAAAAAAGACAAACAATATTCTTGAGTCCTTTCCAGGGTCTAACTGTTTAAAAACACTGCTTGCCAAGCCCATCTGAAAGGCTTCACAGTTGCATCATAGAGAGCAACATTGCTTTGCCGTGTGTGTGTAAAGTGCTGGAGCCGATTCACTGCTAGGGATTGACCAGGCTCACTCTGCATGAGCTGGGATTCCACAGCCAGCCTTAAATATGCTGGTTATTTTTATCCTCCTACGTAACACCGCACAAGGCCATCCCACCAGTGGCAAAGGCAAGAGCTACACAATGTTTCCTTTTATTCGGGAGGGGAAATGGAAAGCAGCCAGGCTTCCTGATCACATGATGCTGAAGTCAATGAAAAAAAAAAATGGGGGGGGGGGTGGAGGGAAGAAAACCCTCCCTCCCTAACAGCCTGGTCCAGCTTAACCCTTGGCACTAAGCGCGTCTAAGGGAAAGCAAGCCAAAAAGGCATTAAGGGAAAGAAAGAAAAAAAACCCCAAAACATAAATACACGACTGCTGCAGTAATTGGTGGCTCGGAAAACACTAAGGAAATGTGAGGCTTGTACGAAACATCAGCAGACAAGAAAAGGGGTGATGTCAGACTGCCGTCCAGGATTAGAAACCCTTAAAAGCTCCCGAGCTCGGAGCTACCCCAGTAAAGAGTAGGATTGCTTCTCAGTGGAAGGAAAGTAGAAAAACGCTGCTGGTAGATTTTAAATATAACATAGTACTTTCCAGCTCTGTGGAGAAAAACAAAGCTAAAGCCAGCCTATTAGTGGCTAGATTAGGGGATGTTCTTCTTCAGAGACATATTTATAGAAGTATATTTATTGACATATATTTGTATGTATCAAAATGTCAATATTTACATTTATAACATTTTTCATGGATACAGAGACTGATAGATCAATGTATACATTTGTACATCAAACTGATGGATAGTTAGTTGGTTGGATGGATGGAGATAGTAACTTCTCTGCTGATATAGAGAGCCCCAAGTCTGTTGACATTCCGGTGGTGGTGTAAAACCTGGCTGTTCGCCCAGGCCTTTGGGGAGGTGTTAGGTTTTTTTTAAAAAAAAAAAAAAATCTCCCCTACCCGGTTTATTGTTTAATGTTGAATGGGACCCCGGGGCCCTGTTTTAAATACTTACATTGTATTTTTGATGTTTTAAAATTGTTTTTTATATTTGTTTTTATATCTATTTTATATGTTGGAAGCCGCCCTGAGCTGTTTTCAGGAGGGCCGGGGTATACATTTTGGAAAATAAATAAATAAAATAAATATAGACTGGTGTTTCACATCAATTGAGTATATACCCACACACACCCTGGAACTTCAAATGTGTAAGCACTTATAAGACCACCTTTCCTACCATGCTCTGTCATGACCCTTGAGGTTGGCCAGGAGTACTCCCTTGAGGGTACCATCTGCTGATACTGTTCATATTTAATGACAAGGGGCCACAGGGAGGTGTTCTCAGTTGCTGCTCTAGTATTGTGGAACTCCCTTCCCCCTGAGGCCCATCAGAGCTCGAGCCTAACCATATTCCGGAGGCAGTGTAAAACCTTTCTATTTGGCAAGGTGTTTGGCAGGCAGGGATAAGGGTTGGGGTGGGTTTGGGGGTGAGGGTGGGTTTTTTAATGGGATTGTAATGTATTTTAATGTGCTTTGTGTTTTTAATGCCACCCTGAGCCTAAGGGGAACGGCAGGGTAAAAATGTAAATAAATATCAAATGAAATATGAACTTAATTGAGTGTGCAATTGCATACTTGCCAGAGGCACAGCTGAGTGGGGCCCTTGGTCAGACACTTCCAACAGTGTAACCTTGTGCTCCCTCCCCCAGTGGAACTGGAGCCTGGCAGCACAGGAAGAGCGTGTGTGAGGAAGGGAGCAAGTCAAGGAGAGGTCGGGAAACAACTCTTGTGTTGGTCTGTGTTTGGGAAGGAGAGGGGAGGATGGGAAGTCTCAGGGGTGAAGCTTCTGTGGTCAGGGTGCACTCCCCTCCCCCCGCCTTTATGAAGTTCTGTTTGCACACTTCGTACTTACGATCTTTTTGTTATTTTTTCAGTCATTTTATTCTTATACTTTCCACGGCTTGACAATGGCCTAGCTCCTGTCTGCCATTCCTTTGTTATCACTGCGCTCCCAATCTCACGTGCTCTAGAAGTGTGAGGCAGGAAGCATCAAAACACCTGGGGCTGTCTGAGGTAATAAAAAAATAAAAATAAAAATTGGACTTTATTTAAAAATATATATTCCTTTATTTGGGGTGCTTTCAGTTTACCTTCTGAACTTGGAGCCTTTAGGGCAAGGGTTTCCAAACGAGGGGTCAAGACCCCAAGTGGGGACGCTGCATTGCTAAATGAGGTCCCAACAAGGCTGGATCTGCATGACTGGATACGCTAATTTGCTTCCAAAGCTTAGGATCCTGAGGATTTTGTTTCTCCCTCCGTAGGGTGGCAACCTGAAAATGGTTGGGATCTACTGCTCTAGGGTCCCCACAAATCAATGCTCCCAGGCCTTTTCCAAAGCCACAAGAGCATGAACCCATGCATCTTTTATTCTAATGGAAGCTGAGCTGGAGAATGGCAGTGGTGGGGGCTTTAAAACTGGCTCCCAATACTGCAAGCTGGGATTTCCTTAGACTATAGATCACTCTGGGATCTAACCCCCAGCATTCAAGCTTCACAGTTCCAATCCTTCCCTTCTCCCTTTGTAGTTTTTATCTCCTTGGGACTCTCATCCTAAGGTGGAACGAAGGCAGTGCTATGTTGCTGCTCTCCCCTTGCTCCCTCTCTGTCCAATTCCATTGGGCCCAAGGCGGCACTTGGCAGGATTTAGAGGAGCATGCACGCAAGGAGCAGAGGTATCGGGGGACGGTATGTATGTAACCCTTTGCTATGTGTAGCCCTTCCCAACAGCAGCAGGAAAGGGGGAGCAGTACCAGGGGAGAAGGGCAACAGCAGCCTTTGCCCCATGTTTAGCGAGTGTGGACTATAAGTGACTGCCTGTGGGAAGGCTAAAGCTCCCTACTTTATTTATTTATTTATTTATTTATAAATAAATAAATTTATTGACCTCATCTTCTCCAGATACTGTCCTCTTGCTGACTTCTCCTTTGACCTTTGTCCCCTATCCGACCATCACCTTGCTTTCTTCAACCTCTCCCACTAACCCCATCTTCTTCCCCAGCTCCATGCCCCTTCTGTGATCTGCAGGCTGTCAACCCTTTAGACTTAGTCTCCTCCCTCTCCCCCCTCCTCCCCCCTGTCTTCTCCTCCTCCTCCTCCCCTGACGCTGCCATCTCTTCTCTTAATGCCTCTCTTGCCTCGACCCACGACCCTTTTGCTCCCCTCTCCTCCCGCCCCATTTGACCCCCAAATCCCCATCCTTGACTCACCCCTACTATCCGCTACCTCCGCTCCTGCACCTGGGCTGCTGAACACCTCTGGCGTAAATCCAACTCCCACCCTGACTTCCTCCACTACAAATTCTCCCTCTCTTCTGCTATCTCCCTGGCAAGGCAACATTACTATGCCTCCCGCATTGAGTTCTGTTCTTGGGACCCTCGCCACCTGTTTTCCACCTTTTGACGCCCTCCTCAAGCCCCCCTGTCCTCCTCTTCCCTCTCTGCTCAGGACCTTGCATCATTCTTCACCTCAAAGATTGACAAGATCCGCCAGGACATTGCTTCCCACCCGTCTCCTCTCCCTGCTCCCTCCCCGTCCCCACCCCCTCCCCCCACTCTGCTATCCTCCTTTCCTCCTGACTCCCTTGAGGAAATCTCCTCTTTGCTCTCTTCCACCAACCCCTCCACCTGCCCTCTTGACCCAATCCCCTCCCACCTCCTCACCTCCATTGCTCCCACTGTCTCCCCCCGTTCTACATGTCATTAATCTCTTCCTCTCCACTGGCTCCTTCCCCTCCGCCTTCAAACATGCCACTGTGTCTCCCATCCTCAAAAAGTCCACCCTCGACCCTTCTGACCCCTCTAGTTACCAGCCAGTCTCCCTCCTACCCTTCACCTCTAAGCTTCTAGAGCATGTTGTCTACTCCCGTTGCCTGGATCTCCTCTCTGCCAACTCATCCCTGGACGCTCTCCAATCTGGCTTCCACCCCCTTCACTCCATGGAAACTGCCCTTGCCAAGATCACCAACGATCTACTGGTCACTAAATCTAACTGCCTCTACTCCATTCTTGTCCTCCTTGACTACTCTGCTGCATTTGACACTGTCGACCACTCATTCCTACTGGACTCTCTTTGCTCCCTAGGTTTTTGCGGCTCTGTCCTTGACTGGTTCTCCTCCTACCTCTCTGACCGTTCATTCAATGTCTCTTCCCAATTCCAGCTCCTCCTCCCTCCCCCTCTCGGTTGGGGTTCCCCAAGGCTCTGTCCTGGGCCCTCTCCTCTTCTCTATCTACACCCTGTCCCTTGGCAAACTCATTGCCTCCCACGGCTTCCGGTATCACCTTTATGCTGCCGACACTCAACTCTATCTCTCCACCCCCTCTCTCCTCTTCTGTCCAAGCTCGCCTCATCAACTATCACTCTGATATCTCCGCCAGGATGTCCCGATGTCAGCTCAAGCTCAACATGACTAAGACTGAACTCCTTATTTTTCCTCCCTACCCTTCCTCCCCCTCTTCCCTCTCCATCCTTATTGATGGGGTCACCATCCATTCTGTCCCCCAAGCCCATAGCTTGGGCTTTGTCTTCGGCACTCACCTTTCCTTCAAACCTTACATCGACTCTGTTGCCAAGTCCTGTTGCTTTGCCCTCCGTAACATTGCTTGGATTCGCCCCTTTCTCTCTGTCTCCTCAGCCAAAACCCTTGTTCATGCCATAGTCATCTCTCGCCTTGACTACTGCAACCTCCTCCTTGCTGGCATCCCCTGCTCTCACCTGTCCCCCCTTATTTCCATCCAAAACTCCGCTGCTAGGATCATCCACTCGGCCCGTTGCTTCAACCACGTGCAGCCTCTCCTCTCCTTGCTTCACTGACTCCTCCTTCCTGCACGCATCCTTCCTTTGCAGCGCCCAGAAAGCCCCCAGCAGGCATTGCAGCGCCCAGAAAGCCCCTCCAGGTGAGCAGGGCCCCACCCCATAGCCACAAGCCAAAGGTGCACGCCCGCGCCCAG
>QEPC01002813.1:337837-385890 GCA_003113815.1 Sphenodon punctatus
GCTGGCAGCCACAGCCAGCGCTGAAGCCGCCAGAGTCGGACCGCCGCCGCCCAGAGTGCAAGATAGGCGATCCCTGGGTGGGGGAGGTAGGGTGATCCCTGGGGTGGGGGGGTGTTAAACCACCCACCACCCCAGGGATCACCCTAGTACCTGCTGGTGCAGACTCCGGGTCTCCGGCGGCGGCCCAGAGCCTGCACTAGCAGGGACTTTGGGGAATTTTTTTTTTTTTTTAAAGCCAGGCTGGGCTGGGTGGGTGGGGGGTGCCCCCCCTTCCACCCGCACAGTCTGGGAGGGGGAGGGGGGAATATTTTTGTGTTTTTTTCCATTGATTTCAATTGGGACAGTTCCCCATTGAAATCAATGGAACAAATCCGGTACCGGTAAACCGGTACACAGATCCGGCAATCCAGTTTTTTAAAATCCGGTAACTGGAACTCCGGTAGCCGGTATTTGCCCTGATGTCCCACCCCTACTTACACACTCCTGCATGCACTCTCCGCTCCTCTGTCCCCTCCCTCGCTCTCCCTCGTCTCCCCTGCTCCCCTAACCATCTTCGTCCCTTCTCCCTTGCTGCCCCCCATGCCTGGAACTCCCTCCCTGCCCACATTCGCCTCACCCCCTCTCTTCACACATTCAAATCCCTCCTCAAAACCCACTTCTTCCTCGCTGCCTTCCCTGATGTCTGCCTAACTGCAACCAAGCCAAGCACGTTCACCTGAGACTTCGCATCCAGTTGAATGTTTTTATTCCTTGTCTCTCCCTGTGTCCCCTCTCCTTGTCTCCCCCGTCCATGTCTATTAGATTGTAAGCCGTAGACAGGGACCACGTCTATCTCATTGTTCTGTAAGGCACCAGGTATACAGCTGGCGCTATACAAATGCTTATAATAATAATAAATATTTATTAGCTGCCCCCTCATGCCAGCGGCATCTCGGGGTGGCGTACAACAATAACGTTAACAAAATTATCAAATTTTAAAAACATTTTAAAACAGCCCCCAACCACCACTTTTTAACATATCCTTAAAAATCAAAACAATGCCCCCATCTACCCTCCCCTCCCACCCTCCCCTCCGAAGGCCTGGGCAAACACCCAGGTCTTGTAGGCTCGGTGGAACGCCAGCAGACCTGGGGCCAGGCAGGTTTCCCCTGGGAGGGAATACCAAAGCTGTGGCCCAGCCACCGAGAATGCCCTTTCCATTGTGGCCCCCTGCTTAACACAGGGGACCTCCAGGAAGGCGCCCCTGGGAGACCGAAGGGATCACTCTGAGGCACGGAGGGTGAGGCGGTCCCCGAGGTATGAGGGGCCCAGACCGTATAGGGCTTTATAGATCAAAACTAACACCTTGAATCTGGCTCAGTACGCTATAGGCAGCCAGTGCACAGCATGGAGCACAGGTGTTATGTGCTCCCGCTGCCCCATCCCCATGAGACAGGCCACCGCATTCTGCACTAACTGCAGTCTCCGGACCAGAAATAGGGAAAGACCCACGTAGAGCGCATTGCAGTAGTCTAGCCTCGAGGTGATAAAGGCATGAATGAGAGTGGCCAGGTCAGATCCGGAAATGTATGGCCGGAGCCTCCGTACCAGATACAGCTGGCGAAAAGCGGCTTTAGCCTCCACCTGCTGGTCCAGACTGAGGTCCAAATCCAAAACCAGACCCAGACTCCAAGCTTAAGGATGGACTTTCTTGGGACCTCTTCTTTGGCAAAATGCTGGTTGAGTGCCTCTAGCAAGTCGCATGATATTGGAAAGACTAAAGAATTGGTGACCAGGGCATTAAGCAGGAATAGCAGGGGCAATGGTCTGGATCTTGACACTAGAGAGAGGCCCTGCAGGGAGGCCATTCTTGTAGCCTCAGTTCTGGTACTCCTGGGGCACTGGGATGGGCTATTTCTGTGGGGTCCTCTCCCTAACTACAACTCTTAGACCCCCCAGGGTGGCTGTTTCCTGTGTGGCCCTACCCATGCCTCACTTTCAGTAAATCAACAATCGCTGGATCCCTCCAGAGGGTGGGTGTGTGTGTGTGTGTGTGAGAGAGAGAGAGAGAGAGAGAAGGGGAGAGAAAGAGCTTGTGTGCATGGGAAAGCCAGCGTGTGCAGGTGTGTGTGAGCGATACCTTATGACATTTCTTTGTTTTTCCAAGCAAACACCAAACTGCCAATTGTTAAAAAGGTGGGCTATCAAGGGTGGGGCCATATGGGCCTTGCATTTCATTTTCACCCTGGGGCCTGCAAATTCTGAGGCCATCCCTATTGGTGACACTGTAAAGATCAGCTAAAGAGGGCTTGGAAAATTCATATATGGGATTGCTTCCCCTTATTTTGCAGCTGGAGGAACAAAGACACACAGACACAGACACACACAGAGATTGCCCCTTGGTAAATGCAAGGATGGTAAGCAGATTTTTTTTGCCTAGAGTAACATCTGCCCGCCTTCTAGGACAGATGTTGGACAGCAAAAGGCCCTTTGCTTTTTATTGACATGGGTGCACTATGACTGGCTAATGCTGATGGCTGAGATTAGGGTATATGCTGGTCATCTAGAAATGTAGGCCGTACTGCTTTCTTCTGACTATGGGTGCTTTCACACATGCAGGAATGCATCCTTTGAAGGTCCGGAGAGGGGATGCACGTGCAAATCAGGCGTGTCTTTGATCATGTGGGATTGCCCAGAGGCGCATGATTGAAGTTTTTATGTGCACTTACAAGGGTGATTGATCGAGCTGGATTTTTCAGCTTGGTCAATTGCCTTTGTAAATGTGCATAAAAACTCCAGTCATGTGAGATCAAAGATGTGCCTGATTTCCATGTGCATCCCCTCTCTGGACCTTCACAGGATGCATTCCTGAATGTGTGAAAGTGCCATAGGTCCGATGACTATAGGACTGAAACAAGTACTCAATTTAGTACCAACAGGTAATACCCACATTTTCAGGTATTGCATTGGGTACCTGGATACCCAAAAAATCAGTGTGTTTTATTGATTACCATTACCAAGTTTCTCATTACCAATTGTTATATTGGGACGGATAGCAAAATTCGGGCTGGAAATTAAAAAAAAATTAGGACCAGAAGTCAATTTTCTGGGACAGAAAACCAATATATGTGTCAGAAGTTGATAAATTGACCCCCAAAAAGTCAAAAAATCAGTACCAGAAGTTGACATTCTGGGACTGGAAGTCAACATCCTGGGACATTGGGCACCCAAATTGGGTCACAATCAGGTACAGATTGGTACCCGATGTTGTCAGATCTATTTGGGTACCAGAAATTTGTTGGGTATACCCATTTTTGCAGGTACTCACTTTCAACTCTATCTATGAGGATGTGGTGTGTGGGCCAGCATGATACTAGTTTATTAATTATTATTATTATTTATTTATTTATTTATTTATTTATTATTAGCAAGCATTTATATAGTGCCAGCAATGTACCTGGCGCTTTACAAAGTAATTGAATAGACACAGCCCCTGCCCAAGGGCTTACAATCTGAGAGATGGGGGTGGGAGGGGAGAGACAAAGGAAGGGCAACAGAGGGAGAGACAAGGAGTGTAACATTCACGAGGATGCGAGGTCCCAGGTGCACGCGCTTGGCGTGGTTACATCGAGAATGATGGCTGGTTGGTTGCTTCATGTGGTGAGGATTGGAGTACACAGACCTCAGGTAACAGATTGTACTGGATGGAGGGTTATCTTCTCCAGGGTTGTCAACACTCACAATTTTAACAGGAGCCTTGCAGAGGCATAGTCAGATGTGAATGGGCCCTGATGCAGAAGATGGAATGGGCCCCCTGCTGGAACCCTCCACTCCAGTGAGCATATACATTCAACATGCATGTTCATGGGGCCTGGCTGTACCTGCTGCACCTATTATAAATATGCTCCTGGCACCTCATGACTTGAGGTGCTATCTTAAAAGCAAATCAGGTGAATCTCAGGCCATTTTTAGATGAGCGCGTGACCTGCTCGCACATGGTTTCAAAAATTCCGCGAGGGATTACACGAGATGCCGCCAGGGATCACGTGCATGGGAGGGGGACGCGCATTCTTTTCCAGTCGCGAATTACCTACCTTGATTGCTGGCCCGGTCAATTCGCGGCCGGAAATGAATGCGTGTCCCCCTCCCATGTGCGTGATCCCCGGCGGCGTCTCATGTAATCCCACCTCGTGGTATTTTTGAAACCATGCGTGAGTGGGTAGCGCGTTCGTCTAAAAATGGCCTCAGCCTTCATTGATAGAAAAGGAAGTTTCTAGTGATCCTGCTTGCAGGGGGCATCTTTAAAAGGAGATTGTGATGTGTCCCAAAGGAACAGAAATAAAAAATCTTATTCTTTATTTGAAAATCTCATCTTAACTCATCTCATATTACAGAAATAAAAAATCTTATTCTTTATTTGAAAATCTCATCTTTCTTATGCCAGTCTCATAATTATTTGGGTCCTGGCTCATGATTTTTCAAGGCTGTTCTTGGTACTCTATGGGTATTTTCAGACGTTATGCGGGCCGTTGGCCCCGTACCGGCACCACCGGCTTCGTTCCCCACCGGGGTCACCCCGTAACAGCACAACAGACGTGCCGGGGGGATCCTGGCGGGGAAAGTGGGAGGGGCCGGGGCCGCATGGCGCAACGTGCGGCCGCACGGCCCCGCCCCCTCCACGCACCCTGCCGCCCGCCCTCCGAGGAGACGGGCGGGCAGCGGGGCCAATGCGGCCGCCGTGTCTGGCCGAACGTGCCACGGCCCGGGATCCCGCCGGGGATCCCGGGCCGTGGCGCGCGGCCAGACGTGACTTTTCCTTGGTCACGGCCCGGGGTCCGTTTGACCACGCTTCCCGGGACCTTCCCCCGGCTAGCCCGGGAAGCGTGGTTCAAACGAACCCCATGTGGGGATTGACCGTGGCCAACATACGGGACACGGTGACCACAGGTGGGTATTCACCGTGGTTCACCGTGTTCACATAACGTCTGAAATCACCCTATGTCACAGGGCGAAAAGCCTCCCCTAAGCATCAGCATCAGGCAGGAGTGAAGAGCATATTGCTGTTGCAAAGAAGGCCATTGTCATTTTGGGTTTTATTGGAGGCATTGTATCTAAGACTTGGGAAGTCATAGTCTGGGACCTGTCTTCACTGCCTTTTCCCTAGGGCTGAAACAAGAATAGATTTTATTCTTGTGAGAATTGAGAACCCTAAGTGAGATCTTGGGAAGATCTTGCTAAAGGTGAGGGTTCTTGCTAAGAATCTTGTTTAAAAAGAAAAAAATAACTGCACATGCAGAACATGGCCACCAGGGCCTTTCACACCTGCACTGCCCCTTTTCAAAATGGTGCTAGCAGCATCACTGCCATTTTGGAAAAGGGTAGCTGGTCTGCATATGCGCAAAGTGGCCGCTGTCTATGCGCAAAGTGGCCGCAGCACATGCACAGAATGACTGCCCTTTTCCAAAATGATGGCAATGTTGCTGGCACCATTTTGGAAAAGGGCTGCACATGCTCAGAATAGCCCTGGTGACCATTTTGTTCATGTGAAGTGTTTTTTTAAAATTTTCTCAAGAATCTTGTTGAGAATGGTATTGAGAACAGTCAATTCTTGACTTTTTCTTGATTGTGGAAAAAAATCTCACTGAGAGCCCAATTCTCAATGAGATTCTTGAGAACAGCAAGACTGAGTTTCAGCCCTACTTTTCCCCACTGCCGCATTCACTGCGTTTTCCCCATTGGCAGTAATGGGGGAAAATGCAGTTAACATGGAGTTGTATTCAGCTAGTTGCTAGTTATCAATTTAATTTCAGTTTGTAAGTTTGGTCACTTTTAGACGAGTGGTGCGCGAATGCGCATCCCGATTGTGCATAATTTGAAATGTCTGCCTGTTGTAATTGGACAAGATGGAAGTGGGGTATTATGCGCATATTATGGAGGTGGCGCATTTTTAAAGTCCGTGAATTAAATAGCTCAGTTGTGAGCTGTTTAATTTGTGGACTTTAAAAATGCGCCACCGCCATAATATGCGCATAATACCCCACTTCTGTCTCGTCTAATTACAACAGGTGGATATTTCAAATTATGCGCAATCGCGTGCCGCTCATCTAAAAGTGACCTTTGTCCTCTGGAGGCTCCTGTAGTCTAGGCTGTAAAGCAAGATGGGAGAAAGAAGGATATGGGGCAGAAGGAGGAGGGAGGGAGGGAGAGAGTGAGAGGAGCAAGATGGCAGAGACTGTGTATGGGATTTGAAACAAAGATCCTAGTTATTGCTAAAGCATGTCTCCAGTGTCTTGGATAAAGAGGGGATTGATACAAAACATGGGTCCCCGGTTATAGTACCTCTATTCTCAGCACTGGTCAGACCTCTCTTGGGGTACTGTGTTCAGTTTTGGGCTCCACCTTTTGAGAAGGATGTTGACACTGGGAAAGAGTCATAAGAGAACAAAGATGATGATTGAGGGGTCCGGAATATTAGTCACACGAGAAAAGGCTGATTGAACTGGACATGTCTAGCCTAGAGAAAAGAAGATTATGGGGAGGGGGGGACATGTTGACCATTTTTAAATATATAATGAATGCCACTAGAAAGATGTAAAATATTTGTTCTCCATTGCCACAGAGGACAGCACTAGAAGCAGTGGGTTTAAATTACAGAAAGGTAGGTGTAGGCTAAGTGTTAAGAAACACTTCCTAACTATTAGAACAGTTCAACAGTGGAGTGAGCTGCCTAGAGAGGTTGTGAAACTTCATTTCCTGGAGGTTTTCAAGAAAAGACTGGACAGGCATCTGCCAGGGATGCTTTAAGTACAGGGTATCCTGCCTCATGGCAAAGGGTTTGACTTGGTGATCTTTAGGGTCTCTTCCAACTCGCTAATTTTTTGGCTACAGCATAGTGCAAATATACATCTGCTAATCAAGACTGACTCCATTTGCTCTAGTAGAGCGACTCTGATTTCACATCCAAGCAGAATGGGGGGGAGGAGGCACTCTTTAATGTTGCACTCTCCACAAGTGGGGAGAGAACCCTGCCAGAGTTGACAGATTTTGGGATCACAAGAGCAAGCTTAAGCTTGGGGGAAAAAGCAGTGATAGTTTGTAGTTTGGTTGGCTGTCTTCCCCAGCTTCTAGAAGGCACAGCACAGACCACTTTGGCTTAAGGGTTCCCTTAGTCCACGACCCATTTAATAAATAAAATAAATGACAAGGCAGACAAGTCTAGGAAAGAAAATACAGGCCAAAATCCAATCAGGGGCTCTTGATGTAGACTCGGGCTGAACAAACAGCCATTTTTTTTTTCTCGTGAGAGTTCTTGCGAATTTGGACACTGAGCCTGGGACAAATTCTCAATGAGATGATGATTGATTATTTATTATTATTTAATTAAAAAAAAACACCTTGATTCATATGCAAATGGCCACTGGACTATTTTGCACATATGAAAAATGGTCTCCACCCTTAGCCAAAATGCAGCAATAGTGTTGCCACCGTTTTGGCCATTTGTACATGTGCACTGTACACGGTTTTGATTTTTAATTAATTATTTTTGCCAAGCATTCAGTAAGAAATTACAGGCATCCCAAGGTTCTTGGGTTGTTCTAAGACAAACCAAGAAATGGGATTTCATGAAGTTTCCTGGACTGGGTGAAATCTTGTTTCAGCCCTAGTGCAGACTGAGGCCGTTTTTAGATGATCGTGGTCGCGCTCGTGCTTGTTTTGAAAAAATGCCGGGAGCCGGGACCAGACAATACACTCCTGGCAATCACGTGCCATCGTCTGATCCCGGCTCCTGGCATTTTTTCACAACAAGCGTGAGCACGGCCGCGATCGTCTAAAAGCGGCCTAAGACTTCTGCCAGCTTCAGTAGGAAGCTCTAGCCTTCCCTCAGGCAGTCACCTCCTTTTGGTCAGCATGGTGGCTTATATAACTAGTCTCAGCTGAGGCTGCTCCTTTGGCATTATCCTCAGGTGAGCCAAAACCAGGAGAAAGGCCTCCAGCAGACAGTCTCCCATCTAGACCCTGCTACATGCCTCTGCATTCCTGTCAGAATGGTTTGGCTGCTTTGTGCTCTGGACATAGTGAGTTGGCAGGTGGAAAGATAAGTTACCCTTCCCATCTTTCTGGCTGGATTGTCTTCTCACTGAATGGGATCAGCCTTTTCTCTGGTCAGCTATGAATATGGGTTGACTTGGGGATGCTGTCTATGTTGCTTGTCTCTTCTTAGGCACAAGATAGGAAGCTTTCTTGGAGGGGTCACTAAGCACTGAGCACCCCACTTCTCTGTTCTTTGGGGAGCAGCAGTAGTTGTGGATACCCCACCACCCTAAGGCAGAAAGGCAAGACTGGATCTCTCCTTTTTTGTAGGTTTCTCTAGAGCAGCTGAGCCTTTAAAAGACTTTTAGAGGCCTGATAAATTAATATTTACAGTGTCCCCAACCCCCCACAAAGGGAGCCTCTGAAGTTGGGTTGTGGTGAATGGATGCCTCAGCCACCTCCTTCAAGAACGGGAGGGAAAGCCAAGTCCCTTAATTGTCCCTTTCTGTGGCTGGGATACAGTGGAGCCAGCACTGGTGTGTGACTAGGGGACAGGGCTCAGCTTTCCCCTACCAGCGTTGTGGGAAGCAGCTGAGGGATCTGGTCACCATGATGGGGGTAGAACTGCCACCTCTCATGGTTTTGACCCTGACATTCCCATTTTGGCTTATGGAGGTGTCTTGGTCAAAAGTGCGAGAGGTGGCAACCCTAATAGGGCTGTTAGATTGCCACGACAACTGCCCACTTTACATCCTCCAACCCTTTCTGCCCTGACATTGCTATGGGGAGTGGCTGCCCTGAGCAACAGTGGCTCTCTGTTTCTACATAACTGCATTCTGTACAACGAATTCTATAATGTTCTATACAGACACATTGTTAAGTTCATTGTATGAAGTGTATACAATTTGTATACATGTAAAGAACAGACTTAATGCTCTCTTAAAAAATTGTTCATTGTCGAATGATGATGATAAATTAAAGTTTAATAATGAAAAAATGTGAAAGCTTAATTATTGATAAAAATGAATGAAAGCATGTATGGTAAGGAATTAAGTACATATATAACATGTATATTGATGAGGATAAAATATTAAATATTGCTCAAATCCAGTAATAATTTCTGTGTTTTTTGGCGTTTATGTTTTGTAGAAATGGATGGAGTGGAATGTTTTTTGAATTGTAATTGTACTGAATTTGGTTGTTTTTTTTTGTATTTTAAGAAAACTTGTGCATTTAAGGTTTTTTTAAACTGTTAAGTTTTTTGGTTTGGTTATTTGTTTTAAATCTGCTGCCAGTTAATTTCATGGAGTGTCCCTTTGTCCTAATATTGTTAGAGAGGGTAAATAACCGCTCCCTATTTATGTGTTCCACAGCACTCACAATTTTATTAACTTCTATTATACCCCTCTCAATCGTCTCTTCTCCAAACCGAAGAGCCCCTACCTATCCAGACTCTCTTCATACGGGAGCTGTTTCATACCCTTGATCATTTTGTTGCCCTTCTCTGTACCTTTTCTAGTTCTACTATGTCTTTTTTGAGATGGGACGACCAGAACTGCACACAGTACTCCAGGTGCGGTTGTACCATAGATTTATATAGAGGCATTATGATATTTTCAGTTTTATTTTCTATTCTTTTTTGAATGATTCTTAACATTGTTTGCTTTTTGACTGCTGCCACACACGGAGCTGAGGATTTTAGTGTATTGTCCACATGAGGGACCTTATAAAATACCTTCTGAAAGTCCAGGTACACTATATTGATCAGCTCACCCTTATCCACATACTTATTTACACCCTCAAAAATTACAATAGATTAGTGAGGCATAACTTCCCTTTCCTAAATCCATGTTGACTCTTCCCCCATTATCACATGTTTATCAATATGCTCAGTAATTTTGTTCTTAACAACCATTTCCACAAGTTTGTGCTGCACTAACATCAGACTCACCAGTCTGTAGTTTCTAGGTTCACCTCTGGAGTCAACCCTCCAGTCTTTTGGTACAGTGACAGATTTTAGCGATAGGGTAAAAATTTCCAATAGTAGGTCTCCAACTTCATATTTGAGTTCCTTCAGAACTCTGGGATGAATACCATCTGGTCCCAGTGATGTGTTACTATTTAGTTTGTCAAATGTTTGTCAAGTGATACCGTGTGTTAGCAATGCATACATGACGTTGGCCCAGCTGGATCCAGTCCACCCTGGCTGGGCCAACATCACAGTGGGCTGTTTATTGCCTGCCAGATGTGGGCCTGGTTCCTACACCTGGCCATGTGGGAAATGTGGGTCCAATACGAGCTGGGCCCACATTCCGTGCCTGTCTCCTATTTGGCCGGGGCAGAGCAGGTGAGCTGGGTGAAAATGTTTGTTCCTGGCCCCGGCTTGTCCCTGTGTGAGGGGTTGCCATGGCACCCAGCCACGGCTGCCCGCACCCCATCATGGCAGGCGAGGGGATGAGGGTGATGTTGGGAATGTGGACGAGCGGCCACACATTGCTCCTCACCCCCGTACCCGACCTTCCCAGCTGGGGGAGGCTGCAGAAACATTTGTTCCCGCAGCAGGAGCGTACTCGATTGGGGGAAGCCCTCCCCTCCCCTGGGTGGGACAGTCATCCCACGAGGACATCTGTTTTCACCCACGGATGTCATTTCAAGATGGTTGCTAAGCAATTTGAGGGTTTCTGGGAGTAAACCAACCCAAATTGGCACCAGTCCAAGAACATCTCCTGCTCTGCTTAGAACGCCAAACTGTCCCAATTCAACTTCTGAGCCAAGTTCAAGTTGTGCAGAAATGCAGTTCTTTATTTTTATTTATTTAAACATATGCAGCATATGTTGCTCTCCACCTCAGTCTGCCTCTGCTCCTTGAGTTCAAAGCTGCATGCTGTAATGATGTGCAAACATGTGGAGAGTCTGAAACAAACAAAGACAAGCTTACAGCTAACCATGACAATCACAGCCCTGTCCCATCTTTCTCCTTCCCCAAACAAACACCCGGCTCAGCTCCAAAACGTCTGATGGGAATACTTCACCCGGCAAGCATGCTTCACAGCTAGCTGTTCCCAAAGACCTTGCATTAATTACTGCAGATGTTTGATTTGGGTTTTCTTATAGACTCCTTTAGAAGAGTGATGAAAAATAAGAAACCAGTGTTCAAAGACTCTGTGGTGGGGCAAGGAAGGGGGATAGTTTTTTTTGGATCCAAAGGATAATTCTCAGTGTCAAGCAAACACCAAAAAGTACAACACATCTCATGACACCAAAAGCAATCAATAAAAGTTTAAAGATGTAGTAGAAAGGACCTACAATAGCAAACAGAAGAAGAGGCAAAACAAAGGAAACAGCTTTGAAGAGAGATGCAGAATTTCACAGACATTGCTTTCAACTGATTTTATTCCCCTTGGAAAAATCAACACAATAGGAGACACACTATCATTATTGTTTATCATTTCTATAGCTCTTTTGGCATCCAAAGTGCTTTGCAGACCGTATCTAATTCACCCTCACAACAATCTTGTAAAGAAGGTCGTTACTGTTCCCATTTTACAGACCGGGAACAGAGGCTGAGACAGTAGTGACTTGCCCAATGCCACCCAATGAGTTCATGACTAACACAGGATTTGAACCCTACTCTTTCAGTTCCATCCAATATCTGATCCACTAGGCTACACTGGCTCACTATAGTTGTTAGTACAATCACAACAGTTCAAAATAAGAAAAGACAGCTCAACCCACTCCAAAATTGAGAGAACTTCCCCCATAACCCCAAATTTGGAACAGGGTGACGTATACACTCTGTCCCCCAGCCTCATTTTTATTTTCCTCACAATTATGCAACAATGTATGTTTCCAACAACCCCCCTTCAGTCCGACTGCCAGATGTCAATGACAGCCACAAGGGCTGGGTTCTGAGTTCTAGGAATGCCACTCTGCAATAGCCAATAATGGTTTTCCTCTTGGTTCCGTTGGCAGTGCAGAGTCTCCTGTTTTGTGCCTCGGTCAAGACATCTTTGCCTGCTGTAACCATATACCCTGTGAGCTGGGGAAAAAGTGAGCAGAAGGAACCATGTCATAGCAGCTGCCTGGGCTTCTATGTTCAATTAATTTAGGGTGGGATTTCCAAAAGTCCTTGATGTCGGTCTAAGGAAGGCTCCTATGGACGGAACTAGGAGTTTTACCCGTGGCTTTTGACATTTGCTTTGCTGGCAGCAGGGTTTGGACATCAATGAGTGCTTTTTGGAAAAATGCCAGCCTTCGTTTTTCAGTCACAAATCTCTCATTTTTCAGAAAGTCATTTACCACTCCATGAAAATGGGCTGTGGACATGGTTATCCTGATGCCAACAGCCTGAAAGCCAGTGAAAGCAGAAGCTTTTCTAAAGGAATTGTATTGCATGCCACAGTGTATGCTTTTGGTATGTCATGGTTAGGGAGCAGTCCTAGATGACAGTGGTTCTCAAAACCTTTTGGATCTGCAACCTCCCGCTTCGCTTGTCTGTCTTAATTGAGCCCCTTCATCACCACTCTTGCTATACACACCTTGCTCCCTCTATTCCTCTCTCCCTTTCCACCCTCTTATTACTTCCCCTCCTTCTCCGACTATCTCTCTATCGTGCCATCCCATTATTTTGTTCATTCCACCTAATTCAGGGCCTTTTCACATGGACTGTGTCTCCCCGTGGTGCATGGGTGAGTGAGTGGACGCCGCGGTGGGTGTGCGACTGTGCGGTGCGTGGGGTGTGTGTGTGTTCCTATGGACGCACACCCACCTCCATGCATGGAGCATCCACCATTGGCACCCGTTGCTCTGTGTATGGGTGGTGCACGGGAGCACACACACACACCCAGTCACTGTCCGTGGCATTCCCAGTGGCGCCCCACCCCCCCACCCGCACACGTGGGTGCCTCCGTTTGAAAAGGGCCTCAGTCAGAATAGCATGAACCTATTGTTATGAGATTTGGGGTCCCTAGTTACCTTTGGGACTTCATCCCCTCTACCAAATTTAGCTAAAATTGGCCCATGGGATCAAAGGTTATCTAGGGGACACATTCACAGGGCTACCATACCTCTCCTTTAACAGGGGACACTTATGAAAAATACGTGTTCCAAGGCTGCATTGGTTCCAGTGCAGCCCTGCAACATGTAATTTTCATAAGTATCTCCTGTTTGTTTATTTATTTATATTTCTATTTTACCCCACCCATCTCACAGAAGCGACTCAGGGCGGCTTACAAATTCAAAATAAAATGATCACAGTATAAAATATAAATACAAAACATATAAATAAATAACAATATAAAACTACAAAAGTCTCGGACATTGTGCATAAAAAATGCTCTCCCCTCCAACCCAACTAACCCCCCCCTCCCCAAATGCCTGGTGGAAGAGCCAGGAAGGCGGAAGGCAAGGAGATTCAGGTTGAGGCGAACCTCCACCAGGAGGGAATTCCGAGAATGCTCTCCTGTCTGTTTGAACTTGCTGATAACGCAGGACTCCCAAGAGGGCACCCCTGGACGACTGCAGGCCCAGGGGCCCCTCAGGGGCGTAGGGTGTGAGGTGATCACTCAGATGATAAGGGCCTAGGTTGTGAAGGGCTTTAAAGGTCAACACCAGCACCTTGAATTGGGCCTGGAAGACTACTGACAGCCAGTGCAGTGCTCGGAGCACAGGTGTTATGTGCTCCTTGCGGCCTGTCCCAGTAAGGAGGTGGGCATTCTGCACTAGATACGGCTTCCAAACGGTCACCATGGGCAGCCCCATGTAGAGCGCAGCCCCACGTAGTCTAGCCTCGAGGTGATGAACGCATGGATGATAGTGGCGAGATTGGTTTCCGAGACATATGGGCAGAGCCTCTTCACCAGATGTAATTGGCAAAAGGCACCCCTGGCCACAGCCAACACCTGGGAATCCAGGCATAGCCGTGACTCCAGGAGCACCCCTATGCTCCGCACAGATGGAGCCAAAGGAGGACGGATACTCCCAATAACGGGGGAAACCTGCCTCCTCACCCAGATCACTGGTCCCAGAGCAGAGAGTGAGGGGCTGGGTCAGGGCAGAGAAACAGGGCCTATCACAGGGCAGCGCAGTTATATACAGAGGCCACTAAAGAAACTGGTCTCAGATGCACTGCCCTAAGTGCTGTCACATTGCAGAGCTTTCCATGATGGAGAGCTCCGAGTGCTTTCTGTTCTTTTATCATATTCTGTCTCATTTTCATCTCTGGAAATGACCTCAGCCTTCTGAATAACGGCCCACTTTAGCTTTTTAAACAATGTCTTGAGTTTGCCCAAAGGAAAAGGGAAAGAGACTCTTTAACTGAGCAGACTCCCCTATTTGTTTTGAGCTGTATAAATCCTGACTTTATCATAAGTCAGCCCTTCCGGTCACACTGAGACCATTGTCTCCGATGCTGATTAATGGATCTGAGCTAAGTTTAACCTGAGGCTTCCTGGATTTTAAAAATTATTTTTTAAGCAACGCTTTGATTTTATAGCCTCGTCACGATGGGTTATGAAAGCGTGGAACCTTGGGAAGTTTTGCAATCACAATTGTTGCAGTCCTACAATGCTACATTAGCAAATGATTGGAAGAAATTGTTCTCTGAGAGGCATGTTGGGTCATCAGACTGGATTCTTCATCTGAATAAAAGAGAAAAAGCCTTTTGCAGGGGCAGGAAACCTCTAGCCTGTGGCTGGTTTCTATCTGGCTCCTTTCCAAATCCTAGATCTGGACCCCTAATTCACCCTGTCCCTTGAGTTCTAAAGGAGTGTCCCTGTCCCAGGCCTCTGTTCCTGCCTTGATCCAGCCCTGTTTCTTGCCTCTGTTCCATCCCTCTATTCCTGCCTGGATCCAGCCCTGCTTCCTGCCTGTGTTCCATCACTCCCTGACTTGATCCAACCCTGCTTCCTGTCCATGTTCCAGCCCTCTGTTCCTGCCTTGATCCAGCTTTGCTTCCATCCTATGTTCTAGCCCCACTTCAACCCCATGATTCTGTCCTACACCATAGTTTGCTTTGCTTGAACAGCTCTCTTAGTATTAGACTCTTTCCCTGCTTCTGGGCCATGGGTGCTCCAGTTGCCACTTAGCATGGTCCTAGACATGGTCCTAGTCCTGTAAACACTTACAGACATGACATGGATCCTCTCCTCCCTTACCTCACCCCAAGTGCCCCCCAGTCCTGAATTACCTCAGCATGCCTTCCCTGCATCTCTTTACCACATCCATCTCTTTACCACATACCCTGCAGCCCCTTACCCATGCTTTGCAAACTTGTACTCATTGCTATTTCAGGTAACGCTTCTATTTTGGCACCAAAATAGCTTGGACTCTGTGGATTAAGCAATAATTTGAAATATGTGACTTTTAGGTGCTGTTGGTCAACATCTTCCTGTTTGTTGGTGTGGCTCTCTCGTCTTTTTAAAATTACCAGTGTGGCCACTAGATGAAAAACAGGTCCCCCACCCCTGTGATAAAGCATAAACACAGTTACCAAAGGATGGGAGAGAGTAGTGGTGAGAATGAGCCGGGATGCTTTTATGTAATTCAAGGGGCTGAATCGTATCTCAGCCTCTCATCAGCCCTGGAACAACAGTCCTTTAATAATGTCTAGTGACTAAAATATGGAGAAATGTTAGAATTCATCTGAGAGAGAAGGTGGCCCTTCTGTAGCAAAAGAGTTTCCTAAATGCCAGTCGTTTATTTCTGCCAAAAACCACTCTGTTCTTATTTGCTTAGCAGACTCTTATTTCACCCAGGGTGGGATTTGGAACCCGAAGTGGCAACTTTTTTCCCCATGTTTTTCTTATTTTGTACACAGGGAAATATTTTGGTTGGCCAAAAGGAATTCTTCACTTTACCTTCTGGGTCATTCAAACTTCCCATCCAGAGCCCGATCCAGGCAAGTGCAGATTGTGTGACTGCCCCATGGGGGTCCCCTAATACAGTGGGTCCATGAATAAATTTGAAGTAACATAGAAGCGCTGGCATAAAACACAGGCCCTCGGAGCCTCAAATGCGGAGAGTGCCAGCCTCATGAGGGGCTCCCAACACGCAGGGCCCATGACAACACATATGTAACATACAGGCCTGCAGTACAGGGAATCTGGGCCTTTAAAGGGGATGTTATGTTTAGCTCAACATTAAAAGTTAATTACCATAACATTTTCCATTTTCCTTAAATACTGTAACATTTTCATTTTCCATTTTCAGAGGGTGAGTCAGTGCGGCCATCAAACATTCCTATGGTAGAAGGGGCCCTGAAGACAGCATTTTGCACAGGGACCCAACTTCCCTGGATCCAGCATTTCTCCCATTGGATTGCCTGAATCAGATACCCCACCAGGCCAGGAATAAGTACACTAGCTCTTTATGGGACTCCTGGACCTAAACCATCAGAGGCATAAAAAGTGCCAGACTGGTTCAGCCCTATGGTCCATCTAGCCCGGAATCCTGTTTCTGATAGAGCCTAGCTTTGGTTGCTCCAGAGAAGCACATAAACAGGTCATACATTATTTATTATTTATTTATTTATTTTTGTAATTTATACCCTGCACCCTCCTGTAACCAGCTCGGGGCGACGTCCAACAATTTCCAAATACATAAAACATTATAAAAACAGTTTAAAACAATCAGCAATATTTAAAACAAGGCACAGAAGTTAAAACAGTAAAACAGGATGGGGCGAAAAACCCTAACCCACCCCCCACCCCCAAAGGCCTGGGTGAACAGCCAGGTTTTACAACACCGCCGGAATCACAATAGGCTTGGGGCCAGGCGGGCTTCCTCCGGAAGGGAGTTCCAAAGGCGCGGCCCGGCCACTGAGAATGCCCTCTCCATTGTGGCCCCCCGCTTTATGCAGGGAACCTCCAAGAAGGCACCCCCGGCCGACCGCAGGAGCCGCTCTGGGGCACGGAGGGCGAAGCGGTCCCTGAGGTACATGGAGTGATACATTCCCTGCCGTTCACTCCCAGCTGCCGAGAATCAAAAATGTCATCCCCCAACCTACTTGACTAATAGCCATTTATGGGCCCATTCTCCAATAACGTATCAATCTATTTTTAACCCAGTTATGCTATATATTAGGGATGGGAATTTTGGTTTTGGTTTAACGAAAACTGTCTGAAAATGCCTGTTTCAGTTTAAAACTGGAGCATCTGAAAACCAGGCCCGTTACTGTTCTGATTTTTGGTTCCGTATCTTTCCCATTGACTTCAGTGGGAAGGGAAACCATGGAACCGGACTAAAAGGGATTCGGAACCTGGGTCCTGGGCCCTTTAGACCCCACCTCCACCCCCAGGGCCCTTCGGGCTGACATGTACTTACCAGTCTGGGCCTCACAGGATGGAGGTGAGGAGTTGCTGTCTCTGCTGCTGGTTGGCCAGGTCACAGCCACAATGGCTGTTGGAGGCCTCTTTTCTGGGATGTGCTGTGGAGCTCCTTGCATGGCAGCATGCACATGCAAAATGGTTGCCAAGGCTGTTTTGCACATACACAGACTTTTCCAAAATGGTGCTGGCAGTGTTGGCGCCATTTTGGAAAAGGGCAGCTGTCCTGCATGTGCGTGAAATGGTGCAGCACATCCGCAGAATGGCTGACTGCCCTTTCCCAAAATGGTGCTGATGCTGCCAGTGACATTTTGGAAAAGGACTGCGCATGTGCAAAATGGCCCCAGTGCCGAGTAGGGAGTTCGCAGCATTATTATTATTATTATTAACAAACATTTATATAGCGCCAGCAGTGTACCTGGCACTTTACAAAGTAATAAAATAGACACGGTCCCTGCCCCTAGGGCTTACAATCTGAGAGACAGGAGCTGGGGGAGAGACTTAGGAAGGGGAACAGAGGGAGAGACAAGGGGTCTAACATTCATGAAGATGCGAGGTCTCAAGTGCACGTACTTGGCTTGGTTACGATGAGAATGACAGCAGGCAGGTCCATGTTGCAAGGATAAGGGTAAACCGATCGTAGGTATAGGAATAGTGGCTCAGCAGGATAAAGAGTCAGACAGAGCAGAGCGAAAGAGGTGAGTTTTAAAGAGATTTGAAGGTATGAAGGGAGGGGGCAAGGCGGATGTGGACAGGGAGGGAGTTCCAGGCATGGGGGGCAGCAAGTGAGAAGGGACGAAGGCGCTTAGGGGAGCAGGGAAGGCGTGGAAGGGTGAGAGAAGGGACAGAGGAGGAGCGAAGTGCACGGGCTGGAGTATGGAGGGCGATAAGTGCAGAGAGGTAGGGGGGAGCAAGGTTGTGAAGAGCTTTATAGGTGAAGACTAGGAGCTTGTGCAGGATTCGTTCAGGAAGGGGAAGACAGTGAAGCGAAGAGAGGCGGGGCTGCACATGGTCGAAGCGACTGGTGAGGTAGATGACCCTGGCAGCAGAGTTTTGGACAGAGATGAGGGGAGAAAGGTGAGACCAAGGAAGGCCAGTGAGAAGGAGGTTACAGTAATCGGGGCGAGAGATGACCAGAGCATGAACAAGAGTTTTGGCAGATGAGACAGAGAGAAAAGGGCAAATCTTAGCAATGTTATGGAGGGAGAAGTGACAGGATTTAGCAACAGAGTCAATGTAGGGTTTAAAAGAAAGGGCTGAGTCAAAGATGAAGCCTAGGCTACGGGCTTGGGGGACAGGCAGGATGGTGATTCCATCAATAGTTATTGACAGTGAGGAAGGAGAGGAAGGATGAGGGGGAAAGATAAGGAGTTCAGTTTTAGCCATGTTGAGTTTGAGTTGACGTTGAGACATCCAGGTAGAGATGTCAGAGAGACAGTTGATGAGACGAGCTTGAACAGAGGAAGAGAGAGAGGGAGTAGAGAGATAGAGTTGAGTGTCATCAGCATAGAGGTGGTATTGGAAGCCGTGGGAGGCAATGAGTTTGCCTAAGGATGAGGTATAGATCGAGAAGAGGAGAGGGCCAAGAACAGAGCCTTGAGGAACACCAACTGAGAGGGGGAAGGAGGAGGAGGCGGAGTTGGGGAGAGACACATTAAAGGAGCAGTCAGAAAGGTAGGAGGAGAACCAGTTATGGACAGAGCCACAAAAGCCAAGGGAGTGAAGGGAATCCAGCAAGAGTGAGTGGTCAACAGTATCGAAGGCAGCAGAGAGATCAAGGAGGACAAGAATGGAATAGAGATGTTTAGATTTAGCCACCAGAAGATCGTTGGTGATCTTAGCGAGAGCAGTTTCAGTAGAATGAAGGGGGTGGAAGCCAGATTGGAGGGGGTCAAGGGAGGAGTTGGAGAATAGGAAGTCAAGGCAGCGGGAGTAGATAACACGTTCAAGCAGCTTGGAAGCAAAAGGAAGGAGTGAGACAGGACGATAGCTAGAAGGGTCAGAGGGGTCAAGAGTGGACTTTTTGAGAATAGGAGAGACTGTGGCATGTTTGAAGGCAGAAGGGAAAGAGCCAGTAGAGAGGGAGAGGTTGATGATGTGCAGGAAGGAAGGGGCGACAGTGGGAGTAATGGAGGTGAGGAGGTGGGAAGGAATGGGATCAAGGGGGCAAGTGGAAGGGTTGGAGGAGGCGAGCAGAGAGGAGATTTCCTTAAGGGAGGCAGGGGAGAAGGAGGACATGAGAGAAGGAGGGGGAGGAGGGAGAGGGGTGGGAGTGAGAAGAGAGGAGCATGCCCCAGCAAGGAGGTCATTGCAGCTGACTTCAGTGGGAACATTTGCTATTGAAGTCAATAGGAACAGAATTCCCATTGACTTCAATGGAGAAAGAAACAAAACTTTAAACCAACTAAAACTGAACCAAAATTTAGGGATTCAAAACTGACCCCCCCCCACTGAAAAAAGGCCATGTGTCCCACCCGTACTATATATTAGCCTTCATAGCATCCCCTGGGAATGATCTCCAGAGGTTAATTGTGTGTGGAGTGAGAAAATACTTCCTTAAACTTGCTGCCAGTTAAATTCATTGGGTGTCCTCTAGTTTTAGTATTTTGAGAGAGGGTAAATAACAGCTACCTGTTAACTTGTTCTGCACTACTCATGAGTTGCAAACTTCTTTCATAAACAGCCCCCCCTCCCCCAATTGTATCTTTTCTAATAATGATTGATCCTGGAGTCCTCAACACAGAAATTAGGATAAGAACATCTGAGCTCTGCAGAGGCAGAATCCCATTTCCATTGATTTTGTTCCCAAAGACTTTCATCTCAGAAGTTAGCGATATGTTCACAGGCAATGGACCATTGAATGTTTTAAGAGCAGAAAACAATACGGATTGAATTCACAGGGATTCGTGTTACCTATGTGCAGGAGTCGGTACACCACACTATATTAAATAAGTTGACTGGTTTGTTTATTTATTTATTTAAATTTTTATCCCACGCTTCCCTCAAAAAGGCTCAGGGCTGTTTACAAAATAAAATATAAACAAAACAAATAAAAACATATATAAAATAGAAACATTAAAATATAAACAACCCCCCCCCCCAAAAAACCCCCAACTCACCCACAACCCCCTAAAACCCCACCCAATACTACCTCCCCATTCCCCACATCCAACCTCCCTCACACCCCTACCCAAACCCACCAACCCCATATCCCCTATACCTGCCCACCAAATGCCTTTTTGAACAGAGAAGTCTTTCACCACCTCTGGAAGATGCTCAAGCTCAAACGAACCTCCGGGGGAAGGGAGCTCCACAGCACCAGAGCAGCAACTGAGAACACCTCCCTGCGAGACCTTGTTGTACGAACAACACTAATGGATGGTACTGACAGGGAGGCACTATCAGCCGATTGTAGGAGCCGCAGTGGGGCATGGGAGGACAGGCGGTCTTTCAGATCTGTGGGGTCAGATGGGTTAGGGCTTTAAAGGTCAAAAGCAGCACCTTGAATTGTGCCCGGAAAGCTATAGGCAGCCAGTGCAGACTACAGAACACTGATGTAATGTGCTCCCAGCCGGCGTGCCACCCTGAAAGGAGGCGAGCCGCCTCGTTCTGCACCAGCTGCAGCTTCTGAAGAGTCATCCAGGGCGGCTTCATGTACAGCGCATTGCAGTAGTCTGGCCCTGAGGTGATGAAAGCATGGATGACAGTGGCCAGATCTGAATCAGAAAGAAAAGGCCACAGCCTCCTCACCAGATGTCGAGGTTGAGCTTCTGTTCCAACAATTATTTCCAGCTTCTGGAAACTGATCAGTAAAGTGAAGCAGATAGGTAAGCTTCCTTTCCTACAGCATCTCTAACCACAGATATGTATAATTATTGCAATGTTTAAAACATCATCCTTACAAGTTTAGATCATACTACCTAGTAATTCTACCTGAATAATTCCTAAATGCTGTCAGTCAGCATCACGCGGCTGAATTCAATAGAGTGACCCCAATTCACACCAACTGAGGATATGGCCCAGCCAGTCAAATTCTTCCCAGAGTTGGGGTTGCACTGGTGTAACCCAGAGCATACTTTGGCTAAGTAGGCCAGTCAGCTGGTGTAAATTGGTGTAATATTCCCTGTAGATTGCCACCACTCCACCCCACCCTCCAATCGGAGACTGCTGTACGGAGTACCCAGCCAGCACCAACTGGGCCAATATACATCCAGCTGCATCATCCAGCCAGGCCTCTGTAATAAAAGCAAGGTCAGTGGCTTCATCCTGCATAAGATCAGAGATAGTAGCTGTTTTATTCACCACTGATCTTGCATTGAGCAGCAATAGTGACAGATCGGGGTCCTCACTTGAATTGATTCCTATACATCCCGAGACAAGAGTGGAGAGGGACAGGCACCAATTAGCCTTCCACTGTGCTCATGAAAACAAGTTATCCTCTGCTCCCTTCCATACCTCCCTCTGCCCGACACCACCCCATGGGCTGTCCCCTAACTCCCCTCCCTGGAGTATTTCTCCACACTCCCTCCTGGGAAGGATAGTCACAATCCCACCAGTTGACAATTTCCAGAACATCTATAATCCACAGGGGCTGCAGGTGACAGGGGGGTACCTCCCAAGCTCAACACCCCCAAAGGCAGAGAGGTCAGGCAAACAGGCAAGGAAGAGTCCCCTCCCCCAAAGGCAGAGAGGTCAGGCAAACAGGCAAGGAAAAGTCCCCTCCCCTTGCCTTTCACACAAGAGAGCCCCCACCTCCTGAAATTCTCCCATCTCCCACCCGGGAGAATAATAACCCCCCCCCAACCTACACCACCACTCCCAGATGGGAGTGACAATTCTCAAATCCCTTGCACCCCTACCCAAAACAAACTGCTCCACTGCCACCATTTTTACACCCTCTGGTGCTGCCAAAGGGCAACAACAAAGGGTGCCCTTCAGAGGTGCCCACCATGGGTGCTCGCCCCTAAGTGGGCCTGGGCACCTTTTATCATGAGCTGTGGGCTGTAGGGGTCCATGGCTGCTGTTGATGTGGTGTCCTTCTTGATGCCTGTGCTGCCAAACCCTCTCTGCCCTTCTCCTGGCAAACACTCCCCACGGGAGGCTTACAATGGTCAGTGTCCATGAGGGGTGTTGGGGGAGCAGGAGGTATAGCAGCAGTAGCAAGAGGAGCTGGAAGACAGGACCCTTTAGACAGACACTGACCAGTCCTAAGGATTAAGCAGCAACCACTAGCTGTCTCCCTGGTGCTGTTTTCCTCCAGATGTATGGGAGAACTTGACTCCACATCAGCAGCTCTTGATCCCTATCCTCATGCTTAGGTCACCTGAACTGTGGGGATTTGCTTGATTTCTGAGGTCTTGCTAAGGCCTAAGAGGCGTCAGTCGTTCTGTGGGAAGACTCTTGCTTTGAGGGGAAGCAATGTATGAATTCCAGGCAATGGAAATGAAACTTGTGACTTGGTTAGATGGGGCCCTTCTGCAGCCGCAGCTATATGTGTTACACAACTTTGCTACTGTTGGCAGATAACTGACTTGCACAGCCAATTCAAGGACACATTTTTCCTCACTCAAGGAGCTTGATTTGATCTCTACAAATTCAAGGCATTGTGTGTTCTCTTGTTGGTTGGCTGCTGTCTCCCGTCAAATCCTCAGCAGGCTGCAGCCAGACTATTTGTAGCTTATTGTATTATTGTGCTGGCAAAAAAAGCTACTAGTCAAATGTCAGACGAAACCCCTACTTCCTCTATTGTGTGTGACTGTACAAGGATGTTTGGGAGGGATTCACTTTCTCCAAATTATTTTTGAAACAGTAATTTGTAAATGCTGTTGGATGCCAGTAAACATCTAGACCTCAATCCTGAACACTTTTACTCATGAGCAAGAGCCATTGATTCCAATGAGACTCCCTCATGAGTAAGTGCTCGGGACCGTGGCCATAAAATATATAATAGAGCAGGAGTGGCTAGACTTATGGTGCAAACGATTCACTTGATCTAGTCACCATCGCATGAAATGCTAGAGGAGATTAGACAGGCTACTAAAATCAGTAACACAATAATAATTGGTGTCGTGCCTCATTAATCTACTGGATTTTTTTGAGGGTGTGAATAAGCATGTGAATAAGGAGGAGCCAGTCAATATAGTGTTTCTGGATTTTCAGAAAGCATTTGATAAGGTCCCTCATGAGAGACTCTTGACGAAATTAAAAAGTCGTGGGATAGCAGGCAGTGTCCTGTTGTGGACTGGTAACTGGTTGAAGGATAGGAAACAAAGCGTGGTTAGTTAGTTTTCACAATGGAGAGAAGTAAATAGTGGCGTGCCCCAGGGATCTGTGCTGGGACTGCTGTTGTGTAATGTATTCATTAATGATCTGGAAAGGGGAGTAAAGAGTGAGGTGATCCAATTTACAGGCAACACCAAGTTATTCAAGGTAGTTTAAACATGAGCAGGCTGTGAAAAATTGCAGGGGGATCTTGAGAGACTGGGTGGCTGGGCATCTAAATAGCAGATGAAATTTAATCTGAATAAGTGCAAAGTGATGCACATAGGGAAAAAACAATCCAAACTATGTGTATACAATTCTGGGTTCTAAACTAGGAGTTACCACTCAGGAAAAGGATGTTGGAGTCATTGTGGACAATACACTGAAATCCTCAGCTCAATGTGCGGCAGCCATCAAAAAAGCAAAGAGAATGTTAGGAATTATTCGTAAAGGGATAGAGAATAAAACTGAGACTATCATAATGCCTCTATATAAATCTATGCTGCGACTGCACCTTGAATACTGTGTGTAGTTCTGGTTGCCCCATCTCGAAAAAGGTATAGTAGAAAAATAGAAAAGGTATAGAGAAGGTCAACAAAAATGAGAAGGGGTATAGAATGGCTCCCCTATGAAGAGAGGCTGGATAGGTTGGTGCTTTTCCGTTGGAGAAGAGCTTATTGAGATATGATATGATGATATATCTTCTATCATATCTTCTTCTTCTATCATATATCTTCTTCTATCATATCTTCAGTTGGAGAAGAAATGATTGAGATATGATATGAGATATGATGGGATATGACAGAAGTTTATAAAATGAGTGGTGTGGAACAAGTGCACAGGAAATGGTTATTTACTGTCTCAAATAGTACTAGAATGAGGGGACACTCCATGAAACTAATGGGTAGCAGATTTAAAACAAATAAAATATTTTTTCACTCAGCATACAATTAAGTTGTGGAATTTGTTGCCAGAAGATGTGGTCAAGGCCAGTTGTATAACTGGCTTTAAGAAATGGTTGGACATGTTTCTGGAGCATAGGTCCGTTAGCAGCTATTAGCTAGGTAGATTTGGGAAATCTAACCTCTTACTGTCAGGAGCTCGGAGCGAACAACAGGGAATGGATTGCCTCATTGTGACCTGTTGGGTACTTCCTCCAAGCCACCAAGATTAGCCATGGTTGGAGACAGGTGCTAGGCTTGATGGACCATTGGTCTGACTGAATATGGCACTACTTATGTTCTTATGTTCTGAACCTGAGGTGATCTACCGGACGCCCTGAAGCTAGCTCCAGTGCTCCATGCCTGGACACTTCCTGCTGGCTCCCATTGGAAGAATTAGTCGTTCACCTCAGCAACTGGTCTCAGGAATGGAGAGGAACACTCCCATCAGAGAGAATCTTACTCCACTGGAGGTCTCTTAACTCCTTCCCTCCCCAGAGACATTCCCTGGCATGTTGGTCCCACTAACCTCTCCAGAGGCAATCTCTGAGGAACTGATTCCCCCTTCCCACACTGTGATCTACTGGAGATTCTTCTCTCTGCACAACATTGCTAAGATCCGTCCTTTCCTCACTGTTTTCTCTGCTAAAACCCTGGTCCATGTCCTGGTCATCTTTCGCCTCGACTATTGCAACTGCCTTCTCACTGGTCACCTTGCTCCTCTCATTTCTGTTCATAATTCTGTTGCCAAGGTCATCCACTTTGCCCGCCGCTTTGACCACATACAGCCCCTCCTCTCTTCTCTTCACTGGCTCCCTCTTCCTGAACGCATTGTGCACAACTCCTGGTTTTTACCTACAAGGCTGTTTATGGCCTTGCTCCCCCCTATCTCTCAGCACTCATTTCCTGCTATACTCCTGTCTGGGAGCTCCACTCCTCCTCTGCCACCACCCTCGCCTGCTTATGACTCCCCTGCCCCTCAGAACGCCTCTGCCCCTTTTCCCTGGCAGCCCCCCATGCCTGGAACCTCCTCCCTGAACACATTTGCTCAACTTCCTCCCTCAAAATCTTCAAATCCCTCCTCAAAACCCACCTTTTCCATCGAGCTTTCCCTGGCCTCTCATTCCCCTTGTCCCCTTGCTGACTTATTCTGAATCATCGTATCTTGTGTAACATTAAATGAGCGACTACACTGTTGTAACTAAGCTAAGCAGGTGCACCTGAGAGACCTCGCGAGTTCATGTATGTATCCTTGTCTCTTCCTCTGTTTCCCCCACCCTTTGTCTCTCCCCCCTTGTCCCTCTTAGATTGTAAGCCTGCTGGGGCAGGGACTGTGTCTCTTACTTATAGTTGTAAAGTGCCAGGTACATTGCTGGTGCTATATAAATGCTTAATAATAATATTAATTCATAATTAACTTGGGATCTACCAGTAGATTTTGATCTACCTCTTGGCCTTCAGTAGAGATTCCATTTCAGGATCTTGGTCATCCAGATGCTTCTGTTATCCAAAGGCATTGCTTGTCTCCCAGAAGAGTGAAGTGTTTGAACGAATTGCGGTGGCAACCGGCAGGGTGGGGTTAGAGTCAAGCTGGAGACTGGTGGTGCTGGGTCTCCGGCTTCACTTTCTCCCCATGCCCCCTGCAGTCATGTCATACTCAAAGCCCAGCGCTCACTGCTTCTGAAGAGCTGAGACCCTGCTAAACTGCAACACCAGTAATCCGGATGCTTTTCATGACAAATATATGGAGGAGTAGATTTCTACTATAGTAGAATTAGAAAAGGTAGAGAGAAGGGCAACAAAAATGATCAATGATACTGAAACAGCTTCCAGTTTAGGGCTCTCCAGCTTAGAAAAGAAGCAACCATAAGAGTGGAATAGGAGAGAGGCTTATTAAATAATGAAGGTTGCAGAGCAAGTAAATATAGGGAGCGGTTTTTTTACATTTCTTGTAAGAAGAATGAGGGGACATCTGTTGAAATTATCACACAGCAGGTTTAAAAACAAACAAAAGGAAGTACTTTTCCATACAATTAACTGAGATCTGGCTCTCAGGCTTGTGGAACTCATTGCTAGAGAATGTTGTCAAGGACACTAGTATAACTTGGTTAAAAAAAAGATTGGATAAGTTCATGAAGGAAAGATTTATCAGTGGCTACTAGCAGGTGATACAGCCTTTGATAGCTGGAAGAGGAAGTGAATGATGGGGAAAGGATCACTCCATATAATTTTGCTACACTTCCTCAAAAGTGCCTGGTTCTGACCAGTGTTGGAAGCAGGATACTGGACTTGGTGGACCATTGCTCTCACCCAATATGGCAGTTCTTACGTTCGTATCAAAACTCTTACATTGTTTCCTTATGCTCCCCCTGTTTTCTTTCTCCAGTCTGATACTTAGAGTATAAATTTAATAAGGCAAGGACTATCACTTTGTTTAGTGCTTAGCACAGTAGGACCCTGGCTCATTATAAGAACTCCAGTGCATTGTTGTAATAAATATAACAAATAGTAATTAAAATCTCCATGCAGATGTGCGACCGTCTGTGCCATATAGGGCAGTGCACTCTAGTGGCATGTTGGATTCTTTTAATGATGTCTGTATGGGTGTCTAGTACTTCCCTGAGCCTTAGAGAAAGGGTGGGGTTTAAGTTTAATAAAATCAGCAGTAGTAGAGCTAGGGGCATGGTGGGAATGTGGCTGGAGAGGGCATAGTGGAGGTGAACCTTAAATGATACAGAGAAGAGGGGCTGAGGCCTCAGTCTAAAGAAAGTGAGAACTATAACCTTACTTCCTCTCCTCTGTTATTCTATTGGGCTTGACAACATCCCCTGGCAGTGAGTTCCACAGGTTAATTGTGTGTCATATGGAAAAGTACATCCTTTTTTTTTATATATTTCTTTTTATTTTAACTTTAACAATATAATATCACATTCCAATCAAAATATTACATTTATTCCCCCTTCCCCACCTCTCTCCCCTCTCCACCCTGCCTCCCCATCCCCTCCCTTCCTTCCCCCAGTATACGTTTCCTTTCCCACCCTCTTTCCCCCCTTCTGCCTCCCTTCCCCTCCCTCCCCTTTCAGTATATTTTACTTAGGCAAGTCGAGTGTGTGAACTGTTCCATCTTTATCTTTTTTGTCAGTACTGTCCAGCATTGGTCCCAGTCTTTATAGAATTTATCTAGGTTATCTTCAAGGCTGGCTGTGATCCGTTCCATCGATAAGCAGTGCCATAGTCTCTGCAACCATGCTTGTCGTGTGAGCCCTTTCGCATATTTCCAAGTCCTTGCAATGGTGTGGATTGCCGCCAGAATCAGGTTTGTACATGTCCTCTTCTGTTGTTTGGTTATCTCTTTTTCTGGGTATATTCCCAGCAAGGCAATTTCTGGCTTAAAAGGCAATGGTATATTTAACGACCCCCTAATAACCTTCCATACTTTATTCCAGAATTCGGCCACTTTTGGGCAGCTCCACCATGCGTGTAGGTATGTACCTCTCTCCCCGCATCCCCGCCAGCAAGTTGGGGGGTATGTTGCTTTTATTCTATTGATTTCTACTGGCGTAGTATACCACCTATGCATCAATTTGATTTGGGGTTCTTTAGCCAGTAGAGATCTGGAGCATGTATTGGTATATTGCCACATCTGTTTCATCTTTTTCTCTGTTATTTCTACCATTAATTCGTCTTCCCACTTTGATACGTATCCAGCATCTGCTAAATGATATATATTCTTTACTATCTTATGCAGTATGGAGAAAATTCCCCTTTGTCCTGTTTTATCAAATAAAATTTTTTCTAGCTCTGTGGGAGGCCTACTAAAATTTAATTTATCCCTTGGATTTGTCAGTGCACTGTGCAGTCGGCAATACTGCCAGAACGGTATCTTTTCCTGTGTAGTCTCTTCTATCTCTTCTTTTGTTTTTAGTCTCCCTTGTATGAATAAGTGTGTTGCTCTATATATTCCTTTTTCTCTCCATCTGGAAAAGTACATCCTTTTGTGTGTCTACCTTTACTGACATTCCCACTCAATCTACTGCAGAGTTTCAATGAACACGACTTAATTCTGATGAACCAGCTGCTGCCTTTAGATTTCTAGATCGAGGCCCTATTCAGGATTCTGCCAAGCAATGTACAAACACTGAGTAGGAAAGAGTCCTTACCCTCAAAAACCTTACAGTCTAAATACCCCAATCAGGGGCACGGAGAGATGATGTGGCTTGTTTAGGATCACACAGAAGGTCAGTGACAAAGCCGGAAATAGAACCCGGCTTTCCCGAAACACCGTCTTAACATGTTGACTGCTCCCTTTGAATATGTGAACAGGTGTCCCCCCCCCCTCA
Organism: Sphenodon punctatus; assembly: GCA_003113815.1. Classification (NCBI taxonomy): domain Eukaryota; kingdom Metazoa; phylum Chordata; class Lepidosauria; order Sphenodontia; family Sphenodontidae; genus Sphenodon; species Sphenodon punctatus. Next base: position 366,713 of record QEPC01002813.1, read on the forward strand.
CCCCACATGCTAAATAAAATAAAGCTGAGTACAATAGCATTGTCAAAGGTAAATAACCTATTGCATAAATAATAGACAATGTTTTTCCTGGTATTTGCATCATCGGCACATATTACAAAACATGCAAATGCTTTATCTCAGGGATGAATTTCATCAACTTGAGTGGAAACAAACAAGAAAGATGAGAGGGAAGAATCACGTGGGTTGGAAGAGCCTGGGAAATCTTTAGTAATGTGTTTCGATTGCTAAAGAACAGAGTGGAGTGCATCACCTCCTCTGCAAAGAAAGCAGGACCCTGGAACAGGGGAGGAGCAGTATTTTTCTAGGTTCACAATGGGGTTTGGTCTTCAGCAATCTGTAGTCTCATCAAGGAATTTAACAAAGGTACTTCCATAATGGAAGCTGAATACTATACACGTGTTTTCCTCTTTTTCCGTCTGTCTAATGCAAAATTATATCTGAGTAGTTTTCACCCTACTAGTGTTGTTCATTCTTTCCCTCCTGCCCTTCTAGCTCAGTTGTGATGCTGCTGGTGTTCTGTTAACACTCAGTGGAAAGAAAGCCAGACTGTATTAAAATTAGGAGGACTGAAATGAACATTTGGTGTAAATACAGAAGTTGATGAGTTTAGTGCATTCATATCCGTTTAAACAAAGAGAATCTGAAGCAGTATTTGCTTCCCACTTCATTTGCGGTTCAGGATATTTGTTTTGGTTACTTTGTATTAACTTAGGGTGAAAACAAACAAGACGCTAGCCTGCATTAGCACTCACCAGGTGGAAGTTTGCCTGTCCACCCTCCATGCAGCTCCCACTCACTTGCCCCCCACTCACAGCATTGTCCAAGGGCATCACAGGCCCACCATGTGGGCCAGTGCATGGTAGTGCATGCTAATGCACGCCCACACCTCCACCGCCTGTATATTCGGTTTGCCTGCAACTTTGCCCGCCCCCGGGTTCACCAGCACCATAGAGTTGCAGCTAGTGGGGCCTGAAATTAAGCAACCAAGCAGCCACCTGTCAATTTCATCCCAGGGGTGGCAGCAACCTGGACTGGAGAGAGCAGCTAGGAGCTGGCTGGGAGTGGTGCTGGAACAAACCAGGAAGCAGTGTGGTGTAGTGGGTTTCCCGGGTGGCGACAATGGGAAGGGCATTCTCGGTGGCAGCACCTAGGCTGTGAAATTCCCTCCCAACGGAGGCTCGCCTAGCCCCAAACCTTCCTTTTTTCTGACTACAATGTAAGACCTGGCTGTTCCGCCAGGCCTTTGGGGAGGGAGACGTGTGTGTGTGTGTGTGTAGATTTGATTTTGCTCTTTTAATGAGTCTTGGAATTTTATGTGTGCGTGTGTGTGTGTGTGTGTGTGTGTATATATATAAAAAAAATTCTAAGACTCATTAAAAGAGCAGAACCAAATCCCCCCTGCCCCCACCTGTTTCCCTCCCCATATCTCTCTCTCTCTCTCTCTCTGTATGCTGATGACACCCAACTCAACCTCTCTTTTTCATCAGACCCAGGCCTGGCAGTCTCGGTGCTTAATGGGTGCCTTGTGGCTGTGGAGGATTGGACTGGATGAGGGTAAACTGACTGAAGCTGAATCCTGACAAGATGGAGGGGATGTTGGTGGGTAAGGCAGTGGGGGTAACAGCCCCCATCACCGATGCGGTCTGCCCTCCGCTGGTTCCCAGGGTACAGAGTCTGGGGGTGCTCCTTGACTTGCAACTCCGCCTGGTTGCTCAGGTGGAGGCTGTGGCAAGGACTGCCTTCTGCCAATTACATCTGGTGCGTCGGCTTCGGCCATATGTTTCGAACTCTGACCTGGCCGCTGTCATCCACACCTTCATCACCTCTAGGCTTGACTACTGTAACGCGCTCTATGTGGGGCTACCCTTGGTGACAGTACAGGGACTGCAGCTGGTGCAGAACGCGGTGGCCCATCTCCTGGTGAGATTGGGCCACCGGGAACATATTATACCAGTTCTTCGGTCTCTGCACTGGCTGCCTGTAGTCTTCCGGGCCCGATTCAAGGTGTTGTGCTCACCTATAAAGCCCTAAACAGCTTCGGCCCAACCTGTTTGCGGGACAGCCTCACCCCCTGGGTTCTGGATCGGCCCCTGTAGTCATCGGGGGTTTATGTGTGTGTGTGCTCTCCTGGACGTCCCCCGAGTCTTCCGGGGGGCCACGATGGAGAGGGCCTTCATGTTGGCCGCCCCACGACTGTGGAACTCCCTGCTGGTGGAGGCCCATTTGGCCCCAGATCTCCCCTCATTTTGACGCTGTTGTAAGACATGACTGTTCTGCCTGGCTTGGGGGGGAGAAATGGGGGGGGGGATGGGTTGGGGGTGGTGGTTAGGGATTTTTATTCCTCCCTTTGTTGTTTATTTTAAAGTTGTTTTAATGCTTTTAATATTTAATGTTGTGCACCACCCAGAGTTGCCTGTGGCAGGATGGGTGGGTTAGAAATATGTGAAAATAAAATAAAATAAAATAAAAACTTTGATTGTGAGGGAGCGAACTAGAAATGATATGAAATAAGGTGCTGGACTTGAATCTAGGAAGCCAGAGTTCAAATCCAGCCCTAGCCCTGAACTCAGTGGGTGACCCTGGGCAAATCGCAACCGCTCCGTCTCAGTTCCCCATCTGTATAAACGGGAATGTGGGTGTGTGTGTCTGTCTGTCTGTCTGACCCTGTGTTTCCCCTCAACCTTGGCTATCTTAAATTGCAGTCTCCTGGGCAGGGACCTGACTTTGAAAATCTGTGACTGTAAAGCACTGGGTCCATCTAGTAGCAGTACAGACATGATAAGTAGTAGTAGTAAAGCAGTCTGACCCTGGGATGAAAATGACAGGCAGCTGCTAGCTTCTCTCTCCAGCCCCTTCTTGTAGTTGTTAATTTCCATCCGGGGCTTGGCTTGCATCTCCCATGCCTGGAATGAAACTGACAGGTAGTGGCGAGGCAGGGTAGCTGCACTGCTCCAAGCCAGCTTGGGTCGTTGCTGCCCCCCAGGTCCATCCAGTTGCTTATTGCAGCTGGGTAGGTTGTTACTTTCATCCTGGGCTCAGTTTGCATTCCCTGCCGCCCTGATCCTTCAGATGAAAAGCTGAGCGGGTGCAAGAGGAGAGAACGGGGGTGCAGGGAGGACTTGGATGGAAAGGGGGTCACGACCAGGGAAGAAGCTTTCTCTGGCAGTGACAAACCCCCCTCCCCCCGCCCCTTTCTATCAGAGCCAGAGATGGGGAGAGGGAAAGTGCTGAGTGTCACCACCTGTGGCGGCTACAACCAGCACATGAAAAGTGCGCCGGGGTTGTCCCATTTATTAGCTCTATGCACTAAAACATGTGCGTGGGGGCTGCATGAAAGGCACATGGACTCAAGTGGGCTAGTTGTCTTTGAAAACATCCTGAGTTGGCCTTTGGCACTTCATTCACTTTGATGGTACTATTTAGCACTAAAAGTGCTTCCAAAGTGTCCCCCTTACCTCTCAGACCTAATCTCCCTACGCACTCCTGCACGCGCTCTCTGCTCTTCCTCTGTCCCCTTCCTCACTCTCCCTCGTTTCTCCTGCTCACCTAACTGCCTTCAACCCTTCTCCCTCGCTGCCCCCCATGCCTGGAACTCCCTCCCTGCCCACATCCGCCTTGCCCCCTCCCTCCGCTCCTTCAAATCCCTCCTCAAGACCCACTTTTTCCTCGCCGCCTTTCCCAATGCCTGCTAGTCGTTCCCCATATACTTACTGTCTGCCCTCCTCTGCAGACTGCTGCAACCAACCTGATTGTAACCAAGCCAAGCACACGNAATGTTTGTTTGTCTTCCCCCCTGTCTCTCCCACTGTCCCCTCTCCCTGTCTCCCCCTCCTTGTCTTTTAGATTGTAAACCACAGGCAGGGACTGCGTCTTTTTCTATGTTCTGTACAGCACCAAGTACATGACTGGCGCTATATAAATGTTTATAATAATAATAATAATAATAATTAATAATAAAGTACCAAATACTGAAATGACAAGTAGATTCATATAAAGAACCAAACAAATAAAGATGCAAATTTTGCAACATTGGCGAAGTCAAATTTGAATATTTGTTGATGGGAATGGGGTTATCAGGTGTCTCTTAGACCTCATTCAGACGTGCTTTTAAATCGCACAGCAGCGGCGGCGGCATCGTGCGATTTAAAGCACCGCACACTTCTGGGTTGGTGTGAATGCACCAAGTGCGATTTAAAAGCACGTCTGAATGAACCCTTATTCTTAGAGATGCTCTTTATTTAAGGGGACATTCCTTTTTCAGAGCTCTACAGCTGCATGGAACATAATGGTTGTCCCTTATTTCAGAATCCCTTAACTCCATGGTATCCCTTATTTTTTAAATTTTGGTTTAGCAACACAATATGGGGAATATGCAAATTATCTTTATGAATATGAAAAGTCCTATTGGTTTCAGCTCTAGCTAGGATGCACTTTGTATGTACTGCAACAAGGCAGATGAGTATCTAAGATCAGAGAAAATAATTGGGATATTACCTGTATTTTCCAAACATCCAAAAAGGGCTGGAGGTGGAGATGAAATGGGTAGGGGACGAAAAATGCTTGTGGGTTCTGTCTCCCCCTCCCCCCTGATTTTAAGCCGTGTACACTTGAATGATATTTGTATGACGACCGAGCACCTCTTTCCCCCCCCTTTTTTTCCCTTTCAATTTCAGGCATTTTGTTTATTTTCTTTTTTGGTAAAAGGATTTTACCCCACCATTTCCCATTGTTCCTGGCGAAAAAGAATAGGCATGAATAAAATAAATGTGATGGCAGGAGAAGCGGAGACTCAGACTTGAGACAGGGGGCAGTGGGTGGGTGACAGGTTCCATAACAGAGGTTGTCACACAACAGTCTTATTGTGGAACAAACACATTGTTGCTCAGGAGAAACGGCAGGTCCTGGGAAGCCACAAGCAGTGGCAGCAGGAGATTGCAGCTGTTCGTGGGCACTGGCAGAAATACCTTTAGGGAGGAGCAAGAATGGGAGAGCTGATTCATTCCACCTTTTTCTGATGTCACCATGCCCCTTTTGTGAATGTCATGACATCATGATGTTTGGACGGGGTGGGGTCAGGCAGGGGTACAATTGCACCTCCTTGCACTCTCCTCCAAATGTCCAGGCTGCTGCTGTTTGCTGCTCCTCCCCAGTGACAGCAGGAGAAGCAGTGAATCCTGGGGATCTACCATTTTTTCCTATTGTTGCTGGGGAGGTAGGTCCTGGGGAGCAGCAAGTGGTAGTGGCATGAGCAGTGGTCAGTCCTGACTAGGGATGGGAAATGGTATTAAAAATCAGAATCTGATCAAAATTGCTATCGGATTTAGTTGGATCATACTTTAATTGTACCAGAATCAGGTTGTATTTTCCCCCCATTGACTTCAGTTAGAAAATTTCCCATTGAAGTCAATGGAAACCTGAACCTTTTCAGTTCAATGGGCCATTCATCATTCTAAGCCACAATCCTAGAATGATGACTGGGCCAAAGAAGAACCTAGCAAAGTTCAAGAGCAGAGAGAGGGGGAAATGAGCATGAGTGCACCCCTGAATTAATCCGGTCCAATGAAAATCGGGTGGATAGGGAAAATCAGGTGAATAGGAATCCAATTTAAATGAAAATCAGTGAATTGTATTAATCCAGTTCCAATTTCCCCATCCCTAGTCCTGACTGCCTGGACCCACCATTTAGTTACTGGTCCCCATGACCTTTACACTCCCTTCTCTGCACAGCTGCTTTTCGGTAGATGGTGAGTAGCTGCTGGCTACTTACAAGTGGCTAGGGGTACACAACCCCCTTTGTATTCAGGGCTGCCCATGTTGGCTATCCTGAACATGTAGGGGGCACAAAATCTCCTAGCACCCCATGACAAGCCTGATGTATTGGCAGCTTGCAAAGCAGAAGCACAACTAAAATTATTTCCTGTTATTTCAAGCATCAGTGTGCCCGGGCTGGTGCCAGTCTCTACTTGTAGCTATTGGAGGGGATTTATCTGTGCAGATGGTTGGGCTGTGAGCGGTCCTGCAGTGATGCAGGGGGCTAGACTAGATGTCACTTGAGGTCCCTTCCAGCCTTCTGACTCTATGACTAATTTACAGAAGTATAAGTTCCTTCTCTTTTCCTTCCTCCTTTCTCTCATACATAGGATTAAATATGAATCGGAATTACTCAATTTGTCCTGTAAACCAGAGTTACTGCATGGGGCAGCAGTGATAGCACAGGCACGTCCTAAAACTTTGCACAAGCCACCTGTGGTCTTTCATAGATCTCATGCAGTCTAAGGCCAGAAGGCACTATCTGCCAGGAATGATTCCACACATTATCCCAGGGGCGGGCAAAGTTCACAAGCCCAAGAGAGTCTCATGTCAAATGTTCATACTGAAGAGAACCACAAGACGTTTTACACTGATCATGGCATTTCCTGATCCCTGGGGCAAGGCAGCATGGCTTCGTACAACTTCCCCTCCTCCCTACGTCAAAACTCAGGGGGTTAATTTGGTGAGACAGACCCAGATAATACGCTAGATGCTCGTACTCATTTGAGGAGGCACTCTCTGCCTTACCGAAAGGGAGCCCCCCAAACTGGGAATCTCCCCACCTGCTGTCTGTGCTCTGGAGCACAAGCAGCAAGGGAAAGTGGATTGCTGGTGAACTGTGGAAAGCGTCAGGAGACCCAGGGTGTCTTTAGATGGATGCAGGGGTGCACCCCTGTGTCTACTCAATTGCAGTGCTGCCTGGGTCCATTTTAAATGAAGCCAGCGCTGCCACGTCCTATGGTCCTCCTGTGTGGCATCCCATCCCCCGCACCATAAGGCTGTTGGTGGTTTGGCCAGCGGTCTAGGCTGCTGCCTGCAGCTCCATGGCATTGTCCAGGGCAACCCCTGGCCGGGAGCGGAGCTGCAGTGGCCATCTGCTGAGTAGACAGACTGCAGCTCTGCCTCTGGCTGGTGCCTCAGGTTTGAGCAGCCTGCTTTGCAGTGCTCCAGGATATTCCAGAGCACTCCAAGCAGGGCTGGAGTGGGTGCCTGCTCTACCTCCACATCTGGCAGGCTGCCTTTAAATGGATGGCCTGCCCGGGTGTGAGGGGAAACAGAGGTGCAATCCGTGTAAAAGCATCCCAGGAGTGCAGGGCTGGCTGGAGGTAGTTTTGCGAATCAGAGGGGGCTGGTGCTGGCTCAGGGCAGTTCCTAGAACCAGACGGTATTGTGCTGGCTGCAAGGGAGCTCGGAGCCAGCCAGAGAGTGCTGGGCTGGGTATGGGAAGCTCTAAAACCAAGGGAGGTGTTGTTGGGTTGGATAATGTTGTGTGACTACTATGGATGTAAACAGATGGCACATTAACCATCCCTGGGTGTTTTTTTTTTGCATGTGTGCTCACAGATTGGGGTGGGTAATCTAACGAATGACCCAGTTTGGTGGGTGGGCAGTGGCCAGCGGCCACCGACCAAGCTGGGAGAGGGCAGAAGGAAGGTGGGTTGGAAAGGGTGGTGTGGATGACTCCATACCACAGCCTCTGTCTGGGGCTCTGCTCTCCACCCCACTTTCAGTTTGTGATGGAGGGAGGAGAATCACAATGATAGCACCGACCTTTTGCTGTCATTCCAGTCATCCCTTCACTATCATAAGCTTTAAGGAAGGTGGGTTCCTATTTGAGGAGGCACTCTCTGCCTTACCGAAAGGGAGCCCCCCAAACTGGGAATCTCCCCACCTGCTGTCTGTGCTCTGGAGCACAAGCAGCAGGCAAGGAGTTCAGTTGCTGCTGAGGTACTAGTCGGGAGGCCCTTCCCTGCTACCCCTGGCAGAAGCTGTGTCAGGGAAAGGATCTGGTCCCTGGTCCTCTCTTTGCTGCAGCTTCCAATCTCCCAGAATCTTCCTTTCAACATAGCTAACAGACAGAAGAATAGGTACATAGAAGGGGACACCATGGTGCGGTAGCTGCAGTGACATCCACAGAACTGGAGATTCCAGTGTGGGTGGCCGTTGCAGAGCTCCTGCAGGGTGGCTCTGCACTGGCCAAAACACCCACCCACAAAAAACGCACTACCCACATTTCTTAACCCTACCAGTGTGCCACCCAAACATGGCTAGAAGGAAGCAGAATGAGACATAAGCTTTAGAGAGCAGGAAGGCAGCATGCACAGTACTTACTAGCCCTATGGCAGAGGTACATTCCTTCCTTCCAGACCTCACTGCTGTGCAGGTGGGAAGACGTAATCCTAGCTGAAGCCTGCAAGTTCTGCAGTGCCCACCCATGGGAGGATCATGGAATGCCTCACCCTGCCATCCCCCTCACCCACTAATGGGTATTCTTTAACCCTGCCTGCCAGTTGGTTGCATTAGCAGCTATTTCTTTATTTTTCTAGTCCGCCAAAGCAAAGCAGAGCTGTAAATTCTTCTGCTCTGGTTGCTGCTGTTACCAGAGTAATAAAAAACAAATGACCCAGCACTGGACTGAGTTAAATATCAACGGCTGCTTGTTATTGTCATGTGCTACTTATAGTCCAGGCTCAGTTCCTGTCTCATTTCACGCTGAATCATTCTCCTTGGGAGCAACAGTGATGTCTTTTAGCAGCCCTGTGTAGGAGCAGCAAGGCAGTTTTGCACAACCAGAGATTCTCAGACAGAAAAACAAGTCCCCCGCTCACCCCCCAAGCCCAGGTCTCTGGTCCAGCTTTGTAATTAAATGCCAATCATACATGTTTGCCAATGGGGGAATTACTTGCTGCAATGATGAGGGAGGGTGTGAGGTCTTGTGGGAATGTGAAATGGCAGTGGGTAGAGATCCGCAGTTACGACTTCCAGCAGTCCTGGCAAAGCTGTTTGTAACCAAGTGGCTCTGTCCAATTTGACAAGGGACTTTCCAGTCTTCAAGTCTAGGCGCTCACTCTGTATACTCACTCAGGTAGTCAGGTCCCTCCTTGTAGCTTTTGAATAGCGGGACTAGACAACACGTGGCCCAGGGAGCAATTTTGCTTGGTCCGGGAACAAAGCTGAAATGAAGTAGGCCCCAAGTATCCCTGAATTCAGTGCAGGGGTTTGTCTCCCTCAATGAACACCTTAATTTACAGCTGTCACCCTAGGCATCCCCCTATACCTGCTAGGGATGGGCGAACAGATCGCGGTTCGGGTTCATCCGTTCGGTTCGGTTGCGTTTGGTTCGTCGGTTCGGTTCGATTGCGTTCGGTTCGTCCGTTCGGTTCGGCAGTTCGGCTAGTTCACCGAGTTCAGGTTCGGCTGTTCGGTTCGGTCGTCCGAACAGGCTGTTCGGTTAGGCCGTTCGGTTGTTCGGTTCGGCCGTTTGGGAAGTGTTATGGGTTGTTTTTTTAAATATGTTTTTTTGGTTTTTTATTGGGTTTTATATGGTTTTCTTTTGTTTTTTATTTGGTTTTTATATGTTTTTTTTTTTTTAATCTAATATTATATCTATCTATCTACACTAAATCTAACTGCTATTAACTATTCTAAATGCTATGAATTAAATGGATTATCTAATAAGTACACAGACCTACTCCTACAAACACTAAAACTAAATCACTAATGCTATCTCTATCACTAAGCTAACTCCTACAACTGTCTTCTATCTATCTATCTATCTATCTAGATAGATAGATAGATAGATAGATGGGGGGGAATCACAAATAGAAGAGGAGTCTGTAGTGAAATACATACATTACATACTCAATGAGTCTGTACAGTGCATAACACAAGGTTTCAGTTTATGGTTTAAGTTTCATTTCATTACAAAAGTGAAATGAAACTTAAAGCAATCTAAAAATCCTACTCAACGCCTGCTGTTCAGGAACAGTGACTAGCTCAGAAGGTGTTGGGAAGGGGGGAGGCAGATAATTAGTTTCGTTTCTTGCAAGCCTCTCCACCCCTGGTGCCTGGAAGTCTGCTCCTCAGTGACTGACACCTCCCTGTCATGTTTGACCTTCCAGTGAACCTTTTTTTGCCACCCGAACTCATCCGAATGCAATCCGAACTGACGGAACTGTTCGGCCATTTCACCTTTCGGTGTTCGGTTTGTTCGGTATGTTCGCGTTCGGGTTCGGGTTTGAGTTCGGTCATCCAAACAGGCCGAATTCAGGCCGAACTCCAAACTGCCGAACCACGTTCGCCCATCCCTAATACCTGCCACAGGGCCAGCCTTAGAATTTGTGGGGCCATACCATACCATACCATACCATACTATTTAATTTATATCCTGCACTCTCTCACTTACAGCGACTCGAGGTGGCTTACAAGAAAATACATTCCTGGGTGTATACCCACACAGGGGACCCAGTTTCATACAATATACATAAGTTAACATAATATACTAGAATTACATTTATCACATATTTAACCCCACTGATATCTCATTCCACACCTCCCCCACAATGGGGCAGATCCCACGACCATCATTCCTGTCCCCTGCTGCCACCAGGGAACACCCGGCTAGCTCCACTCCTCTCTCACTGGAAGGAGATAGCCCCACCATCTCCACATCAATAACTCCCCCACAGTCTACACAACATCACCCTCGCCCCCTCCAAGCCCTGAAGGGCCCCAAAGGGCCCTTCAGCTCACGGCCTTTGACCCCGCGGCCACCGGCGCGTTGCTTTTAAAGCCGGCTAGGGGGGTGTATGTCCAGCAAAGGCGGGGGAGAAATGAGCAGCCGCAGCCACTTACAGTTCTTATTTCCCCTCACAGGTGTCATCCTTGAAGCTGCCCTCCCCGGAGCCCGCTCTGTAGCCGCCGCCTCTGCCACAGATGAAAGGTACGTGAGGCTTCTCTTGAAGAGGCCCAGGTTGAAGAGAAAATATGGAACCCCTTGGGGCCCCACCCCATCTTCCGTAACCCCACACCTTCAGGGATTTTCCATGCGGCCCTGGAGCTGGATATGTTTGGAGTCCCACTGGGAGGGAGTGGGGTCTCTGCACTCTACCCTGGTGAAAATGGGGGCCACTGTGGGGCCCCTGGAAGTAGAGAAAACATAGGGGCCCAGGGCACTTGCCTGAGGTCGTCCTGTGGTTAGGCCGGCCATGGGACTGCCTTTCCTGCCTCCCCAGTACAACCTCACAGCTCCAGCTTTGTGCTGCAGATGGAGAGAGCTTTGAACTGCTCAGTGGCGAAGTAACAGTGAGTTTAATGTAGTCTGTCCTTTCTCTTTACCTCCCACGTTTAAATTGTTTTAAATTGGTTTTATATTGTTTTGTTTTTATATTTTTATGATTGTGAATTCCTCCAAGTACTTTTAAAGGCAGAGGAGTGCTATAATAGAATTCTATTAATCAATTAATCAATTAATCATTCCGTAATAAGTAATAAGTAATAATTAATAGTTAACAATTAACAATTAATAGTTAACAATTAACAATTAACAATTATTATTAGGTCAGTAAAGTTAATTTTTATGCCCTCTTATATTTGCTACCCTAGGTGTCTTCCTTCTCGACTCCTATGTAAGACATAAATGTTCGGGGAGTAGTTTTAATGGAAATTTTTATACTTTCTATTTTTCTCAGTTTTATTTTTGTAGATTTTATACATGTCTGTTTGTATATATTTTGTGTTCAGCAGTTACAGACAGGTCCCTAGCACAAAGGGATTACAATCTAAGAGACAAGGGAGAGGTGAATATCAAGACAAGGATACACTCATGAGTTTGAGAAAATGCAGGTGTACGTACTTAACTTAGTTACAGAGAAGAGATTCTGACTGAGGGAGGGAAGAAGATGCAGTTTCATTCATGACGAGCCAGGGAAAGCCTGACAGAAGAGGTAGGTTTTTGGGAGGGATTTGAAAGTTGGGAGGGAGGGAGCAGAATGAATGTATCCGGGGAGGGAGTTCCAGGCCTGGGGGCAGCAAGAGAGAAGGAGCAAAGACGTTTAGAGGAGATGGGGAGTCGTAAGCAGGTAAAGGTGGGGGCAGAGGAGGAACCTGGCAGGAATGTGGTGGGATACAAGAGCAGAGAGATATGGGGGATCAAGGCCATGAAGAGCCTTGATGGTGAAATCAGAAGTTTGTGCTGAATGTGTTCCCGTAGAGGGAGTCAGCAGAGAGGAGGGGCTGAACCTGTTCAAAGCAACAAGAAAAGTGGATGACTTTGGCAGCAGAGCATTGAACGGAGATGATGGGTGTGTGTGTGTGTGTGTGTGTGTGTGTGTGTGTGTGTGTGTGTGTGAGAGAGAGAGAGAGAGAGAGAGAGAGAGAGAGAGAGAGAGAGAGATCAGAGCAGGGGAGACCAGTAAGGAGGAAATTAAGGTGAGTCAAGGTGAGAGATGACTAGAGCGTGCACTAGGGTTTTTTGCAGTGGCAACAGTAAGGCAGGGCCGGATTTTAGCAATATTATACAGGGCAAAGCAACAGGATTTGGCAACAGTCTGGATCTGAGGTGTAAAGGAGTCAAAAAGGAATTCCAGGCTACGTGCCTGAGGAACAAACTAGATGGTGACACCCTAAATGGAAACTGAGAGGGAAGTAGGGGGGAAATGTTTTGGGGGAAAATGAGGAATTCAGTCTTGGCCATACTGAGCTTGAGTTGGCAGCAAGACATCCAGTCAGCTATACGAGATTGGCTGGAGGAGGAGACCGAGGGAGTGGAGAGAGAGAGTTGCGTGTCATCAGCATACAGGTGATACTGGAAGCCATGAGATTCAAGAGCGTAAAGGGAGAAGAGAAGAGTGCCCAGGACAGAACCTTGGGGAACTCCCATAGAGAAGGGAAGCAATGTAGAGGAGGTACCAGCAAGAGAAACGTTGAAGTAAGGTTCTGTCAGGGGGGTAAGGTAGAGAAAGGGAAAACCAGACCCAAGCTCCCCAAAGCCCTGGCCGTTCTCCCCCTAATCTCCCACGGGAAACCCTTTGGGGAAACAAAGACCCTCAGGATCTTAGTTCGGCTTTCTCCTCTACCGAGGAGCAACCCAGATCATCACAGGGTGTGAGACGGGGCTCCTCTGGGAAGAACAAGGGGGAGAAGGGAAGGGGGAACCCACAGCACAAGTACTCACATAGCTCTCTCCTGGGAATCTTGGGATCACCACGTGGAAGGGAAGAATCGTGGGGCATCAGGGGTGACCGCCCGGGTCACGGTGAGAGAAAAGGAGGGGAAACGGGGTGGGATTCACACACTCTAGGGTTGTCACGCACTCTAGGGGTGGGAGAGGACGGGGTACTGGAGGGGGAATCACACTCTCATTCACTCTCACACCCACTCGCTCTGCCCTGTTACCCCCCCCACAAGTATCAACGCACACCAACACCAACACCAGCCAATGACGCTGCAATAAGGGATGTGCGAATGCGGTTCGGAAGTTCAGGTTTCGGCCCGAACTCAGGGTGTTCAGACCGTTCGCGAACACCCCAAATCCGAACCAACCCCCGACTGAACTGAGTTCAGCTTACGAACTCGGTTTGGTTCGGGGAGAGGGACCCGGTTTTCTCTCCCCCCTCCAGGCTGCGCGGGTGGAAGGAGCACCGGGGAGCACCTCCCCACCACCCTGCCCCACCTGGGATTTTTTTTTAACCCCCCCTGGGATTGCCCGCAGCCCTACCTGGTGGTGCCGGGGTTCCGGTCCCAGGTCCGGCAGTGGGCGGATCCAGCAGCGGGTCCGCTGGCAGTGGTGCTCCAGAGCACTTCAGGCCACTACTAGGCCTTCTGGGTCAAACTGGAAGGCCTAGTAGAGGCCTGAAGCACTCTGGAGTGCCGCCTCTGCTGAACCCGTGGCTGCTATCATGGCTGCTGCCGGATCCAGGGCCGGAGCCCAACCTACCTGGGGGTGCCAGGGCTCTGGCCCCAAGTTCAGCGCCAGCAGGGGTGGTGCTCCGGAGCGCTTCAGGCCTCTACTATGAACCTCAAACAGGCCAAACGCCGAACCGCTCAGTGTTCGCACACCCATAATAAGCATAAACCCAAACCAAGAGGCCAGCTTCTCACAAATGATTACCGGCGGGGAATAGATGCCCTGCTGGTTGCTTTATCCCCTTCTCCCTTCTCCAACCCAGGTGCTGCCAGTTCCCCTTCTAAAAGCCATGCCCTCATCGTTAGTGCAGCTGGGCTTCCCTCTGGCTTGTCAGTGCTCCGCCCTGCAAGCCTGCACTGCACCGCAGCTGAGGGCGGTTTTAGACGAGATGCAAATGGCGGCTGAGCCCTTTATCAGCTGCCATTGTTGCTGCTTGTCTAAAACCCCGGCGCACGCAAATGCCGGATCTCTGCCGCATGAAGCCAGCCTGGCGATCCTGCCCCTGTCAAGGCGGATCGCTGTTGTGCCAGCTTCACACCGCACTTCCAGGTTCTTTGCCTGAGTGCGCACGTGCAGAAGGGCGTGCATGCGCACAAACACTCCATGACGTGTCTGATGCTCTTCTGAACATCAGACATGGCGTTGAGAGGAAGGTGGGTGCCCAGTGCCGGCACGGAACGATCCCGCTTGTGATCAGGATCATCTAAAACCGCCCTGAGCCTCCAGTTGCCTAGCAACCTGAGAAGCATGCGGCGCAGCCCACCCAGGGTCATGTCTCATGGGGTCATGCCCCCCTGATCCTCCCCCACAGCACTTCTGGTTCCCAGGCCTCCCGGTGTCCCGCAGCACCCGTTGCTGGGTCGGGGCTGCCTGGCTGGCCCACCGCCACCCGAGTCGGGCCCTGACAGGTTTGAGAGATACAAAGAGAACCAGTCGGGAACAGAGCCCTGGAAACCAAGGGAGCACAGTGAGTTCAGGAGGAGGCCGTGGTCAACAGTGTCAAAGGCAGCAGAGAGGTCGAGGAGGACAAGAATGGAGTAGAGGCCCTTGCTTGGACTTAAAAATATATAATTAAATAATTAATTAAATAAATAAATTAATAAAGCCTGCTTGAATTCAATTTCCTGCGGCTTGCAAAGTTTGCTGAATTTGATAGTTTGTTTTATTGAAGGTGCTCAGTGCATTGGTAATTCAGTTGTCTGAGCTTTGATTCTCTTTACTTTGGTATGCAATTTGTAAGTGGCTATTTATTACATTATCTTCATCATTATGTGATACAGGTTAACCAGGCAATGAGGTAACAAATTTCTAAAACAACAGCCAGACACCTGTGTGAACCAAAGTATCAAATGCTGGACATCTACTTATTTAATGAGAGAAAAATAAGCTTTTCTGACACAACAACCACCAATTCGCTTTCAGTCCAAACATTTGATCATGGCAAATTTGACAAACTTGAAATGTGCTTTGAATAGTCAGCTAAGACGAGCTGCCTTAGAACTCTTGCTAAAAGTGTGAGAAATCTGTTTTCATTTTGAAATGTAAGTTTCTAGTTCTCATGATCTTGGAAGAAAGCTTGAACATGTGACTGCGATGTCACCTAAAGGCTTAGAAAGCTGTTAACCATTGTCAATAATAAATATAGCATTAGCAACGTGCCTCGTGCTGAACAGGTCTGAACTAGAGACAGGTCTCTGCTCCAAGGGACTTACAATCTAGGATGACCAAGGGGAGGAGCACATAGGGAGAGACAGGGGTGCGTTTATGAAGCTGAAAAGCTGCATACACAAGTGCTTAGCTTAGTTACAATGAGAGGAGGGGAATCCTGAAGAATATGACTGTTCAAGGAGAATCAGTCTATCTATCTACGGATGTGAAGAGAATAAAAGAGGTTTTTAGGAGGTGTTTGAAGGTTGGGAAGGATCAGAGTTTGTGCTTGGGGAGGGAGTTCCAGGCAAAGGGGGAAACATGGAAGAAGGTTTAAAGATAATTTAGGAAGGAGGAGACTCTGGGAGAGGGGAGGGTGGTAGCAGATGAAGAGTGAAGTTCCCAGGTGGGAACATAGCAAGAAATTAGAAGGATCAAAGCCATGAGGGTGAGAGGACAAAATGTTTGTGCTGACATGAGAAGGACACAGTGGAAGGGAGAAGGAGTTGAATATGAGCAGTGGGTGAGGCAGATGGCCTTGATGGTGAAGTATTGATCTGAAGTGAGAAGGTCAAGATGAGAGTGAGGAGGGGCAGTTAGTAGTAGGAGGTTGCAGTAGTCAAGGTGAGAGATAACTAGAGTATGGGCTAGAGTCTTGGCAGTGGTAATGGTAAAGAGGGGCTGGGTTTTAGCAGTCTTATGCAGGGAGGAGTAACAGGCCTTAGCAACAGAATGAATATGAAGGGCAAAGGAGAGGAAGTAGTCAAAGATGTATCCCAGACTATGAGCTTGGTGGACACTGGACAGGCTTGATATCATCAATGAAGATAGAAAGGATGGCTTGGAGGGGAGAGGAAGGACAGGAACCTATCTCGCTGATGACTAGGGCCTCCCGCCCCCAGTTGTCTTGTTGGCTGCCTGACAGCATATGTCTGACTGTCTGTCCTCCTTCCTGATCTGACACTGCCTTGAACCTACCTGACCCTATGTCTGATCTTACCCTGCTTCCCATTTCTGCCTGCACCTGATCCTGACACTGCCTGGAGCCTATAGCTGACACTGCTCTCTCCTGGTCCTGATTCTGAGCCACTTTTGCCTCAGTCCTGGTATACCTGTCAATGAGAAGTTCAGTCTTAGACCCTAGGGTTAATGTCAAGGTTAATACAAAGAATCCCACATTTTATTAGCTTTTAACATCTCATGATATTTTTGACTGATCTCATGATTTTAGGGACTTGACACATAGCTTTTGAACATTTGTGGTTGACAATATCAAGGTCCTTGGTTGTGCTAGGTGGTAGGGATGCAGCAACCCAGGTCCCAGACTTATCTCTCACAGCCAGGCCTCTCCCCCTGGTGGCTGGGCATAAGCAACCCCTACAGGCAGCAGCTTTGGCTTGACCCCCCTCCCCGGCAAATCCTCGTTCTGCCCAAAATATTTGTGACACCAAATGTCCCCTCTCCCCCTCCAGTCAGAAACCTCCTAGGCCAGCAATGCCATGTGTGCACGTTGGCTTAAGCACAACATGTTCCACGAGCTGTAGCCCAGGGCTGGCAAGCCCATCTTGTTAGTGACCCATCTAATGATTGAAGTTGTGACCCGCTGAACTGGTGAATGCCAGGGCTGGTGTCCATGGACACAGCAGCAAGGTTGCCACCAAAAAGGGTTCCACACTGAACATGAATCGCTCCCTGCGTGAGACAAGGTAAACAAACCTACTCAACAGGACACTGGGCAACAGCTCCGGTGATGGTGGGTGGAGGGATGTTGATGACGAGAAACAGGTTGGAGAGCCAACTGAGGAGCTCAGTTTCTTTTCCGGCTTACCTGCCCTGATTGGAGGAAGCATAGCTTTTCCTAGTTATCCCCTGCTGAGTGAAACATGGCGCCTGCATATCAGCATTGTTCAAGCTCCCTGGGAAGGAGGCCGTGGGGCTTTTGGAAACAGCTCAGGCTGCTTTCCAATTGTACTTGTTCAACCTGACGTGATGGGAGAGCAACAATACCCTGGCTCCATGTTGCACAAGGTTGTGTGGGAGGCTGCCAACATTTCTGACCTGGCTGACTCACTTAAATTATGGCTCTGTCTCTCCTTTCTCTTGGCTCAGCTGGAAGTTCATCAGCTGTGATGCCTGAATTTATACCTGATACCTGAATCACATTCAGGCTCCTCCAGAGAGCAACTCTCTTCTATCTCACTGATCTAGACATGGCCCCTGGGGCCCTAGTACAAATTCAGTCCACAAAATGGAATCTTTATGGGCTGCCTAGATCAGTGGTACTCACACATATTAGATCATGTCCCATTCCTATTCTCTATGGTACTTGAGTCCTCCCCCACTGCACACAAGTATGCACACCTTACTTTCTCTCTCCCTTGGCCCCTGGATCTCTCTCCTTCCTTCCCCAATTTCTCACCCTCTTGACCTCTCTATCCCTTGCAACTAGAGCTGCAGCTGGGTATCCGGCAAGTTGGACACCCTGTCGAATCTGGGGTGCCTGACTCACCTGGCTGCTGTTTCTCCAGTCCAGTCACTGCTCGTTGCTCCCTGCCCTTCCCAGGCCTGTGCACTGCTCAGCTGAGCTGGGGACTTTCCTGCTTGGCTTTTTCTGAGCAGGGGGTGGCATGGGGACCTCTTCCCACCTGCATACACCCACCCCCATTGGTCTCCCATTCCGAGGGGGATCCAAAATGGGTGTGAATGCAGGACCCATGGGCACCCCTGATATGGGTTCCCCTGAGAACAGGGGACTCATTAGGGGGTGCACGCAGGTGGGAAGAGGCCTTATTGCACCCCCCTCTGCCACTGAGTGGGGAAGTCCCCAGTTCAGCTGAGCAGCGCTTGGGCTGGGGAGGAACAAGGAGCAGGGAGCAGTGAGCAGCTACCAGGACTGGAGGAGCAGCAGCGCAGCAGTGAGGTAAGGTAGTCCTGCAGGTGCTGGGATCAGCGTCCTGGGGCATCCCAGTAATACTGGCATTTTGGGGCACTTGGCACCCGATGGGGGACAGGTACCCTATCAGATGCCTGCTAGGGTGCTCAAAAATGTGGGGATTATCCACGGTTAGCAAATGGGTCACCTGTTAGAGCTCTATTTGCAGCCATTTTGGAAATTCTTCCTAGCAGGGAATCGGTTCCCCAGTTTGTGTACCACTGGCTTAGATAATCATTAGCAGTTAAGCCTTGAATAAACACAGTTGGCAACGGTGTATAGAAAAATTCCACCTGTGCACCTTTCACTTGGGATTGGAATGGATTAAAGAGGGCTTGCGGAGGAACTGATATCTATTGACTCAGGAGGTCAAACCCAGCTTTTCTGTTAACGGCCACAAAGCCATCAGGTTTAATGGCACTGCATTTGCTTACTCCAGCATTGTCTCAGTGGCAGATCTCGTAATTTCCAAGCTCACAGCCAGAGAGAGGGCATCTCCAGACATTTGAGAAGTCTGCCAGACACCAGGACACAAGCCCCAATTATATGACAGACTGGGTGAAAAACAGACAAATGACAACCCTAGCTGATGGCCCCACTTTTTAACCCAATCTTTGCTGCCCTCAGTGGTGTAGCTATAATAGGTGCAGATGCACCAGGGCCCACAAGCCTGGGGCCCCACATATATTTATATATATTTATTTATTTATTTATTTTACAAATTTATATCCCGCCCCCTCCTGCAATGCAGCTCGGGGCGGCTAACAACAGTAATAAAAACAATTAAAATTACTTAAAATATAAATATAAAATACATCAATAAGACAGGGCTAGAAAACAATAATAAATAGATAAATGGGC
>QEPC01002813.1:391241-410276 GCA_003113815.1 Sphenodon punctatus
GAAGCCACTAGCAGGGGAACGCCATCGCAAGCTATTAAGAAGAATGAACCTAGTGGGTTTGACTAGTGACTGTTGAGAAGGGGTGTTGGAATGTGCAACAGTCACAAGTAAAAGCCCGTTGCAAGCCCTGCAAGCTTAATATGGGGCTTGTCCAGTAAGGGGAGGGTCAGTGAATGAAACAAGGTTTTTTTCTCCTTGTCTGCTCTCTTCTTCTCGCTCTGTCCTCCATCTTGTCCCATGCAGTCTGTACAGTATGGAAGCATGTCTTCTGAGTTCTTAGTAAAGTTCTGTTTTGAAGAAACTTCTGCTGTGTGTTATTCAACAGAAAACCAACTCTACAATAGGAAGTGGTATTGTAGCTTCATCCTGAACTTCAAAAGCCAAAGCAATGTTACAGAAGAGTAGGAGCAGCTAAGCACCGTATTCCCCAAATGAGATGTGGGCCAATGCCATTTAGCTGCATTTATTCTAGAGTGTTCTACTGATGGTTGTGGTGACAGGAAACTTGAGAAAAGGGGTGTTAGAGAGTTCCTGTGTCCCTCTTGGGGCAGAGTTATTTTAACATTTCCTTGCTCGGAGTGGCATAGGGGTGTTATGTACCAAGGAACTGTACTCTACACACACATGCACACACACCACAAGCACTTGGTGTGCTAATTGAAATAACGTTGATGCTAACTGATTGCAATGGCATTGAGCCCTCACAGCAATGGTTAAAGGCGATTTGAGCAGAGATTTTATTTTAATGGATATGAGAAGAATGTCAGGGGGAATGGAATCAAAATGCGATGTCATTCCAAAAGGGAAACATGCTTCAGCTGAGAAGCATTCCCTGTTTCTCTCTCTACCTTGGAACGCCTTCAAAACAAAATGAGAAAATAAATGGGCATTTCGGTGGATTTAATAACTGCACGGAAACAGAAAGAGCAAGCTGCCAACACATCCTCAGTAGGACTGGAATCTGCACTGAAATGAGTTCTAGACACAAACAGTCACATCTAAGTTATTCATTGCCTTTGATTTTACCTCCTGGTGGAAGTGTTATCAGACTCCACCCTATTCTTCTGATATATCTTCTGATATATCTGGAGAGGATGATAAAACCGGCTTTGTTACAGTATGCTATTGGGGTCACTATATCCTTAAAATGTGTGCATCCCCCCTATTCATATACATTACACCAAGTATACAAAAATATGTTCAGTTCTGTGTGTGCCTATATATCAGAACATAGGAAGAATATAAGAGCCATACCAGGAAAGATCAATGGTCCATCCAGCCCAGCATCCTGTCTCTGGGTGTTTTTAAACAAGATGCTACCACACTTGGCCACCCAGGAGTCACTCATCGGACTGCCCATCTGAAGGTGGAGTTGGGGGATGCATGCTCCCATGAGCCATGGGACACACAGGCACTGTGGGCAAGGGACACAGTCTTTGCAAGTCACAGGAACTGGCTATGAGTGCTGGGGAGTCCAGATTCCCCAGCGCTCACGCCGTGGCATGTCAGTTTCAAAGGCCGGCCTGGTGTGCTTCCTCCTCCCCCATGGTTGGTGGCAGGGGAGTGTGAGGTGGTTGCCATGGTAGCCACACTTGGAGTTACCCATTAGAATCCCTCCCCACACACTCCACCTGAGTGGCTGCTCCACAGCTGTGCCACTCAGCGGGCCCCCCCTTCTCCCTCCCACCTTGCTCATTTAAAAACACCCTATGAAAGTGACTATCTTTGGTTCTTCAGAGAAGTGAACAAACCAACATCATTCCATTTTCCGTTATTCACTGCCAACCCCCCACAGTCAGATATCTCATCCTCTGACCAGCTTCATTAATAGCCATTTATGGACCTAACCTCCTTATCTTTCTTTCTTTCTTTCTTTCTTTCTTCAGTCATGCCACCTGCCTCCACAACATCTGGCAAGGAGTTCCACAGGTTATTTGTACATTGAGTGAAAAAGTGTTTTATTTGTTTTGAATCTGCTGCCAGTGAATTTCATCATCTGTCCTCCTGCTTTGGGAAAGGATAAACAGCTTTCTGTTTACTTGCCCAGCACCACTCACGATTTTGTAAATGTCTGTCATATTTCCTGCTCAGAGATCTCTTCTCTTGGCTGAAGAGCCCATACCTACTGACGCTCTCCTTGAATGGAAGCTGTTCTATGCCTTTCATCATAATCTTTGATGACTTTCTCTGCACATTTTCTGGTTTGATGTCCTTTTTGAGGTATGGTGACCAGAACTGCACACAATATTCAAGATTTAATTTTATTTCTTTCTTTCTTTCTTTATTTTAGTTTTCTTTAATCCCGCAACCCTCCTGCTCACAGAGCAGCTCAGGGCGACTCACACACAAAGTCAACAATTCATAAATAAAACATAATTCACAATTTAAAATTCATTAAAAATACTAAAAATATACTAAAAGGGCAGAAGCAATCCTCCCCTTCCTTAGGCCACCCCACCCTACCCATCTCCCTATCCAAAGGTCCAGTGGAACAGCCAGGTCTTACACTGTCTTCGGAAAGAGAGGAGGTCTGGGGCCAGGTGGGCCTGCATCGGGAGGGAGTTCCACAGCCTAGGAGTGGCCACCGAGAATGCCCTCCTCATCGTTGCTACCCAGGAAACCTGGGGGACTTCAAGTCAGGCATCCCTGGCCGACCACAGAAGCCGCAATATGACCCGGGACCTGAGGCGGTCACACAGGTAAGCAGGGCCCAGGCCATTTAAGGCTTTATAGGTCATTACCAACACCTTGAATTGGGCCCAGAAGATAATGGGCAGCCAGTGCAGGGAACAAAGCACTGGTGTAATTTGCTCGAGACGATCCATCTCTGTTAGGACACGGGCTGCCGCATTCTGCACCAGCTGCAGCCTCCGGACCGTCCCCAAGGGTAGCCCCACATAGAGTGCATTACAATAGTCTAATTTAGAGGTGATGAAGGCATGGATGATGGTCAGATCGAAGTCTGAGACATATGGCGACAGCCCTCGCACCTGCTGTAATTGGCAAAATGCTCCTCTTGCCACCGGCTCCACCTGAGAATCCAGACAGATCTGTGAATCGAGGAGCACTCCCAGACTACGGACCTGAGTGGCTAAAGGGACAAACCCTGTCAATGACAGGAGCTACCACCCCTTGTAGAACAGCATTTCACAAATTGTGGTCTGTGGCACCTCAGTGGTGCGTAAGTAGTGTGCAAAACTGAACATGGCTATTGCCATGTGAGACTCAGTACCCACCAGCAGCAACTGAAGCCACAGGATCTGGACAGCCACAGTCTGCCTAAAATCAGCATTCCCTGGACCGTAGCCATACACAGTCAATGCATGGTGGATCTTGAAATATCTGGAAGATTGACAGTGGGACATTGGTTCAAGGAGCAAGGCAGTGGTTCCCAAATGTTCTCTGTATGACCCCATTTTGAGACTGAAATATCATCCCGTGTCCACAGATGGAATAAAAGATACACAACCATATATTGAATAACAAGTGGAATGAAAACCCCATTTACAGATTCTCTCACCTCAATTGGGGTCATGACCCACAGTTTTAGAATCTCTGTGCTAAGATACTAAACTCTCTCTGTGGTCAAGCTTATTAAGAGAGTATATGATTAGCTTAAGAACTGTAAATACTTTTTATAATAAACACTTTTTAAAGGTGAAAGGAACTTGCACTAGTGGAGGGAAGATGGACTTTTGGTTTGATCATTCATCTTGACTTTATGCTATGTGGGTTTAGGTACTGTCTTTGACACAGAATTTGACAGAGCCAGTATAGCCCAGTGAATAAAATGCTGGGCTGCCAGGGTTCAAATCCTGACTTAGTCATGAACTCACTAGCAGCCTTGGGCAGGTCACTTTCTCTCAGCCTCAGTTCTCCATCTGTAAAATGGGAATATATGTATCCCATCTCTATCTCATCCTATATTCTCCTTGTCTATTCTAGATTGTAAGCCTCTTGGGACAGGGGCCTCTCTCAAAAATCATGACCGTACAGCACCAGATACATTGCTTGTGCTATATAAATAATAATTTCTGTGCAATCTTGGAAAAGTCAGAGAGGCCTATATTTTTTATCAGAATTCTGGACCAAATTTTCAAGTATTCAGCACAGCATTCATAAACAGGGATGAAATTACTTTCCAAAGCAGCACAGCTGTCATTTAGGCCCCTAAATAAGCATCAAAATGTTCAAGATTGTGCCATATACCCAGCTGTTCCCAGCAGAACAACTCCAGCAGGATTTCCCAAAATTGGGAAGGGATTGTTCACTCTCAGCAAACACATCAAACCTGGGGAATGGCAGCCAGCAGCAAAGAATTCCACATGGAATTTACAAAGTGGTGACTCATAGGGTGAACTCACACATAACATAAAATCTGAGCTTGTGTGTTTTAAAATCCGATTTCCAAGCCCCAATTTTGCCCTGATTACCATGTACACACACACATGGTAATTGGGGTTTGGTAATAATTCTCATAATCCGGGGTTGGGACACTTGCCTAGAAGCTACCCCATCGTGCAAAGCGTGATGAGACCCTCCCCCATCCACACACTTCCTGTGTGTCATTTCCCCTCAACTTGTTTGTTGCCATTTTGATTTGCTTGATTTGATTTGATTTTCTATGATCCTCAGAGTACTAAGAAAATTGGGATCATGTGAACACGTAACATGAAATCAGATATCCTATTCTCCCCCATTTGGAGGATTGGATTGAAAGCGGAAGCCAAACCTGGGGACAAACCGGGGACAAAAGTGTGGACAAAAAGTGCGGCCATAATCATAAGTAACATCTAAATCCAGGTCAAGCAGTTAAAATCAGATTTTATGTTACGTGTGAGTTCACCCATAGTATCTTGGCTTTGGAAAGAACCTCAAGGGTCATCTAATTCAGCCCCCCTCCTCAGCTTGGATGTTACAATATACTACATTGGTCCTTATCACAAACACATTGGGTCACCTTTACCCCTGTTGTAACTCCATTAACAACAGACACACATCAGGGTTGACTCTGACCCTTTATTCTAGGATGTTACAGAAAGTTAGATGTCCCAAAGTGCCTATGGATACTTTCTCATTTTCATTCTCATGTTGCAAACCTGTATTTGTGTGAACACACAAACACTGGTCAGTCTACATGCCAAATCTGTCTCCTTGAATAACTGGAGCAATTGCTTGTATTTGTCTAGTGTAACATGTGAACAGTTCTTCCTGCCCAAACCCTCGCTGTGGAGAGACCCAGACCAGAACTGCTGTATGTGGGCATGGCGTGTGGAGTGGAGGAGGATCAACTGGTGTGGATCAGCTGTTTGGCAGTGAGTGTTCCACCCCCACCCGCCATACTGCTGATCTGCAGCAGCAAAAGCCCTCTCCTGGTCAGGTCTGACTCTGTTCACATCACTCACAGCAGCTCCTGCCCCAGCCCTGATCTCCCCAATGTAGGTGGAGCAGGTCTGTTGCAGACAGACTAGGGGTCCTTCTGCATGGTCTGGCACACAAGTGGAACTCCAGGCAGCAGGGTGTGGACTGTGAAGACACCCTAGGTCTATCTTAAAAATGAGATTTAGGTCCCTAAGCCACATGGGGGCTTTTAAAATTGTCACCCTTCACCTTCACAACACAGTGTGTGAATAGATAGACTCGTCTGTGGAACTGTTTCAGAAGACATGTGTTTCACAAAGCAGGGAGAAAAATTCCATTGACTTAGATTAGATCTCTGACCTTTAGTAAGACTAAAGCATTGAGGCGCTAGAGGTGCCAACGGTAGAAACCTCATCTACCTTCCTTTCACCTAGTGGAGAACTCATGAGAGATCAATAAGCAAGAGAGAATTCAACCTGAAGTGTTGATGAGCACCCTTGAATTCTATTGACGCTAGTGATCCTAATGTTATTCCCTTGAAGTCAATGGCAGAACTTCCACTGAGTTCAAGAGAGTATTAGGTCAAGTGGTGCTTAGTACAGCGCCACACTTTGCAGGTCATCTAGCTTGATTGGTCCAATTAAATGGCATTGCAAGGAATCCGCCTTCACCAAACAAGGGAATAAAATGATCTGACTAAGATTTTGTGTGTGTGTGTGTTGGGCAAATAAAATAATATGCAATTCGGTATATGTTTTGCCCTTTCTTTGGCAACTGCAACTTCAGCAATAGTATTGTGGAAGCTTATTTTGAGAGGCCATTAATCAACTCATTAGAAATAAAATGCTTAAAACAAGACAAAAAAAATCTGTTGATGTTAGATTTGCAGCTAGCCCTTCTTTTTAGTGAAAGAGTGAGGGGAGCATAACTGGATGTTTAATACTTAGAGATTCCCACAAAACAATGGTAAACGTTTCTTCATAACCCTCCTATGCCATTATCAGAGATTGTAGGCATTCCTAGATGTGCTCGTCATGCTCAGTGGCATTTATTAATATTCTCGTGGCTTTAAATCATGTGTCTGCTTTTATTCATTTCAGTGTTTTGCCTTGGCTTGAATTCTTGGAACCACATCTACTGCCTGATCCTCTGCAGGGAAGGTGTGCGTGCTAGCAGTTAGTATGGGTGGGAGTCCGATTCACTTGAACGGAATGCTACCCACACTAAGCACTTCACTAGTGCAGTTGCTATTTTCATTTAGGTGACACCCTTATACTGGGGTCTGTTTCTCTACTCTGCATAGAACCCAGGGTCTGAAGGGTCTTCCAGAATCTGTATGTGCCACCAAGTCCCACTGTATCCCATACAAGTTACCAGCTGTAGACAAAAGAAACATACAGTCCTCAAAAAAGCAAGATAGTTCCTCCACTCTGTTTGTAACACACCAGCAGGGCATCAATGCTAGAGGCCCCTACAATGGCAGAAAATTAATTTGGTGAGATAGACCCACCTATAATCAGATGACTTGAGCATGTGATGCGCACCCAGTGCTTCAGGGGAAAATGGAAAAAATACCCATGTCACCAGCCAATTTTCCTGGGGAAAAATACCCTTCCTAACCTCTAAATTTGCAATCAGTTAGATCCCAAGAACACGAGCAAGAGTTGATAATCAATCACCTGGGATAAAATTCTCTACACCACCATGGAACCCACCTCCTGATCCAATGCCACATTTCAAGTAGACCTGAAATGAAACATTTTGGCAAGTGCTGCTTCTGGTGGAAGTAGGGCATTCACTGAGGTTTGTGCAATATGGAAACTTACCAGCTTTTCAGTTGTTCCATTTTCTGATATTTTTTGCACATTGAACAGCGCAGCCACGGGTCAATCCCAAGCCCCGTATGTGCCCCACACTCACCTTCAGGGGCTGTGGAGATGAAAACCCTGTCGGCTAAACACGCAGGAAGTGCTAGAAATTGCCAAAAGTGCCGTAAAACTGTTGTAAAATTCCCAGAAAGTGATGAAAAAGTACCAAAAAGTGACTAAAAAACCCAGCGGAAATGTGGACTCAATGGAAACTGACAAAGTACTGACAGATACTCTCAAGCACTCTCGAATGGTCGGTATTTCCCTTTGGAATGGGAACATTTGCTTTTGTCTCAGCCCTAATTTCAATCTATGGCCACCTGATGACTTGCAGAAAGGAATACCCCACCACTACAAATATCTTGGGAAGAATTTGGGGGATGGGGAGAGGAGAGGTAGGTGAATTTCTTCTTCTCCTCTGCAGGTAACTTACTAAAGCATCACCTTAGGAATCCATCGTACACCACTACTCATGAAACTATCAAACTCCATGTTAATTTGATAGCATTTGTACTTTTCTCTTGCTTTCAATGGAAGCAGAACAAGGTCTATGAACTATGTCTTCCATTCTGATAGGTGATGTTTTCCTCAACTTAACTCCATTGATTGCATTGCATTCATTTTCTCTCCCTTATCCTTGGGAGAGAAAGATCTTCTTATCCTAGGAGCAACAAGACCATTTCAAACCCTTCACGCCGGTGAAGTACAATGAACAGTGAACTTGTCAGATAAAGCATTCACAGGATATTTATTTCAGCTCTGGAGAAAAGGGTGAAGATCTTGCTGCACCTGGACATATTGCCAAGTTTCAATTTCCTGTGTTGTTTGTGGGCAATTGCTGAAACAATAGAAGTAGAGCTGAAACGGGTATTTAATTTGGTACCTGTGAGAAATACCTGCATTTTTGAGCATGTTTGGGGTATTTGGTGGATTACCTGATTACCAATAAAGTACCCAGATACTAAAAAAATTAATAATTTTCAGTACTGATTTTCCAGTTACAGAATCGGATAGGTAAATCGGGACAGAAAACCAACATTTTGGGACTGGAAGTCAAAAGATCAGGACAAGAAGTTGACATTCTGGAACCAGAAGTCAATATTCTGGGACATTCCAGAACATTGGGTACTTGAATCAGATTGAAATCGGGTACCGACTAGTAATTTTCAAGTTGATTTGCATACTGGGAATTTGACAGGTATGCTAGTTTTTGCGGGTACTCATTTCAGGTCTACATACAAGACCCTGCACGTTGTACTGCTGTGGCCACTACACAGCAGGCCCCATTGGCTAGCACTCTCAAAAATGACTAGCTAGTCAATTCAAGCTCATAATTTTAAACAAGTCTAGATTTCAGGGGATACAGTGGGTGGGTGATTGGGGGTTAATGGTGCAGCGGCCATTAGGCCAATACACAGTTAGGACCAAAGGATTTTTTAAAAGGTAAAACCCATGGCAAGGCTAAAAACACACTAAAACTAGATGCGCTTAAAAAAGGAAGCTTAAAAACTGTGGAACCATCCCATAGGCTTTAGAAAAGTAAAAAGCACAGTAAAATCAGCCACAGCACCTAAAAACAGGGGAAGGAGGACAGAGGGTTGACTCTGTAAAACACACACAGTGTGTAGCAGCAAAACGGATGGGGTGGGGGGAGGCAGAGCATGTCAGACTGCTAAAGGCACATTGCAGGGGCCTCACAGAGGTGCAGCCTCCCCCAGAAGCAGGTGTTGATGGGTGGGAAGCCCATGGCCAAAACACAATCTGGTCAGGACCACTTCCATCCAATGGTTTTGACGTTAAGAGCTCTGCCGTAGTCATATCACAGGCTTCATGTCATGCAGCTTAACTGTCCAACCCTCATCCTAACTGGACTGCCAGCGTGCCATGAGGCAGGACTTAAAAACGGGAATAAAATCACTAAAAGCAACTGCTGCAAAGTCATGAGTTGGATGGTCAGCTGGCTGACAAGTCGCATCAGCCGTTTGTTGCCCCTGATCCCCACGTGCCCTGGAGAAAAGAACACAAGTGCCCTGGGACCAGAGGCAGTGCAGCTGCAATCGAATCGCAGCAATCAATGGATGTGGGTTTAAACAGAGGGAATCCAGGGCCTTCAAGGAACTTAGAGAGTCTGAATAGATCATGGGTCGCCCCAACCACTCAGCCAAAACAAATTGCAAAGCAAGGTGTAACAAAGCAGCAGGGCTGGCTCTGTCCCAGAGTCTGGCCCTTTAAATAAATTAACCAGCAGGGCTAGAGGCATTCCCAGATCAGATAAAATGGGAATCTACCTGGGCAGGAGAAGGAAGCCATGGGGAGGAGCTGTCGCTGGACGCCGCAGGGCGGAACACCTAAGAACACCTGTGACTGCCACAGCCAGAAGAGGAACAGGGGCAAATGGTGTGCCATGCCATGCGTGATGAGGACAGCCACCCCACTGGAGGTTTGGCTGGAACTAGAGGTGTCCTTGTGCACCACAGAGAAGTTCCTGATTGTAAACTTAGGCCGGGGAATAAAAGCCTAAGAGAGCAAGACAATTTACTTTGAAGTTCTGCTTGGTGAGTGTAGTTCCCTTTCTCGAGTAACAAAGTGTAGCTCCCTTTCTCGAAAAGAAAACACTTCAAATGCTTGTGACATCCTAAATCTTTACTTAAACTATAGAATGTAAAATTAAGTACAACTTACTTCTATGAAGGTTGAAAATACTACGATAATACAGAATCCTTTTCCCACAAAGAGAAAGAAGAGAAAATAAGAAAGAATTATAATGAAATAAAGAAAACAAAGTAACAGATAGTAATATAACCAATAGAAATCTTTGCACAGAAGGTCTCATCTAATCGCCAGCATTTAGATGAGCCTCAAATGTGCCACAAAACATGGTTTGTATACACTAAGACCCACATTGATCAATCAGGTTCAGATCCTGATTGGTCTCTCATCTCTGACACATCACATGATGCATTTTTGATTAGCTAAACTCAACTGGGTCAAAACAACCTGCTTGCATATCATTTAATCCAAAAAGAGAAAGATGTTTTAAGAATTCATAGACTTATCAACACTCAACCCTTCTTATCAGCTCTCTTTAATATCAGTAATTTTCTCTGACTTATCAGAAGTCAGAAAACTGACCTTTTCCCAAGGTAGCTCTACTCATGAAGCTTCCGTCTACGAAGTCTAATTAACATAATACCCTTTTTGGGGAAACTGAGGCAAGAGTCTACAGCCCCCCCCCCCCCATCTTAATAGAACTGTCTAAGAATTTTCAATGAGTTTGTAATCCAAATCGTGTAAACTGCATTAGACAGCTTGTCAACAATTAGACAGGATCCTATCTGTTTTGGACTCAAGTTATGATGAGGCTTGTCATAAGCCAAGAGCCTTATCTCCAAGTCTCCAATCCATTTACTTTTGGAAATTTTGGAAATAGGTATGATTTCTTCTAGTAGCGCTCCAGAATTTCTCAGCTACTGGGACATTGTCAGTGGGAAGAGGGAGATAAAGGAAGGAGTAGGGGTCCAAGCCAAAGACTCTGGTAGGAGGCACACAGGGTTAAAGATTCCTTCAGGATAGAATTATGGCCTAATGACTTCACAGAAGTCAGGCCTCTATCATCATAAGGATCCGAGCTCTCGAAGAACCACTGGCCAAAGGGGTAGGTACAGTCTAGCACAAACACTCAGGGCTAGGTGGGGAGAGGAAAGAATAGTGCTGTGGATGGTGAAAGGGAGGAAGAGAAAGGGGTCCTGGGGGCAAGGACAGGGCTTTCACGGTCCACGGGAAGGACTAATCCCAGGGAGGGGGGAGACAACACACTCCACTCACTCACTCACTCAAAGACAGGGAAACAACGAGGGCAAAACATTTATACTCTTCACACAAGAAGGCAATAGGAAATAGGGATCAGGCACAAGTAGCACAATAGCAAACAAGTAAAGCACACTTAGCTTTCACGCAGTAGGGCCTGCCTCTCAGACTCTGATTACCG
This sequence comes from Sphenodon punctatus, assembly GCA_003113815.1. Lineage (NCBI taxonomy): Eukaryota > Metazoa > Chordata > Lepidosauria > Sphenodontia > Sphenodontidae > Sphenodon > Sphenodon punctatus. The sequence continues at coordinate 402,459 of QEPC01002813.1, forward strand.
ACAAAGAGGCTAGGCTCTCATTTCCTTTTATTCCCTAAGCCCCACCTTCTTTCTTTGTTGCTCCAAGAGTCTTGCAGAGTGCCACACGGGTGCGGGCCCCGCCCCTCCTGCTGATTGCTTCCACTGGCTTTCCGCTTCCTGTGCCTGCTGCTGGGTTTTTTCCAGTGCTGAGGTTTGTGGCTGGGGTAGAGGTTCCTCATGGTCTGGTGGGGGAAGTTGGGGCTCTCCCCTGGGCAGTCAGACCCCAAGGTTCCAAGGGGGACCCCAGCCTGTCTTGGGGAGCCTCCCTGGCCCCGGTGCCACCATGGGTGGCTGACGGACATGCAGTTTCTGAAGGTAATGGATCAAGTCTCTCATAACTGATCCATATTAACTCTTTCAATGGTCACGTGATCACTGTTCCATATGGCATGTTCTGGCATCCTCATCTGGCATCCAGTGAACACCTCAAACAATGTAGACTTAAATGATGAAGGAGTTCCTCGTAGGGCCCATAGAATGCAAGGTAACATCACATCCCAGTTAGTATCACTGTCATTAAACAACTTCCTCAGCATTCATTTGATGGTTCTGTTGAATCTTTCTATGCCACCTGCACTGGTGGGTCGGTAGGGAATGTTTAAATATTGTTTTATTCCAGACAAGGCTAAATAATTTTTTAATTTTTTGCCAGTGAACACAGATCCCTGATTTGAGGAAATTTGATGAGCAAGACCCCGGGTAATTTCAGATGTGCCGTGGCAGCTCCCTGCCACGGCACAGAATTGTGAAATCACCCCCCTCCGGAATCACGCCGGCCGGTCAACAGATGTGCTGGCGGATTCCGAAGGGGAATCAGGGGAGAGGACGGGGCCACACGGTGCAACGTGCGGCTGCACAGCCCCCCCCCCATGCTCCCCAGGCTGTCCACCCTCCAGGAGATGGGCGAGCGCAGCAGCCAATCCAGCCGCTGTACCTGCCCGCCTCCAGGGGTCTGGACCATGGCCTGGAATCAGCGGCGGTAACGTCAGCCGATTCTGGGCCGTGGGGCGGTAACAGATGTGACATTACCATGGTCAATCACGGTGAATCCCTCCATGATTGACCATGTAACGTGACGTCTGTTGGGCCGAAAAGAGATTCTTGCTGGCTGTTCACCCCTGGTGGGAATCTCTTTGACCACGCTTCCGGAGCTCCGGGTGGCTGGAGGGCTGAAAACGTGCTCAAAGAGATTCCCACTGGGGGTGAACATCTGGCGGGAATCTCTTTTCGGTCCAACAGACGTTACACCGCCACGATCACCATGGGGGGGGGGGAGGGGGGCAGATTCTCCGTGATTGACCATGGTGGCGTAACGTCTGAAATTACCTCCCATCTGCTAAAGACATATTCTAGCAACACCTTGGCAGTGGCCTTTGCTGTGTTAGTCTTAAGGGGAAAGGCTTCTATCCATTTTGAAAATAGACATTTAATCACCAAAAGAAACTGATTTCCCCTTGCAGTTTTTGGAAGAGAACCCACAAAATCAATTTGTAATTCAGCCCAAGCTTCTTTCAATTCTCTGGGTCTTAGAAGAGCATTTTGTTTGCATGGACTAAGATTGTTTTGTGTACATATAAGGCACATTTTACAAAAACCTTCTACTTCAGCCTTCATATCTAGCCACCACCCTAGAATTATCAATTGCAAAAATGTCTTTTCATTTCCATGGTGTCCTCTGGTGGGTCAGCTATGAACAGCTGTGATAAATTTATGTTTCAATCCCTTAGGAACTATCCACACAGGAGAACCATTCTCAGGTTCAAACATCAACAGATCTTCCATCACCTGTAGTATCTTGTGAGAACTACCATAAAGCTCTGGAAGTTTGGATGCAAGATCTTGTTCACCCTTTTGAGATTTTGAGCTCTCCAATATCACGTGGATATCTAGATCTTCTTGTTGTGCTTCAATCAAATCTAAAGACAAAAATTGTACCTGGGATCAAGTCCCTCACGATTTCAGTCTTGGGACATCATGGAGTTCTACCTCCATAGTAATCCCTCTGCAAAAATTCAGGGAGCCATGAGGCTGCATTGACACAGGGACACTCCCAATGTTAGTGTGGTGAAGCAGAACAGTGCTCTGCTTATCAGAGCTGGTCTCAATCAGAAGAGCCCCCTGATCAGAGCCTGTTAACAATTTTAGGAGGGCAAGCAACACCCTCCAGAGCCTTCTGAACAAAGAATGGAGACATGTGTCCCAAAACCTTATCTGTAGTCGAGTGTATAATCAAGAAACGAGGGACAGGAGGAGGAGGAGGAGGAGCTTCCTACCACCTGAGTCCAGAGTTAAGTGGAGAATCTTTGGTGCGAACCGTTTAACAGTCCCAATCAAAAGGGATTTATTAGGATCAATAAAGAAAGAGCAGAACATTCAGTGACTGTGCTCCCCACACACCTTGGAGCCCAACAAGGGGACCTAACACTAACACCAGGGATACACAGGCACTATATCCAGGCACAGCTAACTGAACACAAGTCCAGCACCATGCCCAGCTGACCCTTGCTGAAAAGTTGATTTGCCGATTGATCCCCGGTGGGCCACCCCAGGATTTCCCGTTTACACAAATAAGGGGCCAAAGCGGTGTGTTTCAACCACCAGAATCCCTGTCTCCACTTTACAGGTCTCCATGCACAGCAAACATGTGGGTGAACTCAGTGAAACTAACCACAAAAGCAGGAACCCTCACCGGGTGGCCCCCTTACCATGAGCAGGAAACCACATCAAGGGGTCAGAAGATGGGATTCTGCCACTTTCTGAAATTCCTTCCTTTGAAGTATCCGAAGTCAGGTCCTCCAAAAACAAACAAACAAACAAACAGAAAACACAAGGTTGTCCAGAGCCAGTAGTTGCTTGTGAGAAATTGAGACTGCTTCCAATTTTCCCTTACAGCTCAGCATCATCTCATGTTGCTTTCTTAGGAAACTGGGAAGCAGGAAGGATAAACAGAAACTAAGGTGTGAAGAAAAAAAATCATCTCCTTAGCAGATTAATTGCCAAACTGTGAGGGTAAAATAATATTTCATCATGGAAATCTGGCAGAGCATGTTTGGCAAAGCTTTGAAGTAGAAGCAGAAAGTTGAAGTTGAAGTTGAAAGTTGAAGTTGAAGTAAAAACGCCCTACTTACATGCTATTCATTGTACTTCACAGGCATGTAGGGATAAGTGTTGGTCTGACGTTCCAACATACCTATCCCCCAACAATTCAAAGAAATGTCATTATTACTGTTAGACAGCGCTCTGATGAGTGGTATCTGAGAGACAAATAAATGCTTTCAGAAACACTCAGGCACAGCAGAGGTGTTTGTGGGGTTGTGTGTGTTTATTTTTCCTTGTGTCTGACACTCCCAATGTGTGGGTTATTGTTAGGCAGCAAGTTATAACAAATAAATAAGTATGACTTGTACTGAAAACAGGAACTTTTGTCTCTAAAGTGCCTCACCCACTGACAAATGAACCGGGAAAAATTAAAATCTTACAGTAATGATGATTTTAATCTGTAGTAGGGAGGAATGATGTCACTTATTGCCCTTGCCACTGAAATGCAGCCACCTCTAAGACACAAAACAACCGCTGTTTGAAACTGGGAATGCATAGGAATAGAAATGCATTGCAGCAGTTGTTCTAGACAGGGAGTAAAGAGAGAAATGAATTCATTCACAGGACAGAAACACCTTGACAGGGCTGGCCTTACCACAGGGCAACCCACCCCACTATTTTCTCTAATTTTAGGGGGCCCCCAGTGGCCCCTGTTTTCACTAGGGCAGGGTGCAATGCTCTCCCTCCTAGTGGGGTCTCAACCATAGCCACCTCCACAGCCTTGAGGAGTGTGTAGAGCCACGGGGAAAGGAGTGGGGCCACCAGGGTCCTCACATTTTATCTTTGCTCTGGTCCCCACAGTTTCTAAGGCCGGTCCTGCACCTAGGGACCTGTAACAGATCACTATAAGTACTTTCAGGGGGAGGCCATCCTGAGTTTGGAGGTAGTCTAACAATGTGCAGGGTGCAGCCCTTTGAGGGGAGATAACTGGCTTGGGCCTTCTTTGTAGGGATGGGTGAATGCGGTTAGAATGTTCGGAGTTCGGACTGAACTTGGTCTGTTCGGACATCTGAACCGAACGTCCGAACTGAACTCTCGAATGACCAAACAGTTTGGTCGTGTTCGGATGAGTTCGGATGAGTTTGGGGGCAGGAAAAACGTCTCTTCAGGGCCAAAACCAAGGTTTCGGTTTTGGTTCGCTTTTGGTTTCGATAGTGCTATTTTTGACTGTTCAGCCAAGTTCAGCCAACCCAAACTCAGCTGAACCAAACCATCGAACCCGAACTCGGGTTTCGAACTGAACGACCGAACATCCGAACATCCGAACTGCATTCTGTTCACCCATTCCTACTTCTTTATTAAACCAGCTCCCTAGCTCAACCTCTGTGAGCTTTAGGGTCAGACTTTAATAGACACTCTTCTGCCATCCTCCCTGCTCCTAGCAGAGCCAAAGTCCACACATGGGACGGGAGTCCCTGTCAGAAGAAGGCCAGAGGAGTGGACTGGTAGACTTGCAGGGACTAGAGTAAGATTTTGTGCACGCTGTAAAGAAAGCAGAAAGGTGAAGGGACCTGAGGACTTCAGAGTAAGGGATAGACAGATTGCAACTTTTGTGCATTGTAAACTGTGGAGGGAAAGATCTGCAAGTGCTTGTGGTTGGCCTGGTGACATGGCCTGAATGATATCAGGGCCCTATTACATTGGGCAATGTAACAAACAATCCCTGCTGCAAAGAGCTTACAACTCACATAGACAAGGCAAAGTGTGGGGGCAGAAAGAGCAGCTGTGTAACACCCGAGACACCAGAAAAGTGATCCATAGATTGAGGTTCGCCAGCGGTATGTCCCCGTAGAACAAGGCCCCTCAAGTCGCTTGTTTCAGGGAATTTAGCTCAAGTCTTTTATTCTTTAGACATACAGTTCCCAACAGTAAATGGGGCCAAACCCAAACCCCACGGATGAGTGTGCTTACAAATGTTACTGGGACTGGGGCGTGGTGTGCAAGCTGCACAGAAGTCTCATGGGATCAGTGAGTGTGTGGGTGCTCTGGATTAAATCTGAAATGAGAATCTTGTGCATTTTCACAAGAACACACAAGATTCTCGCAATCCGCGTGAAATCTTGCGAGATTCTTCTGAGATTCTCAGAATCTCATTTGCACCGTGCGCATGTGCAGAACACCTGCCAAGGCCATTGCTACGCATGCGCAGCCGCTGGTGGCCATTTTGCACATGCTCAGAGGGTGTTTTGAGGGTTCTCAAGAATCTCACGAGATTCTTGTTGCCCTCAAAACACTCTGCGCATGTGCAGAATGGCCAAGAGGGGCTGCGCATACGCAGCAATGCCCGTGAAGGCCATTTGCATGAATTTCACATGAGAACAGGATGAGAATCAGCTGATTCTCAGCACATTCTAGCAATTCTTGGCGAGAAGTCCATTCTCACCAAGATCTGGCAAGAAACTGAGGCCGAATTCCAGCCCTACTCTGGATTACACCCAGTATCTCCACCATATACAGTCCTTTAGTCAGGCATCAACCCTCTGGCTTTTACAGTACCTTTGGGTCCCTTTCTGGAACCCAGTTTCCTCTAGGCTCAGGTATGACCCTCTGAGCCTCTTTGTAGCTGGCAAGCCTCCTCCAGCCAGGCAACCCCTCCGGGTGTAGCTTGTTCTGGAGGCAGAGCTCCTTGCTAGCTTCTGCCTCCCTTCCAGCTCTCTCTAGCACTGAGCCCTGGCTCAGGCTTTTATACTCTTGGGCTGGCTCTGCCACGCCCTTCCGACAGCTTATGCAGGCCAAGGAATCTCCTGGCCGGGAAACCTACGCTGATTTCTTATGCCAGATTTTGAGCCCTGACATTCGTAGGGAAAAAAAGCTGCTGGAGGTGATCAATGATGTTTTTAGCCCTGTGCCCATGTGCAGATCTCGGCGTACATTTTCCGGCCAGGAGATTCCTTGCTGGGAGAATCGTCAGCCTGTGTACCGCAGGCACGTGGCCTCTGGCTCTGTTCCTTCTTCTGATCAGCACCTGCAGCCTCGCTAGCCCAGTTCCCTGGCTGGTGCTAGCTCACTCTTAAAGGGCCAGCCTCACCTTTCCTACTGGTTTAATCTGAGTCAAGGTAAGAGTTTGCCTGAAACACAATTTCCCCAATGTTGCTGTGTCATACAAGTAGGGTTAGCAGTCCCTTGGGTGAAAACTTGGAGACTCCTTGGCTCCAGATGAAGCCTTGATTTCTCTTGTTTATCCAGGAGTAGGATTGCCACCTATGCAAATTTTCAAGGAAAACTTATGAAAAATACATGTTGCAGGGCTTGCATTGGCACCTAAGGCCAAAAATGTATAAGCGTTCCTTAAAAAATTTGCATAGGTGGCAACCCTATTCAGGAGTGCTTGCATAACCTGGGGAAATCTGAGTGGTGAGAGGAGGAAAATGCTGTGTCAAGAAAAAAGGTTCCCTTGCCGTCTATCTTACATAGCTTTGGCCCCTACAAAGGCTCATGATGATCCAAAGGGGCGTGTCCTGTTGGAATGTGCTGGGTGGGCAAGTCCCTCTCCCCCTCTCTCATCTGGCATGGCTCTGCCTGCTTCAAGCCAAAGCTTGAGGGAAAGAGGCAATACTATAAGGACTGTCTAACTTGGGCTGCATCCAAAGCCCATTGAAGCCAATGGGAGGGGTTCTTTTTGTTTGTTTGTTTTAACACACTTTACTTGGCTTTGGAGCTGCCACTAAATGTTCTTTGAGGGATTTGTTATAGTCTTCCCCCCTTTGAGACACAGGTAGTTGCTGCACTGCATCATAAGGCTCAGTGGAATCATTTTTCAACTTTTGCAATTATTTGAAATAATACGCTGTGCATTATTTTTTATTCTAGTTTAGAGCCTGTAGGTTACAGTCAGACCATGTTTTGAGTCCTCCCCCCGCCTCCTCCAAATAAGACTCAAACTTATTATTTTTTTAAGGAAAAGCCAGCACTTTCATATGATCACTGGGCTGCAGAAGACTGAGGGTTAAGGGAAGTGTTGCATTTACAATAAATATCAAAGGACTCTTGTTCCATTAATTTCAGCTAAATGATGCGGAGTGCAATCAAGGACAGAATTTTACACTTTTATGCCCATTTGGAATTTCCTGGTGAGTTATATCTATACATCAGGGCTCCTCCTTCCCAGCTTCAGAATGAAGCATTTGCCATCTTCCAAACGCTGCCTTTGTTTATTGTTTGTGAGAAAATCTCACCCTCACTGTGCTGGGGTGGGGGTGGCTAATTGGATCAGAATGTTAAGTTCGTGCTAATAACAAGTGTCATCATTTTATTTTATGCTGCGCTGTTCCATGCAAGAGCACTTCAAAGATTGGAGAAGAATAGAAGAGAAGAACATCATAAAAGAAACATTGGAGGCCACATAATGAGAACCGGCCACAAAGCCAAGAACATTTACAATACAGGCCTTGACCACACGCTCACCAACAGCATGAATGGAGGACAGGGCATACAGAGGATTGCCCCACTTGCAGCCAGGTGTTCCCAGGCGGAAGAACAGTGGGAGGCTTGAAGTTTTCAAGTCTGAGTCCAACAGTGATCCAAAATCATTCATATGGGGAAGAAATTCAAACCAGAGCTGAAAAACTATTTACTGCCAATACCAACTATTTATATTTGTCTGGATCAGGGATGGGTGAACAGATCGCAGTTTGGGTTCGGCCGTTCGGTTCAGTCCGGTTCGGCTGTTTGGTTTGTTTGCCACGTTCGGGTTCGGTC
>QEPC01002813.1:416569-433492 GCA_003113815.1 Sphenodon punctatus
CAGACTGCAAAGCCAGTGGTCTGAGGTGAAAAGGGATGGTGATTGGGTAGGCTGGGTGCTACTCCAAGCCTCTCCACCCCTGGTGCCTGGAAATCTGCTCCTCCGCTGACTCCCCCTCCAAGCCACGATTGGCCTTCCAGTGACACCACGTTTTTGTCATTTTACCCACCCGAACTCACACGAACGCGATCCGAACTGACCGAACTGTTCGGTCATTTCGGCGTTCGGAATTGAGTTCAGTTCAGTAGCTTCGTGTTCGGTTTCGGTCGTCCGAACAGACCAAGTTCGGGCCGAACTCTGAACTTCTGAACCATGTTTGCCCATCTCTAGTCTGGATGATGCAGATTTGGAGATCTGATTCAAATCTACTTGTTTCCAAAGTTAGCTCTGGTTTCCACTTCAGCTGGTCACCATTTTGGTGCATCACTATTCACTTACTCATTCACTATGTTTACTTTATTATTTGACGTTTTGTATCTTTGGCAGCATCAGATGAGTTTTTTGTTTTTGTTTTTTTAAAGAGCGAGAGAAAAATATAAAAATAACATGGAATGTGAATTGGGTTGGACCGTCTGGGTGAGGGATGTAAATCGGAAAATGGGTAGCAGAACACAATCATCCAAGCTAGAATGCGTCTAGGACAGTGGTTCTCAAACTTTTTTGGACCACGCCCCCCATCTCCTTCCACTTGTTGAGGCCCCTCCCCCACTACACACTCACGCATACATCATGATCCTTTTCTCTCTTCCCACCCCCTCCTATTGCTTCCTCTGTCATCTCTCCCCCCTGACCTTGTTCTTTGATTCTCTCTCGGCCTTGCCACTCCATTATTTTGGAGATCCCACCCCCGCGCTCTCTGAGAGTGTGGAGTTAGGCGTTTTCCAGCTGGGGTCCTTCTTGTGCTCCTTTAGAACACCTTCCACGCCTGCCCCCTAGTATGAGAACCTAGGCTCTAGGATACCAATTTCAGTCTCTTTTCTCTTGGCATGTGTGCTACAAGATTGTTAGTGACTAAAAACTGATCAGGCCCTTAGTTTTCTCATCCCAAAGGCAGTTCCTCCAGCTACACAGCATTTTTCATGCACTCTGTCATGCCATCGCCATTGTTTATGTGCAGACTCAGAAGGATAGCACAGTCTCCCAAACATTGCCTTCCTGCAGCCACTCATTACTCCAGTGGCATGTCCCATCCAAGTATTGATCTTTGTAAGGTCTGATAAGATGGCGCGGTTTTTTTGTGGCACGGTGCAGTCTACAAAGCCTGCATGATAGCCCACACAGAGGTGTATCATGGAAAGAGTTAAATAGTTTTCAAAGAAAGTAATCCAAAATATTGAAGACTTTATCATGGATTATCATAATAAATCCTGCCCAGTCTTCTCCCTCTAACTTAACTGCTCCTTTAGGGATAGATGACCCATTCCTTATGTTCTCTGTCTTCCACCCAAGATCATTCTATCACAACATCTGAAATCTTAGGCTCATTTTCCTCTGTCCTTATGCTCAATTTCTGAAGGCTTCTCCCTCCTGACTTGATATTGTTGGAAGAATCATACCCTCTGGGCTGTTTTGTTCACACAGACCACGGTTTGGGGGGTGGGCGGTGGTCTGTGTGTGCTCCGCTGTGGAGGCCGTGAATGGGGGGAGGCATCAGATGGGCACACATCCATCTCCACCCACAGAGCAACTGGGCTTTTCACTGATTGCTCCATGCGTGGAGGTAGGTGGAGATGGGTAGGTGGCAGGAGCATGTGCCCACCTACTGCCACTTTTACATGGGTGCTCCCCCATGAGTCCACTGGGTAGACATGCAGGGGAGCGTCTCATGTAAAAACAGCCTTTAGATGACCACCCGCCCCTGCCTGGCAGGGCTGGATTTACAATTGACAGGTGTGGTGCCAAATAGATTTAGGGGACCCTGGTGCTTAGGCTCATACTCCCTGAGTAGCACTTCCATCTAGTCCATCAGAGCAGCTTCCTGTCCCACCTGCTGCTGTCTGACCTCTGGCCTAATAGTGGCAGTGGAACCATGGCAGCCTCTCCACTATACACCAGAACAGTCTGATTACACAGTCGCATGGGTGCTATCTACCCAAACCCTGTTCATGGCTGACTTTCCCTCTCCCACATACCTGTCATAGTGGGCCCCTGCTCAATATGGGCTTGTCGCCAAGGCACTAGTATTGGCACCATTGTAAATCTGGGTCTGGTTCTTCCTCCAGGATACTGGGGAGATTTGCCTGATTCATCGTAGATCTCTGAGAAGACATCTTAAATCAGGGCCAGATCATTGGGAAGACCTCCATTGCCTCCAAGGGCCCAGCACAAAGTCCCCAAGAGGAAAAAGGTAACTATTGTTGAGGTCTATCAAGTCTGGCCTCTGTATCAATAACAGGGTGAGGAGGATGAAGAGGGGATAGATAGGATTTAGGGCAAATCTCTGAAATTTCAGAATGCTTGGGCTACCTCTCCTAAAACTTCAGCCTTTTCCCAAGGATGTTTTTCATAAACCATCTCTTCAGTGAAAAAAGTGTTTCATATCAAATGTTTTCTGTGTGCGTGAATGAGAAGATTTGTTTTTGAAATACACGAACTGGAGCCAAACTTTTCCTGCTCTTTCCAGTTATATCATGTTGCTATCCTAAGGGTTAACGATTGCCTTGCGACTTAATAGCGTGCCTCTTTCCCAGATGGATTCATATTAATCCCAGTGTCTGGCTATGCTAAACAGACAATCTCGCTTTTGACAAGATTCCCATGCGCTAAAGCCATTTCTACCTCAGAGCCTGGCAGCTCATTTTCTCCAGCCCTCAGATAAAGAGCACGGATGTTGAGGACTGAATCCCCACTGGTAAAGCAGCACGTCATGTCAATGTGTTGAATATAGTGCAAAGCGTAAGAGGACCTCACCCAAAGCTCATAGAAATGAATGGGAGGATTTCCATTGATTTCAATAGACGTTTGGGGCTTGCTTTTTACAGGAAACCCATACTGAGATGGATGGTATGGAAACACTAGGGATTGATGCTTAGGGTTTATCCACACAACACTCTTTTAGAGTGGATAGTGGCACAAATCCACATTTTAAGCCAGAGCATTCCAAACTAAGGTCCCAATTGGGACTGAACCAAGTGTGGATGGGGTCATGATCTGGAACTGGTATACTTTGCATATCTTTGTTGATCTCTGAGCTTGCGAAAATGTAGTTAAACCTCTTAAGTGTGGTTACACAGAACAGTGGTTACAAAACTTGCTCCTAAGTGTTGTGTTAAAAATCTTTATCCCTTCCTGTGTTCCTTAACAATCCTTTGTTTTCTGTCATTAGGGAAAATCAGCAACTGTGTGAATGCATTGTTTTATTTTGGGAGAAGGCAAACACACATTAAGGAACAAGTGGTGAGATGGGAGGGGTGGGTGTTGTGCAAATGACCTTTTACAGTATGACCCTTAGAACATTTGATGCTGGTGTAAGTCCTGTAAATGGGACTCACATTTGTGCTATCAGGTTGTGGTGGTGTTTGTCCCAAGTAAGTGCACTTCTCATATGTGTTGCAATTTTGGGGGTTCTGGGAGCAATTATCAAGACTCTGTTTGTTGTATTTCTAAAGCTGCACTCTTACATCAGCAAAAGAAGGTGCATATTTATATCACCCTCCTGTCTCTGTGCCAAAATATTTCTTTAGAAGATTTTTTTCACTTCCCTGCTTTATGTTGTTTTGTTTTGAACAAGTGTTTCCCAAAAGTATTTCCCAGATGTATCATAAAAAAAAAAAAAAGCACTATAGTCTACTCTGCATTGAACTGAGTAATCGGTCCCTCCTGTTGTAGTTTGTAGCCATTGTAGTTTGAAAGCAAAGTTTAGGGAAAAAACATTAGCTAATTAAAAAGACAGTTCCAGTCTCAGCTGGTGTAAATTAGTTCATTTACGGTGATTTCGGTGGAATGATGATCTACATCAGCCAAGGATCGGGCCCTTATACTAACCTGCCTCAATTCCCATCGAAAGAAGTCCCACAATCCTTTTAATAAGCAACATTAGCATTTGATAGAGAAGGTCAGGAGACTCTGCAGATTTTTTGTCTGGGACAAGATTATGAATTTGTTAATATGTTGCTCGAAACAACTCAACCATCAGGCGTGCATATGGGGTTAGCACGCTTTGCTAAGCGTCATTTAGACCTTCAGCTAAAATGCTGCAACAGCCTCTCAGCTGGTAACGCTCAACACAATGCCATCAATGCCAAAGCGCAGTTTCCACCAGCACCTTGTTTTGTTAATATAAACATAGGGTCAAGGATACTCGGATACTGTTGACATCTGTCTGCTGCTGTAAACTCACTGCAACCCAGGAGTGGGGAACCTTTCCTCTCCCAGGGACCACTTTGTAAATTAGTCCAGGTTCTGAGGACTACATAGAAGTTGAGGGTGGGGTGAACCCAGGGAGAGGAGGCTCCAGATCATGGATTTATGGCATGGATCTGTCCCCTGTCCTTGTGTGCATATCCTCATTTCTGCTCCCTTCCCTATGCTCAGTCTTCCAGAGCGTGAGGGTAGGAAGTGTATCCAGTAGCCAGATCCAGGAACCAGAAAGGGGACAAATAAAAAAATTAGCCACAGGCCTCATTTGGCCCCTGGGCCTGATGTTTTCCCACCCCTGCTGTAAACTTCGCTCAGCTGTCCAGGTTTTTTAGCAACTTTTCTCAAACCCCCTCCCAAGGAATATGGTGTATAATCTCTAAGATGTCCTATTACCATAGGACCTGAGCAACCTCACTTTTTAATCTATGTACCCTGGCAGCACTTCTATGTGGTAGGGAAGTACAACTATCCAGAGGATTAGCTAGGTTGGAATAGGCCCTGATGCAGAAGATGGAATGGATCCCCCACTGCATGGGACAGGGGTGTTTGGTGTAGCTATAATTTATGTGCAGAAGGTGCATATGGGCCTCCACACTTATGGTCTCTGGTGCAGCCATATCATCTGCCCGTATATGATAGCTATAGCTACGCCCCTGCAACTGTCTCCCTTCACAGGGCACTAGGAGTGTGCATGTCATTTTCATTATTACAATAACGATAATGAAAATCGATGTTTTCATTATCATTATTGCAATAAGAAAAATGACAAATAATAATAATGAAAATAGAAAGGAAAATAATAATAATAAAAAAAGGGAAAAAACTGAAAAACATATTTCAGGCTATAAAGTTTTTGATTCTTAATCAATGCTGATGACACTTATGGAAATTGTATCCCCAATAGAGGGCACTATTTGTACCAATTTATGAAATGATTAGATAAAGGAAACCGATTTTAGAAGCAATTGAACGTTGTGATTTTAAGAAAAGCTTCATACACATTCATGGGTACAACTTCTTTATCTTCTAACCAATTTGCATGAAACCTGTGAATAGTATGTCCCTGTACAAGCTTAACACTCCTGCCACTTTTCAGAAAGATTGGATTAAGGGTCCTGATGGGATAAGACATTAACTTGAAAATAAATTTTCAGCTGTAACGTTTTTATATTCCATCCTGTTTACAAGACATTTGGCAGGAATGTATCCACCCTGTCATCTCTGCCAAACTACATGGCAATTACATAAAGGGACCCAATTTTATAAGCAATTGAAATTGTTCCCTTGAAGGCCACTATTCAGATCAATAGCAGCACATGCAGTGCCAGTCAAACACAGGCACCTGGCATGGCAGGGGGAGGGAGGCTGTAGGAGGAAGGATTGGGAGCAACCCAAGAGACTGACAGACACATTCACTGGCCAATTACTGCATGCTTCCAGCTTTACAGGACCAATCAGTAGTGGCTTCGAGGCAGGCATAGGAGGCGGCCCTCAGGCAGGCATAGAAGGGACATAACTGGGACTTTTGGGATAGCATCCCAGCAATCAGGAGACAAAGAGCGCATTCACACATACATTAAAATGCTGCTTTTCCTAAATGCAGTCAATTTCAAAATGCTCTTAAATAAATCCGTGCACTAGTCACGACACTGACTAGGCTAGTCAGTGTCATGTCAGTTACACAGTTTCCCGCTTCCCTCTCCTCTCCGTCCTGGAGAGGGGAGAGGAGTGGAGCTGGAAAGCGGAGTGCTGTGTAACTGACATGATACTGACTAGGAGCAACAACATTCCGACAAGAGGATTTATGCAGGTCATTTCAAATGCACGCTTGTAAAGGTAGCTTTTGGCTGCCCCTCAATGCACTGGAAAAACAAGCGGAGGAACTGCTAAATAAGATCATGGAGTCTTTCCATCATTCTAATATGCAGGGGGGGAAGCACCGATTTAATGTATGTGTGAATGTGCTCATAGTTTACACATCCAGGCTGGTCAATTATCATCATAATCCCACCCTGCAGCACTGTGACAGAGGACAACAGAGAATCTCTATTGGTTCTTTCCTAAACAGATGCTTCTGACTTCCCCATAACAAGTGGGGGAGAGGTTTTGGGATGGTTACAGCACAGAATGAGGATATTTGGTTGACGTTTCTGCTGGCTAATTGGCATCACAAACCAATCTTATACCACAGTGACACGTAAGAGAATCCCTGGCATAGGCTCTTTCTCTGCATATGCTGTGCAGGCATATAAAATTGGGACCCTTTATCACATCTTTCTGATATTTGGCAGAGATACTTCAGAAAGTGTGATATAGATCTCTGCCACATTTCTTGTACACTAGTTGGACTACAAAGATGTTACAGTCAGACATACATTTATAAGTTACTTGCTTATACCACCAAGACCCTTTATCCAATCCTTCTGAAAGTTGTCAGAGATAGTAAATATGGGAAGGGATATAAACGTGCCAAGTTTCATCTATATTAAATGTGAGGTAAAGAAGTTACAGATAAGAATTTATAAGAAGATTTTTTGCAAAATAATATAATTCAACTGCTTATAACATTGGATTCCTTTATTCAATCTTTTTGGAATTTGGTATATGTAATGCCTTCCATTGGAGATATAATCCTGCCATGTCTCAGCCAAATATAATAAAAAACAAAAAAGGTGAAGCCTAAAATGTGTTTTCCATTGAAAGAAATGGAAAACAAAAATGAAAGCAAAAACAAAAATGACAATTTGATATTTATGAAAATGAATATGACAGATTTAAATAACAAAAATTAAAAACAAAAACAAAAAGCACATGGGCCTCTGGTGCACACCTCTACAGGGCACAGAGGGACCACACGGCTTCCCCAGGTCACACAGAATGACCGTGACAGAAGATGGAACTTGAAATCTTTGTCCCCTAGGCAATTCCTCTTCTCTTCTGATACCATTATAGGTAGACAACTGGTGCTGGAGGAAATAAGCAAGCTTTTGGGCCACACAGAACCCTTCCTCAGGCTTGTAGCATAGCCAGTAGAAATATTGTCCAGGGTCCCCCTGAGTCTAACACAGGAGCTCCTCCTTTCCTCCATCCTCACACTGGATGACTTGTGATGCACCTTTATGCATCTACACACAAATTGATGTGATGATGCAGCAGCAGGCACCAGCATATCTCTCATTCCCGATTTCACACCTCTTTTATTATCTGTCCCGCAGCTGTCCTGGAAAACTGCTGTAAAGTCCCGGATTAAAAAGGGAGGTGAGAGGGAGAGCAATTTGCAAGTCTTCAGTGGCACAGTGGGTATCTTCAGACAGATGCGGGACTGACCACCCCCAGGCCTGCTCATGGGGTGGCCAGCCACACATCCTGTGCATCTAGCCCTGCCTGCATTGGGTTTACATGGACCCAGCAGCTGCCGTGGTCTGTAGTCTGCCCGCGCAGCACTCCTCCTCCACACCACAGAGTTGTGGCAGATCGCCTGATGCTCTAGGCTGCTGCCTGCAGCTCTATGGTGTTGCCCATGGCAAACCCTGGCTGAGAGTGGAGCTACAGCAGCCATCCACCGATCACACGGACAGCAGCGCCATCTCCAGTCGGTGCCCCAGGTTTGGGTGGCCCACTCTGTGGGTGGTGCTCTGGGATGTTCTGGAGCACAAGTGGCCTATGCTCCACCTGCACAGCTGGCAGGCCATCTTTAGCTAGACAGCTCTCCCAGGGGTGAGGCGTAGCAGAGGCGTGGCCAATGTCTGTCTAAAAGCACCCAATGGGTTGAATTCTTCAGCCTTAAAGAGCCGGACTGGCCAACTAGTTTGTCCCAGGCTAGTTCAGGGCAGCCCCTCCCAAGGAGAGATAAGGGATTCTCTATTGTTCTCTCTGACTCATTAATGACTCTTCTCCTTTCAGGGAGAAGAATAGGGTTTCCTCACACCTGGGAGAAAATGGTCAATTTTTGGAATTAAAACAACAAACAACAACAACATGTCCATTAGAGAGCAATGTAGAACTATGAATTTTAAGCATTGCTCTTGAAAAAAACAGCTGGCCAAGGGTTCACACCTGGCCTCTGTAAGTGGCTAATGTTGTGATTAACTTTTAAAAATAATAACAAAAATTTTTGAATCAGTTTCTATTTTAGGTAATGGGCTATTGCTAATACTTGCCCATAAGAAAATCCTCCGTACATCTCATCTGTCAGTGGGTCCTTTTAAATAAGACAACCGCATGCATGGACACCCACCGGCCACATGGGGGAGCACTTGTGTGAATTTGGTGTGTGGGGGTGCATCCTCCCATGAACCATGCACTGCCCAACTGCATGGGGCACCCCATCTCATTTAAAAACACCAAAAGAATCCACACAGGAAAAATGGCTGGAGTGGGAGAAAAGATTTTTTGTCAGAAGGAGGACTGTATAAACTGTAAAGCTCACTGGATAGGGGAGTGGGGAGACCAAGTAGTTAAGGGAAATGCTGTGACAGAGGTCGAACATAAAGGCTGGCAGGACATGAGTTTAAGCCTGGCTTATGAGTGAGGTTGTTAAAGTTAAGTCCTTTAACTTTTCTAAGACTGCTTTCTTTTTTAAAAAAAGTGTTTTTAGCCCAGCCTCATAGTTGAGTAATAGACTACTCTGAATTTACATACACATTCACATTTTATGCAGATTATGACCCACATTATCCGGAATTTTGAGAGTCACTGTCCCACATTTTAGAGTCCAGGGGTTGAGAAGTATGGTCAGCAGGGGTGTGTGTGGTGGGGGTGGGGGTCTAGGGAGGTTTGGGGGGGATGGAATTCTGCTATTCTCCAGACCCAGTTCACTTTTCATTTAGGAATGAGCCTTTTGATTTAGGATTTGAACCATTAAGCTGGATGAAAAGCAAATGTAATAACTGCCACTTAATGCAATCTTAAAACTTTAGAGAGCTTTCAGGGCAGCCATGTTGAGATATCCAGAAATTGGTGTAGGGAGGCTCTAGTAATCCCTTGAAAAAATGTATCACATTTAACTCACTTAGGGCAGGGGTGTGTGTGGTGAGGTGGAGACCGGTTCAACTTAAGTCGAACTTGCTTAACTAGAATTACCTTTTACATGCATTCCATTTTATATCCATAGTTACTGACACTAAATAAACAGGAAGATGAGACAAGTTGGTTGTGTTACCAACAATCATGTGAACATCCACGTGCACAAGTATTTGCAATACTTCTAGCATACATGTTTGGGCAAGCAAAATAATTGCTTTTTCGGTATTGTAGAAATTAAAAGTAGACAATTTAAAGATATTTTTTCACTTAGCTCTACTTCTGTGGAGACTATATAGCTAGCTATTAATAGAATGAAAACTTTCAGTCACTTTCCAGAATTTCATTAACAATTCTGTCTTTCCTATCTGTCATCATCTCTATTCAGTTCTGTCAGTATTTCCATGACAGAATTAATCCTAAAGAGAAAAGGTATAAAAAGCATGTTCTAGGACAAGATATTCTGTAGGAAGGCCTCAGTTCCAAACAGAGCTGAGGGTAGCTGCTACAGACAATGCAAGGTCTGTTGCAGTGTCAAGACAGATAGAGTATGGCCGTATTTAAACAGACTGTGTGGGTGGGGGGGATGGGTGTTCACTGGCAGTGGGTGGAGGTGGGTGTGCGCCTGTTTCCATGGGTGCACACCGACCTCCACCCATCTCCACCCACGGAGACTCCTCTGGTTTGCTGGATGGCTCCGTGGGTGGGTGATGGGTGGAGGTGGGTGTTGCGCAGGAGCGCACATGCACCCCCCCACTGCACGTGGTGTTCCCACAGGTTCACACCCATCCCCCACCCACTGTCGCAGCACTTACATGGATGCCCCCCCCACTGCACACCCACCTACACACCCAGTGGGGTGTATGTATGTACGTCCATGTAAAAATGGCCTGTGTTTGAATCTCTTTCTTCCCTACACCGGGGTAGAAATAGGAATGTTCTTTAAGTAGTTTTCTGTCTAATGGAAGTTTATGGGTGTAAAAACTTTGAAAATAAAGGGTTTTGTTTCTAATTCCTAGTTCAGCACATCTGTGCCTAATTAACTCATTTAACAGCTACCCATTATCCCTTCTTCAATAGTGGTTTGGAAGTAGTGCTGTGCCTGTGTTATAGAGTAAAAACACATAAGATGATGGCCTGCTGTGGCCCACTTTGGCCTGCGGTAGGGATGGGCGAGCACAGTTCAGATGTTCGGAGTTCAGACCGAACTTGGTCTGTTCAGATGTCCGAACCGAACTCTCAAATGACTGAACAGTTCAGTTGTGTTCGGATGAGTTTGGGGGCAGGAAAACCGTCTTTCCAGGGCCAACAATTAGGTTTCGGTTTTGATTTCGTTTTGGTTTCGCTATTTTTGAATGTTCGGCCAGGTTCGGTCAAACCGAACTCGGCTGAACTGAACCATCGAACCCGAACTTGGGTTTCGAACCAAATGACCGACCATCTGAACTGCGTTCTGTTAGCCCATCCCTAGCCTGCAGGCCACTGGCACGTCTGTTGAGGCGCTGCCAGATGTTGGCCTGGTATTGCCCTGGGATGTGTTGGCAGTGAGTCAGGGCTATGACCTTGGAAAACCTCCCAAGTTACAGTCCGGGTTATGTTTATTGTGACCTGCCATGGCCTGACCCGGATCAGGTCTGCAATGGGAGGGTGCCATGATAGCCGTCATTGGCCACTGTTGCTGTTCATCATGGTGGGGGTGGGGGACTGGGAGCACCCATTTGTTGTGCTTCGTGGCTATACCCAGGCTGTGCAGCTGGTGGGATGGCTCCCCAGCCACGGTCATGTGTGTCCAGAACCCCGACCAGACACAGACCTTGTTGCCCTGGATGGTGCACCACCATCACATATGTTTTTACCCATAGATAGCACATGTGTTCAAGAACAGTCTTTAACTTTGTGAGGTTCCCAACCTTTTGCCAGATGAATTTCTGTAGCAGCAGAACCAATATGAAACAAAAGGTTTTTGAACAGGGCTTTTTGAAGGGAGTGCGTCCTTCCCCTCCTCTCAGATGACCTGGTAATTTTCCTAAACCAGGGGCCCAGGACTGCTTCCATGAGGGGACATTCCAAATCTGTTTGCTATTTAATAAGCTCAGCACAGCAGCATAATAAAAGGCAAGGGACCGCTCCAGATAGTTAACAAAATGTCAGATTTCATGTACGTCAAGCAGATAAATGCAGGCGGATACATGAAACCACACCAAACACACCGTCGTTTACATGAATTATTACTGGGCCTGAGACTCCTGAGAAGGCAGGCAAAGTGCAGGGTAATCAAGAAGGAAAGGAGCCTTCTCTTTGTGGAGGCCCGTCATTTGGAGACTTAATATAAGGACAAAGAGGCTGCTGAGGAATCACGGAATACATGGTCCTGTCAGCCTCTCTCCCTATGTCCTATTCAAAGTGGAAGCACCCAGAAAGACAATCTGGCCATGGGATTTCAACATACCGTAAAAGTGGTGCATATGGTTAAGAACAGAATGAGACCTGAAATCCTGGTGACCAAGGACAGTGGCAAGGACCAGGGCCAACCTTAAGCAGGGCCAATAATGCCCATGGCCAGGGCCCTAGGGATGGAGGGGGCTCCATGGAGAGGCCAATCCTGGTAGTCTCAGGATCAGAACTTCTGAGACCCTGGGACGGGCTATTTTTGTTGGCCCTCTCCTCACCTGTGACTCTCAATCTTGGCATGGCTGCCACTCTCAATTTTGGAAGCCCTCCCTTCACCGTAGGGTGAGGGAGCAGGGCTCCATAGGAAGGTGTTAAAGGGTTGGGGATATGGAAGGTAAGACTATGCCCCCCACCCCTGCATTTTATTTTTGACATGGGCCCCACAAATTCTAAGCCCAGTGCTGGTGGGGACCATGACCACTGATTTGTTCTCTCCTGTTTACCACGGAATGAGGACAAAAAATTTATACTGTTAGTTGCCTAATGAGAGCCACTGGAAAGTGTGGTCCAAGTTAAATGTCAGCTCTTACTGGGTGGTTGTGGGTATGTTGCTTCTCTCAACTGCAGACTCTGACTGCAAGAGTGGTATAGTTAGGCCCTTGGAGTGTGGGGCTCCTTCTTTTCCTCCTAGGTGCTCATCCACTTCTAATGCAGGTGTGGGGGCCACTGCGGGGACAGCCACCAGTCCCTCTGAGAGCCCTGATACAGGATGCATCAGCTCCTCTGAGTGCCCTGCTCCCTGATACTTTGGATGTTTTCATAGGGACAACACCCTGGCCTACCTCACCCCCAGGAGGGCCGTCTATTTAATGGTGGCCCGCCAGATGTACAGGCAGAGCAGAGGTGAGGCAGGCTGTCTCTGCTCTGGGGCTGCCACACTGGCAGTACTGTCCAGAGCATCCACCAGCAGAGTGGGCAGCCCAACCCTGGGTCACCAGATGGAGGTGGGGCAGCTGTCCATCTGCTTGGTGGATGGCTGCTGCAGCCCCGCTCTTGGCCAGGGGTTGCCCTGGGCAATGCCATAGAGTTGTGGAACAATGTGCTCACAACTCTATGGTATGGGAGAGGTGAGTGTTGCATGGGTGGACTGTGGGCTCTGGCAGCCACTGCATTGTTTAAACTTGACCCAGGCTGGGTTGAAAGCTGGCAGATGCAGGGGAATACCCCTGGATCTGCTCTAGGGGGTCAAACCCCTGTGTTCTTGTGAAAACACCCTTTGAGCAGGAAGGAGGACAGAGGGTGTGATTTGGGGTAGGGTTTCTTGGAGGGCAGGGTATGAGGTCAGGGTATGAGAAAGTCAACAACTGTGTGTCCAGATAGACCTGCCTGTGGTCATGTAGCGAGTCAGTGGCAGAGCCATTGTGCTCCAAAGGCTGATTTAAATGCTTTAGCAACCACAAGACCATCTTAAGCCAGCAGCGTATTGGAAATGCAAGGACTGTGAGATCATTGCATCCATTTGCCCAATGCAGAGTTTACAGAGGAGTGTGAGTAGCTAATCATCAATAAGCAGGCAGGAAGCATACTTAAGCTTAAGTAGCTTTATTAGGAAATACATGTAGGATAGGAAAGGCCTACATCTATGCTAAGTCCTAAGACTAGGTGTGTTCAAGAGGGAGGAAGGAAGCTCTCTGAGACACAAAGAGATGAGAAACCTCCTGGGGGAGGAGATTGACCAATCAGGTCCTGACAGGAGTAGGACAGATAGGATGGGGGAAGGGTTCCCTGATCTGTCTGTCTACTCCTGGTGTTTCTAGCAAACAAACAGGATGAGGTGCTTAGGGGGGGATGCAACCAAAGGAATGTATTTCCAACACTGCGTGTGATGCATTCATAAAGCAGCGTCTAGGAATCCATCAGGGCAGCTGCAACATAGAAACATTTATTTATTATTGTGGACTTAGGGTGTTTGTGCGAGCAGATGCAATTTAGGCAGAACCCTCAGTGCCCTTAGTGCCCTTGTCCAGTTCTCACTGCAGCCCTTAGTGACAACATTTCTAACTTGGGTACCACTGTGTGGTGACTTTTCATGGGAAAAAAAGAGGAAATGGCAAAGAAAAGAAAAAAAAAAGAGAGAAATATTTGCAACCGTAAAAATGTCTTGGCCAGCCTTGAAAAAATTAAGGCTAATTGAAAGATATGATTTATCTCTGATGAAGTTTCCAGTACAGGGAGTGGTTGCAATATGAGTAAGTGTTTTCAAAGATGTTTTGCCTCATGCAATTGACGGTGCCTGCAAAGATGATATGTTGTATACGAGTTTTCTCCGGAGCCACAGCTGGCTCTGACGCTCTTGCTGAAGCTACTCTGCAAAGCAGGCCCGTGAGAATGCTCAGTGGACATAGGCCTGAGGCGTGTGGTGTATAAGCCCTGTCTGCCTTCAGGAGCAAAAAGAGGTCCAGTTTTTTGGTGGATGGTAACATAGACGAGGAAAGCGATTGGCTAACTTGCCAATGGCCTTTGCAATTGTGAAGAAAGGAGGTAGCAAAAGCTGCCCATAAAAGTGGCCTCAGAACCAAATTTATTGCAGTGAGGAAAGAACATATTGTGACTGACTCGAAACAGAGTAAGCAAGACTACCCTGCAAAAAAATAAAATAAAAATAATAATAAAAAATCCAAACCCACACTGTTTATTAAAAAATAAATCCCAAGACAAATCACCACAATATCTGCTCCAAGTACTCAACTCACAGATGCCAGTTTTAAAAACTAACCCAACCCAAACGCCCCCAAATCTTCCATCCGCAGCCTTCTCCTCTCCCTGTAAAACACATTGAACAGTCGTCTGCTGTGCTCGCGCTCCCCAACAGGCACGGGACGATGTCACTTTACAAATAAGATCTCACTTCACTTTGCTGGGTTCATCTGCTGCCAAGCTCATAAGCAAGGACTCTCATAGTGACATCAGAGAGAGCAGGAGCAGCGTGGGGAGTCTGAGCAGAAGAGACAGCAGCCCGGGGTGTTGGTGGAGGAAAGATTTTATTGTTGTTGTTGCTGTTTGATTAAAGTCGCTGTACTCAGTCCACATCTGGAGTGCACAGGCTCTGAGGATATTTGGGAAGAGTGATTGCTTTGTTTGTGTCTCTCATTGTCCCTGAAATTCTGTAAAAAGTATAACATGGTTGCTTTAAGACGAGAACACAACTAGTGTTGTGACAGCCCAGACCAACACAAAAAGACTCATCTCTTGAATCCCAGAAACCCTGACCTAATGCCTGAATATCAAAGCCACCCCCAAGTCTAAATCCGTACATTTAGACCCCAAACTGTACCTCCTTACTAGCCTCCACCAATGCATCCTTGGAGGCAAAGAATACAGGCCCCATCTGAGAGCCAGCCAAGCCACCTTGGACCTTTTCCAGGGACGGAACTAATGTTCCCTCTAATTCTACCCTCTCCCCCAGAATGCAGAGTGCTTTGTGGAGTGTACATATTTCATAACTACATACCAATAGCACAAAAGCACCTGACTCCTTATCTGCATATTTTTGCATGTAAACCCATGCAAACTTTAAAACAGCCCACTGCCTAACATTGGGTGAAAACAGACATGACTCTAACCACCCTTTAACCACCCTTGGTGGTCATTAATGCATGTTGCAGGGCTGCATAGGGCACCAATACAGCCCTGCAACATGCATAAATAACCACCAAGGGTGGTTAAAGGGTGGTTAGCATCATGTCTGTTTTCACCCATTGACTCTAAAACCCTTCCTCAGGCATAGTACTTTCAGACTTAATCTTCACTTCTCTCCCTTTTAAGGCTGCACCACCATTGTATCACTATTATATTATTGTACTATTTTATTGTATTTTATAGTGTAGTATTGTATTGTATTATACTTCTCTCCCTTTTAAAGCTGTGTACCACTATTGGCCACTTTTAAAATTCAGCAAGTAGAGAAGGACTAATGCACTGTCTAAGTAGCTGTTTGGCTGAATAAGGAAAAGTAGCAGGATGGTTGTAAGGCTAAAGTGTGGGGCTGAAGTGCTAGTATCCTGGGTTCTATTCCTCAGAGCAGCCTTTTATCTGTAATCTTACTGGTAAAATGAAATAGCAGCAGTTCCTTACCTTGTATGAATGAATGAATTTATTGACGGCTTTAGTTTTCGCTATGGCCCACATATACAAACAAACAAACAAACAGAATAATACGAGTGTAAGATACAAAGAAATTATTAAATAGGCAGTTAATTAATTACAAGTAAATAAATAATCTTTCCATTCGACAAAACAGCCAATCCGATAATATGACCATTTATATCTAAACATCTCATGCTTGCATGGAATTATATGCCTATGCAAGCTAACAATTCAGAAATTGTAAAACCAACCTTGAATACCTTGAGCAGCACTGAACAAAGCATTTAGCAGATAAATACCTGCAGGGATAAGAAGAATAGACTAAAAGTCCATCTCTTAGGCTGTATTTAATACTGCCTTAATGCCCTTAAGTTTTACTTTAAGTTCCGTCCTTCTTTTCATTGATAACCAGAGGAATGTTGCTATAGCAACCATATCCTCTGTGTTAGACCAGGTGAGTAAAAATTTGTAACATTTGTCTGAGGCAATATCCATACCTTCTTTCAGCAGGGGACAGAACCAGGTAACCCTCAGAACATCATAGCAAGGGAAGTGCTCAACTGTCTCAGTCTCACCCAGACTGTAAGTACAAACACGAAGGTCATAGGCAAGGTGAGCATAGCGGTCTTCAGTGACTGCAGTCCGGATAAGCTGAAACTGCAAGAGCATATAACATCTACGCAAATTCCCATTAATGATCTTATCCAAATATGGTTCAAAGGATACAGAATTTTTGATTTGAGCCTGTCTCCCTATGTCTCCCGTTCTAGCTAAAAATTCACTTTTGATAGCTGTTAAATGTTTCCCCACAAAATATTCAAAAGAGAATCCTATCTGATTTAGGAGAAAGGCAAGGTAGCGCAACCAGGGATATGTTCTTAAACCTGGATGGGTTAATTCTTCCTTTAAACATTGGATGGGGAGAGCAATCTCCTGCTGGACCAAAAGTCTCAACCAAAATCGAACAAAAGATATCTTGGATAAACTTTCAATATTAGTCAAACC
>QEPC01002813.1:444321-458381 GCA_003113815.1 Sphenodon punctatus
CAGCTGGGTATGCCGTGCAGCATCAGCCCCGCACGGGCGGCCGGGGAGGGGGTGTAGCGATTGTTTTTAGGGAGGACTGGCCTGTTAGGAGGTATCCAGTGCGGGAGATTATGGGTATAGAGGTCCTGCACGTGGTGTTCGATTTGGCTGGGGGCAAGCTAGGGGTGCTGCTGGTGTACCGGGCCCCTTCCTGCCCGGCGGCATCCCTTGCCGCTCTAGCAGAGCTGGCCTCGGAAGTGGTGTTGGGCTCCTCCAGGACCTTGGTTCTGGGGGACTTCAACATTCACGCCGATGCCGGCCTTGTGGGGGTGGAGCGAGAGTTCATGGCCGCCATGGCAACCATGAACTTGCCCCAGGAGGTTACCTGCCTGACCCACGTGGGGGGACATACCCTCGACCTGATCTTCAGCTCTGGTCTTGAGGCGGGGGGTCCGGTTGTGGGGGAGGCTACAGCAGTGCCCTTGTCGTGGACGGACCATTATCTCCTTCAGGCCAGTCTGGCCAAAATTGGTGTTGGGATTGTTATGGTGCGTACACATAACGGCCAAACTCATGCTTAGGGGTTTTGACACCTGATCTTTGTTATGTCTAAAGACACCCCTTGACTGCTGAAACACAAATGTAGGTCATATTTAGTAATTTTATCAGGGGTGAAATTCTGGTCTTCGGCACAGGAGTGAAGTTAAGGACTTCTGTATGGAGGGAGGTGTCAGGGCCAGCCTTGGGTGGGGCAACTGCCCCAGGCCCTGCAATGGGAAGGACCTCAGAGAAGTGACTGTACCAGGGCCAAGAGCCACCCTCAGGAGCAGGAGTGGCAGTGAAGCCTTCCTTGACTTTCATCAACAGATTCCTTCTGCTTCTGTCTCTAAGGCTCCTGCTGGAGTCTGGCCTCCCCAGTCCAAGAGGTTCCTTGGGCTAGTGACAAGGTCCTGGTGAGAGCTTCAGGAATGGTGGATTGAGAACATACATGCAAAGAACTGGATACAGTACAGCAGGCAGGCACCATTCCAGGAAGCAGAGCTTTCAAGAACCGGTTAGTGTGTGGGGTTGTGTAGAAAACTTCTAAGCAATATCTCTCAGACATTCTCTGCCTGTGACCTGACCATGCTTCAAAGACAAGAGGGCAGTGTCTCGCTGCCTGCTGCCTTGGCAATGACCACAGGTTCACAAGTGTTCAGACCTGCCTTGGATCAGAGAGGAGGTTGCTCGAGGCTGGCGACACTGGCAAAGACGTCACCTGGATGTACAATATATTTTCCAAGGAGTGATGTGACTTGGCAGGGATGGACTCTATTCAGAGTAGCACTGAGTGTGACTTTGCTCTTGGAGGCACAGAGTATGTCTGCAGAGCAGCACGTGCCAGGGGAAGGAATGAGACGGACTAGAAGGGATATGCAACAGGGGCACCTAAGCCCCTGCACTGGGTGACACCCAGAGTGGGGACATGGTTGCAGCATGTGGGCTTTTGATAGGGTTACCAACTCTTTCTGGGCTTTTGCCTGGAGGGGAAAAGGCCACATTGACTAAAGGGCCAACACACCTATTTCTTATTAACCCCATTCCTTATGGAACAATGTGATGTCATGATAAAAGCTGAAATGGTACTCACATATTTAATTTTATTTATTTATTTATTTATTCGCATTTATACCCCGTCCCTCCTGAAACAGCTCGGGGTGGCTAACAATATCAAAAATAAAAACACAATTATAAAACATTTTTAAAACACTCATAAAATCAACAAAGCATGGCTAGGGAGCATAAAAGTAATACAATAAATAAATAAGGGTGGAGGGGATAAAAACCCCATAACCCCCCTCCCCCCTCCCAAAAGGCCTGGGCGAACAGCCAGGTTTTGCAAATTTGCCGGAATGTTAAAAGGCTTGGGGCCAGGTGAGCTTCCTCCGAGAGGGAATTCCAAAGGCGCGGCCCGGCCACCAAGAATGCCCTCTCCATTGTGGACCCCCCCGCTTAACATGAAGGGGTAAACCTGTCAGTACTTCAGTAATTGAACCAACGTAGTATTGTCGGGTATTATACATCATCATTTGAGACAATTGGCCTTGGGTTGCTGCTTTGGCATCTGAGGGGTGTTGCTGGTGTGACAGGAGCCGCTGGTTGGTGGTTTGGGTCATACCTAGATGGGCAGAGTCAATCAGTGGTGATGGATAGTGATGCATCATCCCCAAGAGAACTGAAATGTGGTGTTCCTCAAAAATTCTGTTCTCTCATCCATGTTGTTCAATGTATACGTGCAACTCTTTGGGGATGTCATGTCTAAGCATGGGGTTGAGTATTCAGTATGCTGATGATACACAACTGTGTATCTCTAGCCTCATCATGAGCTCTGTCACCTTGGCTTCTGCCTTGGAGGAATGCCTGAACTATATAGCTGACAGGGTCTGTCAGAGCCACCTCATGTTCAATCCGGGGAAGACTGAGGAGATGCTGTGAGGGAGGGGTAGATTGTTTTTAAGAATGTGCTACCATCCAGGTCCCTGAATGGTCCAGGCTATATTCGAGACTTGCGCCTGGAGTCTCACCCTGATTGTTATCTGTGCTCAGATATCATCCGTTGTTTGGGGATCGACCCCACCATTGCTCCTTAAGTCAGCAGGTGATCAGGCCTTTGCTGTGACAGTTCCCTCAGTGTGGAACTTGCTCCCCTCAGACGTTCATCTCAGTTCTCCCTCTTCACCTTTAAAAAGCTCCTGAAGAGCTATTTATTCACCAGGTGCTTCTAGGATCTGATACTGGAGCCCCCCCAGTGTATTCTGTCCTCCATCTTTGGCCCTTTTTACATGAGACGCTCCCAGGCATGGACACTCATCGTCGTCCATGCTGGGGAGCATCCCATGTAAATGTGGAGGTGTTTGAGTGTGCACTCCCGCAACCCACGCATCCTCACCTCACCCACTACGCACAGAGTAACTGGTGAAAACGCAGGTTGTTCCATGCGTGGGGATGCGTGGGGGATGGGTGTGCCCCCATCTGCCCCCGACCTCCCCATGCTGCCCCTGCAGCAGCATACCCATGGACCCCACCACCACGACTCATTTATAAAAGGACTTGTCTTCTACCTTCCCCTTTTGAATGGTTTTAAATGGATTTTATATTGCTATTGTATTTTATGATTGTGAAGCACTCTGAGTGCTATGTGTGGGTGTGAGGGGTGCAGTATAAAAATATAATAATTATTATTATAATTACTAAAAGGTACCCATTTATTGCTTGATGACTTACCATGCTTCTGTTGCTGAGTTGCCATTTGCGCATTTCCATGCAATTTTCCATTTCTGGCTAGTTCTGTCTGCACATTATCGATCTTTACCCCAGCCACAAGTTTGCCTCCTAACACAACCCACAAGACAAATTGGAGGTCACTGCTCTTATGAATTTAAAGAAGGGAGGAGGGAGATTTAAAGTGATTGGATAATATGGAGTATCCAAGCAATGGAGGAAAACCTAGAAACGGTAAACTGGAAACCATAAATCACTAACGGTGAAATGGAATGCTGGTAGCCCGATAATGGTATTGCCTGGAATTTTGGGTTGTCAGCTGCTTGACTTGATAATTATTCCCCAGCTGGGCAATGAGTAAGCTGCTTGAAATTGTGAGTGTTACTCATGAGTAGGAAATCTACTACCCATCTGAGTGCTAATCATGATGTTCCAAAGGGGAGGGGACCATGTTGGAAAAGGGTCAGGACGGTCATGTCTCTTTCTGGGAAAGTCACTATGGCCCATTTTCTTTCTGATGGAGCTGCCTCTCGTTGCCCTCAGAAGCCCCAATTTCTCCAGGTTACTGGGGGCATGATGACTGGCTTGGAGAAATCCAGACAGACCCCAAAGAGGTGGCAACCTTAAGGAAATGGAGCAAATTGGCAACCCTACTCAGACCCACATGCAGACACATACTTATGGAACTCCCTTCCCTCAGAGGTTCATCTAAGCCACAGTCTACCCATCGTCTGAAAGCAATGTAAGACTTTTTTGTTTGACCAGGCATTTGGCAGGCAGGAATAGAGTTGGGATGGGGCTTTTAAAGGGGATTTTAAAAATATGATCTTATATATCTGTGTATGTTGTAAGCCTCCTGAGCCTTAGGGGAAGGGCAGGGTATAATTTTGAATAAATAAAAAAAAAATTGTGATGGCATGGCTTTAATTCCAGTCCTACTGTTCCTCTCTCCTGTAAGATTAACTCATGGTGCATTTTAAGACCTATGGATTGAACGTGCTCATTATTACAAACACATACAATAGAGAGAGGGATCCAATCTGCCCTCTACTCATTGTGATCGGTTATGCTACTCCTGGAAAAAGGAGGCTATAATCTGGCAGCATCTGGGCCAACGATTCTGTTTATTCACTTATGATTAGAAAGCACTTTTAAAGTGCTGATTTGCCCCCATGCCATGAAGTTCATTCTTTGCAGATAAGGAGAAACAGACTCCAGCATAAACAGAAACAAACTTTTTGCACCACTGTGCTGCCAAAAAAAAGACCTCTGTATAAAAAAGAAAGCAATTATTTATTTATTTCTCAAAGTAAAGGTTACAACAATATTTGGTTTGAAAAGAAAGTGAGAACAACTCAGAGGGCATTTATTTAGCAACTCTTACAGTGCGAGTGTGTGTGTGTGTGTGTGGAAAGTACCTCAGAATGAGTCAGCAGCACAGCATTAACTCAACGTGATTCACCCATCGAGGCTCCTTTGGGCTGGTGCTCAGGAAGTATTTGCACTGGCTGTTAGTGTTTTTTCTCCTCTGGCTCTCGGCAGGCTGCTGGCTAAAGTTATCTACTCGTTTGCAGTCTGCCTTTGGCTAGCGGCTGCCAGGTAAAGAAGAGCCTCTCTGGGAGTTATGCTGTGGATTTCCCAGCTACATGGTTGGTTGGTCTCTAAACAGAGCTGAAACCGGTAGAGCATTTGTTACCCGTGGGTAATACCTGCATTTTCAAGTCACCTATCGACTGCCTGGTCAATGTCTGGATGTTGGGCACCTGCTGACTTGAACGCCCCCCCCACAATAGGCTATTGCTGCTACCGATGTACCAATTTACCGCTTTACTGATCAGAACAATGGTCAATCAGGCCAGAAAGTAAAAAAATTGGCACGCAAACCAGTAAATCAGTACCTTGGGTAGCGTATCGGACGTATCGTTACTAAGCGGGTACTGATAAGTACCCAATTTCAATGAGTATATCCACTTGTGTGGGTACTTGCTTCAGCCCTCTCTCCAATGCATATCCTGTGCTTGTTTGGCCACAAATTTCACCCCCTTTCCCCTAAGTATAATTATTTTATTTATTTATGTATTTATTTATTTGTTTATTTATTTGTTTATTTATTTATATTTATATTTTTAACTTGCCCATCTTGCAGAAGCAACTCAGGGAGGCTTACAAATTCAAAATAAAGCAACAGTCACAATATAAAATATAAAACACATAAATAAATAACAATATAAAACTGCAAAAAAAACCTGACATTGTGCATAAGAAAAAAAAATACCCCCCCCCCAACCCAACTAACCCCTCCTCCACCAAATGCCTGGTGGAAGAGCCAGGCCTTACAGTTTCGTCGGAAGGTGAGGAGAGTTGGGTTGAGGCGAACCTCCTAAATGTAGAGCTGAAATGAATATCAGCTGTGGCAAACTATGTATCCAACAAATTCGCCTACTTCAAATGGATTCCAGCAAAGCAGATATGAAGTGCCATTTTGCTTCTGCTTTGGTTATTTCGGTTATTGGGAAATATTTGAAAGTTCGTCTAAGCCTGAGTCTGCCCATCTTCCAGAAATGAAGGTAAGACCTTTCTGTAGGGCCAGGTTTGGCAGGCAGGGTTAGGGTTGGGTGGGATTTTTTTGGGGGGTGGGATTATTTTATTATGTTATTTATTTTATTTTTTCAATTTGTATCCCGCCCCTCCTGTGAACAGCTCGGGGCGGCTAACAAGTTCATCATAAAAACAATTTATAAAACAAAATACTAAACGATCCATAAAAACACTACAATAAAACAGGCTGGGATGATAATGATAAATAAATAAGGGTGGGGGAAGATAAAACACCCCCTAACCCACCCACCCCCTCCCCAAAGGCCTGGGCGAACAGCCAGGTCTTACAAATTCGTCAAAATGTCAAAAGGCTTGGGGCCAGGCAAGCTTCCTCCGGGAGGGAATTCCAAAGGTGCGGCCCAGCCACCGAGAATGCCCTCTCTATTGTGGCCCCCCACATAACACGGGGGACCTCGAAGAAGGCACTCCTGGTGGACTGAAGGAGCCACTCTGGGGCGTGGAGGGCGAGGCGGTTCCTGAAGTATGAGGGTTAGGGAAAGGATGGGTGTGAATTAAAAGGTTTTTAAATTGATTGTTAGCCACCCTGAACCTTAATTGGAAGTGTGACGTATAAATTTAAATAATTAAATATATTTAATTTGGGTATTTCAGTTACTTCAGTATTTCACATACCAAAATATTTTTTTTTTTAAATTTCAGTTTTTCATTTACTCTTCCCTGAAAGCTCAAGGTGAGCAACAACTAAAAAAGAATATAAATGTAAAATATGAAAACAAACCCCATAAATAAATAAATAAATAAATAAATAAAATACCCTTAAAATTGTGCCCCTAATCCTAACCTTGCCTGTGAAATGCACGGCCCAAATGGATAGGTCTTACATTGTCACCAGAAGATGCTCAGGCTAGGGTTTTGACAAATCTCCAGTGACAGGGAGTTCCAAAGCTGTGGAGCAGCAACCGAGAACACCTCTCTTTGTGCCCTTGATGTATGGATGCAATGTAATGATGGAACTTGTAAGAGAGTGCCCCCAGCTGACTTTAGAAGTCACAATGGGACACTGGGGAAGAGGCAGTCATTGGGTGATTTCAGACGTTATGCGGTTCCGATTCACCACAGTGGATCCCCGGCGGGGGTGAACCGAACAACCACCCCCCATGGTCAAAAAAAGCCCCGAAAGATGTGTGCTTTGTCCCTGTCTGGGAATCATTTCCTTTGAGTCTGGCCGGTGGTTGCTGGCCAGACGTTACTTTTTGTTGTTCCCGTCGGGAATCTCTTTGACCACGCTTTCGGAGATGGTCCGGGAGGGAGCTCTGGAAGCATGGTTGATTTTGAACTCATGTGGGTATTGACCGTGGTGAACATCTGGCACCCACGAAACAGATGTTCAGGGTGCTTTGGCCCCACCATAGGATTGACTGTGGTTCACTGTGGTTGAGCGTGATCTCGTAACGTCTGAAAATACCCATTGGGTATTTTTAGACGTGACGGTACCATGGGTGGCCATGCTTTAACCTGTGTGGCCACCCATGATGCCGTCATGTCTGATTCTGCCCACCAGATGTTACCCCAGCAGATCAGGGCTGTCCCCAAACTGTGACAGTTTTTAGCCTGCGCTGTTCCTTGGACTCCTCACCAAGGCACAGTGCAGGCTAAGCATTGCAGTGGTCTGGGGAAGCCATTCCCGGACCAGGGTAGAATGGGCCATCACATTTAATTTTATTTATTTATTTATTTATTTATTTATTTAAACAATTTCCTATCCTGCCCCTCCTGCTCTAGGCAGCCTGGGGGGCTCACATCATAAAAACACATAAAATCCATAATACAATAAAAAAGAAGGAAAAAAGAACCAAACCCGGCCTCCAACCCTAACCCACCTCCCCACCCTACACCCCATCTCCCTCACCAAAAGCCAGGTGGAACAGTCAGGTCTTACACATACGGTGGAAGGAAGGGAGATCTGGAGCCAACTGGGCCTCAGCTAGGAAGGATTTCCACAGTCTACGTGTGGCCACTGAGAATGGGCCACATGGCGGACCATGAAATGGGCACTCCCGGCGAACTGCAGAGGTTGCTCCAAGGCACGGGGAGTGAGGCGATCCCTCAGGTAAGTCGGGCCAAGGCCATATAGGGCTTTATAGGTCAAAACCAACACCTTGAATCAGGCCTGGAAGACTATTGGCAGCCAGTGCAGAGCCCAGAGCACCGGTGTAATATGCTCACAGCAGCCTGACCCCACAAGGAGATGGGCCGCTACATTCTCCACTAGCTGCAATTTCCGAACCGTCACTGTGGGTAGCCCCATGTAGAGTGCCTTGCAATAGTCCAATCTTGAGGTAATGAAAGCATGGATGATAGTAGCCAGGTCATTATCTGAAACATACGGCTGAAGCCGTCGTACCAGATGTAATTGGCAGAATGCACTCCTCGCCACAGCCCCCGTTTGTAGGTCCAGGTGCAGCTGCAGATCGAGGAGCATGCCTAGATTGCAAACCTGGAAAGCCAGGGAAGGGTGATTCCCATCAATGACGGGAGCTGCCACATCTACTGCCTTATCTACTACCATCACCTCCATCTTCTCAGGATTCAACCTCAGTCGGCTCGCCCTCATCCAGTCCATCACAGCCGCCAGACATTGGGTACGTCCTGAAACTGCTGGGCCTGGGTCAGATGAAAAAGACAGGTAGAACTGGGTGTCATCAGCATATTGATGACAATGCACCCCATACCATCTCATGACCTCACCAAGTGGCTGCATATACATGTTGAACAGGAGAGGAGACAAAATGGAGCCTTGTGGGACTCCACACATGAGCTCTTGAGGGAAAAAAAAACAGTCCCCGAGAACTACACACTGAGTTCTTCCATCCAGGAAGGAGCAGAACTATTCAAGAACGATCCCACCCACCCTGTCTTGGTCCCATAGGTGAGTCACCAACATCTGGTCAACTGTATCAAAAGCCACCGACAGATCTAACAGAATTAGCAGGGTTGAATGGCAGTGATCCAATTCACAGCGAAGGTCATCAACCAAGGCCACAAGTGCAGTCTCTGTGCCATAGCCTGGACGAAAGCCAGACTGCACAAGGTCCAGATAACCGGTGCGGTTCAGATGACCTTGCAACTGCTTAGCCACTACCCACTCAATAACCTTCCCTAAAAAGGGAAAGTTCAAGACTGTGGCTGGAGCTTTTCCAGGCGGGTGCAGTGGCCTCAGCGGCTGCCATGTCCACCCGTGAGGGAGGTGGGCGGGCTGCACTCAGCAGCATGGGGGCTGGGGCTGTGCGGACCACATCTGCACATGACCCTCCCCTCTCCCCGCCCCCTCCCCGACCCACTGGCACATCTGTTTGGTAGTGGGGCCAGATCCTGCCCGGTAGGATCAAAGCATGATGGAGCATTGAAAACACCCATTATGTGGGGCCTAGGCTGTTTAGGGCTTTATAGGTCAAAACCAGCACCTTGAATTGTACCTGGAATGCTATTGGCAGCCAGTGCAGATTCTGGAGCACCAGAGTAATGTACTCCTGGCTATGCACCCCCTTCAAGAGGCAGGCCACCGCATTCTCCACCAGCTGCTGTACCCAAACATTCTTCAATATTGTTAAAATACTGCTATACAGTCCTGAAATAAGTGAACGTAGTCCCAGAACAAAATAAAGTACAAAACTGACTAAATAGCTGAAATGAAATAACAGAAGTAACAGATATGTTAATTTTGTTTTGGTCATGACTATTTGAAGAGTCAGGTGTGAGGTGTCATGTGAATGAACCCACAAGGCTACCATCTCCAGGAGCTGCTTTGGCGCTAGACAGGAATTTGTTAGAGGTGGGTGAGAGCAAAGTAAGAGAAGGATACACTGTGGTGATCCTGGCTAGCAGTGCAGTTTCTTGGCTGTGTTAATTTGCACCTGACTCTAAGAGGAATGATGAGCCTTTCAGCAGTCAGTTAGGTGCCTCCATGGGATCTGGGCGCCCTGGGTTCAATTCCTTGTTCCTCCAGTGTTGGTTCAGAACTTTAGCTTCTGCTCCTGAAAGTGCTACACCCGCACTAGCCTCATTCTATTCAGAGGGACTTGTGCTGCTTCCATGCTTTCAGGATCAGAGCCTTACACCGCTTTTAGATGAGGGCGCTGAAAGCACCTCCGGAGCTGCGCATTAAGAGAGAAACCGCGCTGCGCTGCTGGAAGTGATGTATTCCCCATTGCAGGCAACAGCAGCGGCTGGAGATGCGGCGCTTTGCAGAGGCATGTTCTGGAGACCTTGATTTTCAGGTCTCCAGAATGCGCCTCTGCAAAGTGCCATGTCTCCAGTCGCGGTTGCCGGCAACGGGGAGCACGTCACTTCCGGCAGCGCGGCTAGCTTCTCTCTTAATGCGCGCCTCCGGAGGCACTTTTCAGTGCCCTCATCTAAAAGCGGTGTTAGTCTCTCTGTGACTCAGTTTCCCATCTGTAAAATGAAAATAACAGAAAATCTCAGCCACACGGACGTTTTAAAATATTAATGCAGTAAGAGCATCAGGGTTTCAGGCATGGAATTCATACCTAAGGTCACTGGATTGGAAGGGAGAACGATCAGTGTCACAGGTCTTGTCCTCAAATACCCCAAGGGCTACTAGTCCCTCTTTACCACAGTCACAACCCACAATGCCTCTCTCTAGGAAAATTCCCCTGTCACTGTGAGCTCAGCCCTTAGAGAGTGAATAGCTCCAAGTGTTGTGACTGCTTCAGGAAGGGAAAGGAAAAAGATGGAAGAGTGAAGGGATTGCATTGTCCTGAGACTATGTGACGACAGAGCTGCTGCTGCTCCTAACATGGAAACAACTCAGCAGCAGGAATGGTGTCTGTGTTCAATGTTCTGTAGGTCACAAGGGTGTAGCTATAATTGAAACAGGAGGTACAGTTGTACCAGGGCCCATGAGCCTGAGGGGCCCATACTCCCTGGTTGATGCACGTAACCTGCTATTGGGAGGGGTGTGGAGGGACCCCATTCCAGCCTAGCTATGCCCCTGGTGGTAGGTCACATGCTGCCCCCAGCCATGCTTCCTTTTCAGGAACATCTCTACCATGGGGTGGCCGCCCAGGACCCTGCTCCTGGGGGTCCCCCATACTTGGGGTCCTCAGCTCCCAACCTGACAGTGACCGGGAGCTGGGGACCCTGAGCGCGGGGCCCCCGGACGACTCCGACTGTGACAGGCACTGGAGGGGGCCAGCAGGAGTGAGGGAGAGGCAGCGGCCCTGCCTCTCCCACACTCCATGCCCCCCCTCCGCTGCCTGTCACAGTCTCAGCCAGGGGAAATCAGGGAGAGAGAGGCAGAGGCCCTGCCTATTCCTCATTCCCCCTGGCTGAGAGACTGACAGGCTGCAGGGGGGGGGGCACCCACGGAGTGAGGGAGAGGCAGGGCCTCTGCTTTTCCACCGCCTCTCCCTCACGCCGCTGGTCCCCTCCGCTGCCTGGCTGTTTCAGCCAGGGGAAATGAGGGAGAGGCAGGCCCTCTGTCTCTCTCCCCCTCATTTCTCCTGGCCGAGACTAGTCTGTGACAGGCAGTGGGGTGGGGAGAGGGGAGCGGAACTTCTGGTGGCAGCGGGCAGTGCAGTGGCAGATTTAATCTGCCGCCATGGTGCCTGCCCCTCCTGAAGCTCCAAGCCCGATGTGGGGCCCGCGGAGGCAATGATGATGATGGCTGATGGCAGCAGTAGTGGTAGCGGTGGCAGCGGATCAGGTAGGTGATCCGATGGCCGCTCAGGCTTGGGGATGGGCAGAGGGGAGTGCCCATCCCCGAGCCCAGGTCCGGGTAGCGTGCCACCCCCGGGCTGGGGAGCACCCCCTGAGCTGGGGAGCACCCCTAGGCCCGGTGGAACATAGGAGCTCCGCATTTCTTCCCTGCCCTGGTCCCTGCTTAGGCTAAACCCGACCCTGTTCCTGTTTCAACAGCAGTGGAAGCCACCTCTCATTTGCTTCTGTTTTCTGCTCTAAAATGCCCTCAGCCATTGTGCAAGCTGCAGCACTGAAGTTCTCCAATGCAAACTCACAAACTGATGATTGGGAGTAGGGGCACAGGCTGCCTCTCTGGTGACTGCCCATCACTGGCTTAGGTACACAAAGAGAGATTCAGAAGCAGGCATCCTAACTGAAATCTGAAATCAAATGAAAACAGAAAACCTGGCCAATTTCTTCCAGTGCCAAGGTGGAAGCTGAGCCCTTTGGAAAGCCTGGCTGGAGTGGTGACATTCTAAGAAACATATGCTAGGAATAACTCCAAGTTCTCAGTGAATCCTATTCTTGCTCTGTCTGGACCATCTCTACAGCCCTAATCAATTAATTGCCCTATGCACCAATTAGCACCTCACAGAAGAGTGGAACTAATGCGGCCTTGCTGCCAGGTTCTTCTCCCTGGAATTTCCCCTCTCTTCTGGGCACTCTAAAGCAGTATGGCTCATCTCCCAGTGGTGCCAGTTAGCATATGAACTGCAGCCAAGGAAGGAATTTCTGGATCTCACTGCAGGAGGCTTGAGGGGATAGCCCTGCTGGTGGATGGTTAAAAAATGAGGGAGGAACCCTGAGCAACTTGGCACTTAGGAATGGGTTGGCAAAATGTGTGCTCTTGGATGCTGTGCCTGACACAGGGAATTTTTAGCAGAATCATATTAGTATTATTATTATTACAAGCATTTGTATAGTGCCAGCAGTGTACCTGGCACTTTACATAGCAATGATAAAGACGCGGTCCCTGCCTACGGCTTACAATCTAGTAGACTAGGAGTGGGGAGAGAGGGATAGGGGACATATGGAAAGATAAGGGATAAAAACATTCAAGTGGATGTGGAGTCTCAGGTGCACGTGCTTGGCTTGGTTGCAGTTAGGCGGACAGTAAATGTTGAGAGGGGAGTACTAGCGGGCATCTGGGAAGGCAGCGAGGAAGAGGTGGGTTTTAAGGAGGGATTTGAAGGAACAGAAGGAGGGGGCAAGGTGGATGTGGGCAGGGAGGAAGTTCCAGGCATGGGGGACAGCTAGGGAGAAGGGACGAAGGCAGTTAGGGGAGCAGGGGAGATGAGGGAGAGCGAGGGAGGTGACAGAGGAGGAACGGAGAGTGTGTTCAGGAGTGTGTAAGGAGATGCGGGCCAAGAGGTGTGTGTGTGTGGGGGGGCAGGTTGTGGAGGGTTTTGTAGGTAAGTACCAGGAGTTTGTGAAGAAGGGGGAGCCAGTGAAGCGAGGAGAGGAGAGTCTGCACGTGATGGAATCGACGGGTCGAGTGGATGACCCTAGCAGCGGAGTTTTGGATGGAAATAAGGGGGGACAGATGAGAGTGGGGGAGGCCAGTAAGGAGGAGGTTGCAGTAGTCAAGGCGAGAGATGACCATGTCGTGAACAAGGGTTTTGACTGAGGAGACAGAGAGAAAGGGGCGAATCTGAGCAATGTTATGGAGGGCAAAGCAACAGGACTTGGCAACGGCGTTGATGTAAGGTTTAAAGGAAAAGTGAGTATCGAAGACGAAGCCCAGGCTACGGGCTTGGAGAACAGGATGGATGGTGACTCCATCAATGAGGATGGACAGAGAAGAGGGGGAGGAGGGGAAGGGAGGAAAGATAAGGAGTTCAGTCTTAGCCATGTTGAGCTTGAGCTGACGTTGGGACATCCAGGCGGAGATATCAGAGAGACAGTTGATGAGGCAAGCTTGGACAGAAGGGGAAAG
The DNA here is from genome assembly GCA_003113815.1 of Sphenodon punctatus. Lineage (NCBI taxonomy): Eukaryota > Metazoa > Chordata > Lepidosauria > Sphenodontia > Sphenodontidae > Sphenodon > Sphenodon punctatus. Next base: position 457,817 of record QEPC01002813.1, read on the forward strand.
AGGGGATGGAGAGATAGAGTTGAGTTTCATCAGCGTAGAGGTGATATTGGAAGCCGTGGGAGGCAATGAGTTTGCCAAGGGACAGGGTGTAGATAGAGAAGAGGAGAAGGCCCAGGACTGAGCCTTGGGGGACCCCTACCAAGAGGGGGAGGACGGAGGAGGTGGAATTGGGAAGAGACACATTGAAGGAGCGGTCAGAGAGGTAGGAGGAGAACCAGTCAAGGACAGAGCCGCAGAAGCCCAGAGAGCAAAGAGAGTCCAGTAGGAACGAGTGGTCAACAGTGTCAAAGGCAACAGAGAGGTCAAGGAGGACAAGAATGGAGTAGAGACACTTAGATTTAGCAACAAGTAGATCGTTGGTGATCTTGGCAAGGACAGTCTCAGTGGAGTGAAGGGGGCGGAAGCCGGACTAGAGAGGATCCAGAGAGGAGTTCAAGGCAGCAGGAGTAGACAACACGTTCCAGAAGCTTAGAGGCGAAGGGAAGGAGGGAGACCGGTCGGTAGCTAGAGGGGTCAGAGGAGTCGAGGGTGGACTTTTTGAGGATGGGAGAGACAGTGGTATGCT